>JARHVA010001638.1:50000-650000 GCA_037957365.1 Torreya grandis | reverse complement strand
TGAATAAGTTGAAATTATGTCAAAGGAGTTGCTGGATGGATTGCCACTTACGAGGAGCATTATCCATCACATAGAACTAGTGCCTAGATCTAGTTTGCCAAACAAGGTAGCTTATAGGTTGACACCTATGGAGAATGAGGAGAAGAGACAAGTACAAGACGTGTTAGAGAAGGGTTTGATAAGAGAAAGTTTGAGCTCGTGTGCAATTTCAACAGTACTAGAACCTAAGAAAAGTTGGGAATGGTGCATGTGTATGAATATGCCTTTAAAAAGATTACAATCAAGTATAGGTTTCCATTGATTTAGATGGATGACTTGATGGATTGTTTGAGTGGAGCAAGGTACTTCACAAAGATTGATTTAAAGAGTGGATATCCCCCAAATTGGAATTAGAGAAGGCGTTGAGTGGAAGACCGTCATTCAAGACAAATGACGGTTTGTATGAGTGGCTGGTTACGCCATTTAGGTTGTCAAATGTGCCGAGCACATTCATGAGACTCATGAATGAAGTGCCAAAACCTTATTTGGGTAAATTTGTCATTGTGTATTTAGATAACATATTGATTGATAGTAGAACGAAAGAAGAGCATTTGTTGCATTTGAGGTTAGTGTTGCAAAGGTTGAAGGAAGATAAGTTTTTGGTCAACTTGAAGAAATGTTGTTTTATGAAGGAAGAGTTGGTCTATTTGAGATTTGTAATCTAACATAATGGGTTAAGAACGAACCCAAAAAAATGGAAAAGCTGTGGATTGGCCATCACCTAGAAGGATGTTTGAAGCAAGAACATTTCATTTGTTAGATAGTTTCTATTGGAAATTCATTAGAAACTTAAGTGGAATATGTGCACCAATTACAAAAACAATGAAAGGTGATAGGAAAAAGTTCAAGTGGGCAGTTGTAGTAGAGAATAGCTTTCATATTTGGAAGAAGGTGACAAAACAATTGTTGTCAGCATTGCCGGATTGCAACAAAGTGTTTCAGGTTGATTGTGATGCTAGTGGGACAACAATAATTGAGTCAATAAAGTAAGCCCAATGCTTAGAGGAACGAGAATCTGAATGAATCAAAGTGGAAATACTGCATTAATAATCAAGAGTTTTATGCCATGGTGCAAACTCTCAAGAATTGGAGGCATTGATTGTTGATAAAAAAAATCATTTTGTACATGGATCACCAAACAACACAGTTCATAAACATCCAAGATAAGTTGAATCAAAAGCACATGAAATGGGTTGAATTCCTTCAAAGTTATTCATTTGTTTTGAAGCATAGAAGTGGAAAGTTGCATAGAGTTGTAGATGCGTTGAATAGAAGGTGTCTTGTGTTGAATGAGATGCGAGCGGAATTTTGTTGGGTTTGACTCCATGAGAGTTGTATGAAGAAGATTTTGATTTTCGAGATGCATGGAAAGTATGCAAGAATCTAACTAGCATGGACACAACTCCATGGCTGCAATATTTTTTGTAGGATGGTTTGTTGTTCAAAGGACAAGTATGTATGCCTAAAGGGTCAATGGCAGAAAGTTAGTTAGGGAAAGAGATGAGTTTGTCTAGCTTCCAAGAACAGGGCAAGTGGGAGAGAGGAGAGAAGATTTGTAGTGCTTGCTAGGTGATGTATGTCCAGAACAAAGAGTGTAACTAGTCCATGAGAGATTGAGATTGGATTATGCCTTCTCACAATTTAGTAGGAAAGCGTGTTTATGTATCAAACCCTTGTAATATTGTAATGCTCATTCAATAAAAGATGTATGGTTGCTTCTAGTCTAGGTCTTTTGTGTCTGAAATGCGTCATTTGAGAGTGTGCTTGGGCGTGGGAGTAAGGCAGCCATTAATTTGGCCCTTTCATTCCCGTCAGCATCATTTGACTTTTCAGATTTGGCATTTGATTCCTTTGCTTTTTATTTGTCATAGGTGATCTTTCAACTATCACAAGCTGATCCCAGCCATTCAAATTAAACCCATACAATTATAGCCAACCTTTTTGCATTTGATTCCTTTTTAAAAAAATATCTCATAGGTGATCTTTCAGCCATCACAAGCTGACCCCAACCATTCAAATCAAAATCATACAAGTATAGCCGACCTTTTGGTGGTTATTTTCTGTCAGAAGGCTATCAAACCTAAAATATAGTATGGTGTATCAAAATATTAAAAAATACTAACAAAACTAAGCAATTTGTTTGGTTTGGTTTTAAAATCTGGAAATACAATGGGGAGGAGTGTGATGTCATGGGGCCATCGTAGACTTCTTGGTAGCTCCCTGAAGATAGTTGTGGCATCACTTAGCAGCTTGAAAGTGTTTGTTAGAGATATCATCTAATGTCGTCTATCCATTGAGTTCTCCACTGTGACATTCCGTAGTATTTTTTTAGTATTTATTCAGTGTAAGTGATTCTTGAACATGTTGGAGACCATATTTATAGTCGTTATTTAAGGAGGCATTACTATTTCTCTGATTTCGTGTTATATCTCTTTCTGTATATGATTGTGTATATTTTCAGTAGAGTAGTTCATTGTGCATATGTAATGAATGTATTTTTTTCCAATATCATCTGTATGTTTTGTAGTATAAATAATCATATAGAATATTATCTGGACATCACTGCTATTGATGTTTAGATTTTAATGTTTTTTTTCAAATACTTTTTAGTACTTAATACCTAAATCACAAGGTTTGTCGTTTTTTCGACTTCAAAATCAAAATTTGCCGATTTTTTTGGCCAGCCATAAAGTTAGATCAAAACCACATAGTTTAAGGCAAAAATCGGGTCGAAAAAAACCAAAAACCCTAGCACGTCTTTATAACTGCAAAAAAATGGTTGATGGAAAGTACTGTAAATTTGACAAATCATTTGCGAATAGTCTAAGCACTATGGATTCGAGAAACGAAGGAAAATTTGCAAAAGAGAGATGCGATCCGGGCTGGATTTGTCTAAGTGGCGTTGGACTAGGCGATGTTGGGAGTGCGCAAACTTGGATGTCGGGTCGAATACTGCTGTCATGTTGAGCTGGAGTGGTGCTGCCTCGGAGTCCGTGTTGTGCTGTGCTGGAGAGGTGCATGTTGTGTCGTGCCGTGCAATTGGCTGGAGGCAGATGTGGAAGATTTGTTGCACAATTGCGGCCTCCGTGGATGAGCCATTGCCAACACAATGGAAGGAGCTTTGACGTCGGCGTTGAGCTAGGTCTTTTTACTTTTATTCATGTTTTTTTTTTTTTTTTTTCGGGGGGTTGAAATTCATATTTTTAATTTTTTTTTGGTTTATTTTTAAAATTATTTTATATTTATTTGTTTATAACTTTATGTTTTTTTAATTTTAATTTTTATGTATTTTTTTTGGTTATTTTTTAATTTGTTTTATGCCTATTTTAAATTATATATTTTAATTTTATGTTTTGTAATTTTGTGAAGTATTTTTCTTATTTTTATGATTTTTTAATTTGTTTATTATAGTTTCTTTTTAAATTATGTTTTTTAATGTTTTTTTTATTTTATTTTTTTGATATTTGTTTTTGTTAATGTTTTTTTACTTTTATTTTTTTGGTTTTTTAATTTGTTTATTTTAATTTTTTTAATGTATTTTTTTTTTTTTTTAATGTTTTGTAATTTAATTTTAATTTTATTTTTTTATCATTATTGATTTTTATACTTTATATTTATATTTCTTTTATTTAATTTTTTATTTTTATATTGTATATTATATTTCTTATATTTTTTAAATTATTTTGTAAGTCATTTATTTTTAAAATAGGTTAAATTTAAAGTTAGTTTATTTATTTATTGACCGTAATATTTCACTAAGGGCTAAGGACTAAGGGGTGTTTTTTATTTTTTTAATATTTTAAGATTATTATTTTTTAAAATTATATAATTTTTATATTTTTCTATATTTTGTTTTTATTTTTGTTTATTTATATATTTATATATTTGTTTTATAAAAATTTAAATATATTTTGACATAAATTTTTCATTTAAAATTTGTAAAAAATTTCATGGCTCCTCTAAAATCAAAATATGAGGGATGGAAGCATATGTCACAAATCAAATAAGGGAATGAAGTAAACTGTAACTTATGCGACAAAATATTTTATGGGAGTTTAACTAGGGTAGTGGACCACCTACTTGACAGATCGTGTGGTCCTGGTGGGGGTGTTAAAGCATTTGCTAATATGACTTTAGGAATCAGAGTGAACAATCAGTTGCTAGAAAACATATGGCAATGCAAAAAAAAAAGACAATTCAAAAAGAAATTTCTAGGAACACATCAAATTTTTTTTACAAGCATGTCGTTATCATGTATGTAATCAAACACTTGTGGAAGTGGAACAATTCCCAACATTTGGAAGACAGTACAAAAGCAAGATATGGATGATGCATTCGCTGATTTGTTTTATTCAAGTGCTATTCCATTTAACGTGGCCAAAAGTCCGTTCTTTAAAAATGCAGTTAAAAAATATTTGAATTTGACAAATGAAACTCTCCACTTGGTTTTGAAAGGCTTAGGACCACTCTTTTGGAAAGGTCAAAAGAAAGGGTGACTGAAAACATAGGAGACGTCAAGGCGTCTTGGAGTGTAATGGGGTGCAACATATTGAGTGATGGTTGGTTTGTATATGTCAAAGGACATTGATTAATATCTTGGTGTATTGCCCTCAAGGCATATATTTCTTGAAAGTGATTGATACCATGAACCACAAGAGGACTTCAAAGTTCAGGGTATATTTTCAAAATCTTAGATTAAGCGATTCTTGTAGTGGGTGAAGAAAACACAAGTCAGGGTGTCACTGATAATGCCACAAATTGTGTAGGAGCTAGAAAAATGATTATGGCCAAATTTCCATGGATGCATGAAGCAATTTAAAGGGGGAGGACAATAGTAAACTTCATAAGGATCCACTACCTCACATTGATTATTTATCGACAACATGCATCTAAGGAATTGTTGAGGCCTTGCAAAACAAGATTTGTCTCTTTTCATATTACTTTGAAAAGAGTGGTTGAAGAGAAAGCAACGATAAGGTCAGTGATTTGTTGCAACGAGTGGGAAAAATCTGCACCTTCAACAAGCTTTGAAAGAAGCAATCAAAACAAATCATTATAACCCTAACTTTTGGGAAAGTGCAAAGTTCTAAAAATGTGTGAACCTATTGTTTATGTGCTTTACATAGTTGATGGTACACCATTTGTCTTGGCATACTTTATGAGGCTATGGACCGTTGTAAGGAATCCATTCAAAAAACATTCATTGATGTGGAGACTGACTATAAAGAAGTATGGAATGTGATTGATGTAAGATGGAAAATGGTGCACACACCCTTACATGCAACAACTTGTTATTTAGAGCCTAGGCTCTTTCATATAGATAGAGACGGTGATTCTAAAGTCATGAGCGGACTTTATGAAGCCATTGATAGGCTTGTTCCAGATCCTGAACTTGCATGTATAGTTAGGGACCAAAAAAGAGCATTCTAGGCGTAAGAAGGGGTATTTGCAACAGTAAGAGCCAAGTATGACAGGCCATGTCTTGAAGGATACAATGGTGGTAATATTATGGATCAATTGCAAAGGAACTACAACACTTCGCTATTTGAATTGTCAAGGAGCAGGTGAGCGTGTGAAATGAATTGGAGTTGTTTTGACCACATTGAATCTAAGAAAAGAAATAGGTTATTGTCGGTAAAATTAGGAGATCTTGTGTATGTTCTCAACAATTTGTGGATGTGCACGAGCAAAATGGCAAAGGAATCTTCTTCTTCACAACCCCAACTCGTTGCAATAGACATGGTGAAGATGAACTTGACTTCCTTTGTGATTAATTTAGTGATGATGATGATGTTGATGAGCCAAGTGCTCTTGATAATATAGAACTTTTTGATGTACCTGGTAGCCTAGAAGGCTATAAGGTGTATTGGCTCTTGATGATATGGAACTTTTCCATGCAAAAGTATTTCTAATATTCTGATTTGACTTACTTTTATATGTTTTTTTATTTTTTCTACGATTTGAACTTCATGCCAATTTTTTTTTCAAACTCTATCCATTGGTGAACTTGAACCAAATTTAATCCTCGTTGAACTCAAACTCGAACCTTGTGACTTAGATTAATACAATACTTTTGAACTTTATTAAAAGATTAAATAAAAAATGCATCATTTTTTAAATTAAAGTCTTTAAGTTAACGTGCAGTCCAGACTCATCAGATTAAAACAATTCATTATTTTCAAATTTCACACAATAATAGTAAAAAGCAAGCCAAAAAGCTCCTTTCTATCTGTAAGTAGTGTTTGACATTCTATATTAATATTATTATTACCATGTACCATCTGTGGTGTTCATAGGCAATACTGTCCATCTATGGAGCTGAAGATTTTAGTAAGGTTGAGATGTCATTGCCATAAACATTAGAGAACGGGAAATACTTTAAAAAATAAATCTATTAAATGATTATATCGTTGAACAATGCCAAGAACCAAGATAATGTAATCTGCTTGTTCAATTACATGTTTAGCAGTATCACATCAGCGACAAATCATCTTTGTGGGGAATTGAGTCTTTCTTTGGTGTGACTGTCAAATGTCGCACAATTCTGGTAGCAACATCCCATATTTGGATATTGTATGTTCGTATGAGAACCTAGAAACAAGAAGAAGAGGTTCAGAATGCTTTAATGAATAATATGCAGGCTATAGATATTAGTAATTTAAGCAATAATTCCAACAGATGCCGGCACAATATCAAGGGATCTGTACTGGGTTCCCTGCGTAGAAATCTCATAAACTACAATTATAATATGCAGGCTATAGATATTAGTAATTTAAGCAATAATTCCAACAAATGATGGCACAATGTCAAGGGATCTGTACAGGGTTCCCTGCGTAGGAATTCCATAAACTACAAGTACTATATTAGGAATGAAGATTATTTCAGACACAATAACTGAGTATCCATTAATCAGCATGGATCTGAATCTTTTCATAAAACCAAACATTCCTACTGCTATTAGTTTGAACTACGAGGAACCAAAGGGTACTTCTCATCCCTTGGCTCTCGAAAATTCTTATTTAGCTACTCAGTTTTTTTACTACACATGTAAAAGTGGGGAATACATATTACTTCTCCATCTTCATTGCACAAAGATGTGCAACAGAATATAACCTCTAATGATGCTGAGTTTCAAGAGACCATTCTTGCTTTTCAGTGAACTTCAGAATCTTAGCTCCTTAAATCACTTATCAGGTATCCCCATAAGATATACTAGATATTCATCATTTACACTGTCATTGAGGTTGTTGCCTCTCAATCTACATTGCAGACTGCCCTAAAGCAGGAATAAAATTATGAAATCCAGTGGTATAGTACAGGCTACCTTATGTTCTGTGGATTCTGAATTTATTGGTCAAGTCTAAAGAGAGTGAATTTTTCAGCCACGTTTATACTCAAATGAAATTCACTGTCTTTAATGTTATAACTTGCAAAGGCTAGCTTCAAATTTTGTAGATTGGACAAAATTTACAGAATTTAATAATTTCATCATGTATGAATCAGTCCTTCATTTTGATTCTTGCTTGAAAAGAAATCGGGGATAAGTTCTGTTAAAGTAGGGAGGAAACGATAAGGAAGACATGGGGAATAAGTGTTATTTAAATTAATTGCTAGTTAGTAATTTTATCTCATAAAATAATTGTCAATGTCAGTAATGTTAATGTAAGTTTTTCCAGTTCTGTAGAAGGCCCACTTTGTGATGAATCCTCCTATATTAGTGTGATGATCATTTCTATAATTCTAAATAAAAGGCTTCTTTTCCCATTTTTTGATATTGTGCGAGTCATGTTCTCTTTGGCACAATCAGAAGAATCTATCTTCTCACATGGTCCATCATTCCATATCTTTGCATCCAATGTCTCAGCATTTTTAAACATTTTCCCAAAGTGGTTTATGGTGCATATTGTAAAAGAATATTTATTGGTACAAGCACAAGAGTTAACATCTGATTGGGGATCATTTTTGTATCTCTTGCTTCTTTTGGAAACTCGGAATGATTTGACCTATTGATTGTAGAAGTGTTGTTAGTAGCTGATGATACGTATAGAGCTTGTTTTGTGTATTGGCATGAGAGCTGCCATTGTTTTTCTATTGTTGATCAGACAAATACTGTTTTATTGGCACTGGCTGAAGTTACGCTGAAGAAAAAGGGGAAAACGAATGTTTGATCTCTTTCCTATCTCCACCATTCTTTTCATAGGAGTTACTGCAGTTTCAGCCCTTTTTTTGTGCTGAAGATCCCTGGAGAAAAATAGGGCTTCAAACCTGAAAAGATGGGGGCGTATCTCAAACCCAAAAACAAACTTCATTTACTTACCTTTTGAAACCACGAAACACACATATCATAAGATTCCATAAAACTGAAAAACTTGACATAACTGATTTATCAACATACGTTCCCCCCCTGAGACTGTCTTGTGCATGCCAGACAGTAAAATAACTAACTTGGTTTAACAACTATGCATGGAAATTAGAGATTCTTATCCTAACCACCGTACCCATTTGGAAAATAACAAGAAAGCATATAAAAGTTAATTATATCATGCTGACTGAAGTATTAGCTATCTACACGTCTACTCCCATACATCTAATCAGCTTATCTATAGATGATATCTATCACTATCCACATCCTCCATAACTCTTTCCTTTCCATTTGGTGTGGTGCTGGAAATTTTATTTGTTCATTTTATCAGAAACATTTGTATTGACTTCAAGGGAATCCATCTCTCTGTCAACTTCTGGATTGGGACTTTATTAAGGTTTTTTTATTTTAAAAAGGCAAGTGAATGTAGCAATCTGACATTATCTTCATCCTAAGTTGCCGATACGGGTATGGGAACAGGAACAGGGACAAGTATCGGGTGCGAATTTTTTTTCTGGGGTTTGGTTATGGGTGGGTACGGCCGTACAAAAATATAGATAAAAAATTAAAAATATAGCCATAGAAGCAAAATTAACCACATAATATGCATTAGAGGAAACAAATTAAGTTAAATAACCACAAAACATACTCATAATTTCAATGCCAAAGGCAAATATCATAATATTAAATGGTTGAACTCTGATTAGTTTTATAAATTTATAATAGGTACATAGTGCAAACGTTACAAATTACAATGTATGGAAATCAATAAAGATAACTCAACATTCACTATAGTCTATATTAATTTTTATCTTCGGCTGCGATGTCTTCATCATGATATGGTTCATTTGAACCACAAGCAACAATAGTGCCACTCCTACTAGCTCCACTATGCAGGTCCTGTGAAGCACGCTCCAAATCTGTATCAAGCGATGAAAGGTAGGCAACGGAGACACCCAAGTCGGTAATCTCTGGGTCCACATCCCAACACTTTGTTGCCCCTTGTAGTTAGGTTGTTTGTGGGAGAGAAGATGCAAGTTGGAATGCACATAGACCAAATCCTCTTTGTTGCAAGCTCCTCAAGTTCTTTGGTGCCAAATAGGTAGAGGTAATGGTGCAACTGAAAAAATGAGCAAGAGTGAAAAATATGCGATGGGAGGTAAAAATGCAAAGAAAAGTAAATGTGTTGTTATCTTTTGATAAAATGAGTGTGATTGCTGCTTTTAGGGTTGCAAATGCACTTTCAAATGTTTTTTGACGTCCATATTTGACTTTGACTAGTGAAAAAAGGAAAACAAATTAAAAAATGCTCTTCTTGGGCGGGTACGCGCAAGAAACGGGCAGGGTATGCCCCTGCCCCTGTGGGTATGTCCGGATACATCTTTAGACGTACCCAGGGGTACCTGCAGGGGCAGGGACATACCCTGTCCATTTCTGGCATGTACCATCCGTCGTACTTATACCCAAAAGTTAGAATAATTAATTAATCCTAGCTATATTGTAATAAATGTCTTAAGGTGTTATTAGCCTTTGATTGACATAGGTTAGTTATTTGGGGTATTTTCTAGGTGTGATTAGTTGTAATCTCTTCCAGATTAGAAGATCTAAGTATTTTTAGTATTGTATAAATAAGCACCTCTTGTAGTGCTTTTATTAATTCAGATAATTCAGTTAATGCAATTTATTCTGGATTTCATTTGGTACTAGTGCATGAAATTCTTGAGGAGTCTTTTCAAAGCATTGGAGATTCGGTGGAGATCGAGAGCAAGATTTGTGCGATTCTTGGATGCGTTACGCTGCTCCAATTTTAGCCATCCCAAGTCAAAACGTTGTCGGAATTCTGACCAATTTTGTGGAAGGAGAATAGTTATCAAAACATAATCGTGGATCAAATATTCTATCACCAGATTCCTCTTGTCGAGAGCTTTCCAAAAAATATTCGTTTTCTGAAAATGGAGCACCGAGGCACCCGTGGTGAAAGTTTGAAGGTAGAGTGCAATTTAGAAGTTTTCATTTGGTGCAATGTCAAATTTTTGGGTGGAGCACCACCCAGATCCCCCATTTCTAGCATCAACACCACCATCACACCACTAGCATCTTTCAGCCTCTGTTCACGCCATATGACCCCCTGTCGGGCCTTGTTTTAGCCTCTGAGGGCTTGTCCTTCACCACTATGAGCCATATTTGAAGATCTTTTCTTTCAAGGTTCATTATTTTTGATCCGTTGAAGGCTGGGAAGGTGATTTTTTTCACTTTGGATATTTTTTCAAAATCTATGCAGTGGTAAGGTTATTTTTTACATTCTAATCACCCCTATTTTTAGAATTTTTAGTTACTTCCCAGTTTAGCTGACCAGTTCATGTATTTTGGACTTTTAAGAGGCCATAACTTTTGATTGGTAACTCCAATTTCCATGCTGTCTTTTTTAAAAGTGCATATTTTTAGATTATATATCTATTGGAGTCATTAAATTGTAAAAAATCAAAAGGAAAAATTGTAGCCTCATTTGCTCCTCCGATGCATTTTCTTTTGAAACTGACGTCCAGTTTTCCATTGCTTGTTTGGACGCATTTTTGGTAGAGTTCGACGTCCATTGTGTAATAGTGTGCAATTTATCATTTTTTTGTATGCGTTTTTGCATTTTCCTTACATTTTGCAAATTCACATTTCATTTCTGCACTTAAACACACTTGTATTTTATTGTTATTCCAAACTTGCAAAATGTCTGGTTCGGGACCACGTTTTGTGCTCCCTAACACACAATTGCTTCGTGGTGATAATTATGCAGCATGGAAAACAAAAGTATAAATACATCTAAAGTTTGAAGATATTTGGTCAATAGTTGAAGGCACATGGGTCATACATGCAACAGATGTTGATCAACAATAGAAATATGACAAGGCTAATAAGAAGGCTAAGTTGATAATCATGTTTGGTGTTTCGGATGAGGTACAACCTCATATCTGTAGTGCTACAACTGCAAAAGATGCATGGGATAAACTTAAAACTGTTTATGAAGCTAAGAATCAAAATCAAATATTGCATCTTCAGAGCCAATTGCACACTCTTAAGCTCAAATCAGATGAAAAAGTATAAGCATTCCTTAGAAGAGTTGCAACTTTGCGGGTTTCGTTTCAATCTTTGGGCGAACCGGTGATAGATGACTCTTTGGTCCCTATAGTCCTTAGAGCACTATCCCTCGCATATAGGATCTTTGTGACCACATTGAATGTCACAGGACAAAAACCAACCTTTGAGGCGTTGGTCAATTTGTTGCAACAAGAGGAAGCTACTCATAATTCAGAGGAAGCATATGACGAGCATGCATTTGCATTGGGGCAAAAGCTTGTCACACTGCAGTCTACTTGTTGAACAGGTCACCCACCAAATCTCTTGATGGAATCACATCACATGAAGCTTGGACAGGGAATAAACCAAAGGTAACTCACCTTCGAGTTTTTGGTTGCAAGGCATATATGCATGTTCCTAAGAAGAAAAGAAAGAAGTTGGATAAGAAAACAAAGGAATGCATTTTTGTGGGCTACATTGCACAATCAAAGGCATACAGGCTCCTTGATCCAGAAACAAAGAAAGCACTAATCAACAGAGATGTAGTGTTTGATGAAAAGAATTGAATCAATCCACCTTCTACATAGGCAAATGATATAGGCAAAAGTCCTGTAATATTTTCAGAAAGTGATGGTGAAAGTGAACAAAAAGATAGTCAAATAGGACCTCCAACACCACCACCTACAATTCAACGTATGCCCAAGTGGTATACAAGTACTATACGAGATGATAACTTGAATGGAGTACCAGATACATCCACTTCAAGATCGAGGACTCGAAGCATGGCTCGAGAAGAGGTCAATATGGCCCTTATGAGTATTGTGCAAGAAACATATGAGCCCTCTATAGTAATAGAAGCCCTACAGTCTAGACCTTGAAAAGATGCCATGGATGCAAAATATCAGTCATTGATGAAGAATAACACTTGGCAACTTGGTGATCTTCCACCAGGGAAGAAACCTATTGGATGCAAATGCGTCTTTAAGACCAAGTATAGAGTAGAAGGTAGTATTGATAAGTAAAAGGCAAGGCTTGTTGCAAAAGGTTATGCTCAAAAAGAAGGCATTGACTATGAGGAGACTTTTGCTCCCACAACTAAGATAAAGACTATCAGAATGGTTTTTGCTATGGCTGCACAATTTGGATGGAAAGTCCATCAAATGGACGTAAAAAGTGCCTTTCTTAATGGAGATTTGAAAGAGGAAATCTACATGACTCAACCTGAAGGATTTGTGGCACCTAATCAGGAGCAAAAAATGTGTAGGCTTATCAGGGCTCTCTATGGGCTAAAATAGGCTCCCTGAGCTTGGTACATCAAGATTGATGAGCATCTCGTACAACATGGATTCAACAGGAGTCCATATGATTCTAACCTCTACCTCAAAGAGCATGGGGGGGAGGTTCTTATAGTGATTGTTTATGTCGACGATCTAGTCATCACTGGCAGCACAGTGAAGATGATTGATGCAACTAAGAATGATCTCAAGCGATCGTTTGACATGACAAATCTCGAGCTACTACACTATTGTCTTGGTTTGGAGGTATGGCAGAAGGAACATTACATTTTTGTTTCACAAATGAAGTATACCAAGACATTGCTCGAGAAATTCAGGATGATGAACTGCAAGCCTATTGCAACACCTATGGAGACAAGACTTCAGTTGTCTCGTAAAGATCCATCACTAGAACTAAATGCAACTCTCTATCCGCAGTTGATTGGGAGTCTCATTTACTTGACATATACTAGGCCAGATATTAGCTATGTTGTCAGCTATCTTTCTCGGTTCATCCAGGAACCAAAGGTGGCACATTGGAAAGCGGCAAAACGGGTATTGAGATACATTAGAGGTATAGTTGAGTATGGCCTAGAGTACAAGAAGAATGATAAGTTCTTCTTGATAGGATACACAGACGTAGATCATGCAGCTTCTATTGATGATAGGAAATCCACTTCTGGATTTGTGTTCTTTCTAGGATCTAGTCCAATTTCATGGGGAAGTAAGACGCAAAACTGTGTTTTTAGATCTTCCATAGAGGCATAATATCGTGCTGCAACAAGCGCTGTTTGCGAAGTGATATGGATATGTCACATTCTTTTAGGACTTGTAGTTCCACAGACTCAGCGTACAGTTCTGAATTGTGACAATCAGGGCGTTCTACATCTTGTTCGCAATCCAGTGTTTCATGAGAGAACCAAACACATAGAGGTTCAGATTCATTTCATACACGAACATGTTCAACAACACAACATACAGCTCCAGTATTGCCCCACTCAGGATTAGTGTGCAGATATCTTCACGAAGAAACTTGCACGTGATAAGTTTGAGGCATTCAAGAATTCTCTCTCCTCTCCTCTTCAGGATATGATCAATTAAGGGGAGGAATATTAGAATAATTAATTAATCCTAGCTATATTGTAATAAATGTCTTAAGGTGTTATTAATCTTTGATTGACATAGGTTAGTTATTTGGGGTATTTCCTAGGTGTGATTAGTTGTAATCTCCTACAGATTAGGAGATCTAATCTCTTTTAGTATTGTATAAATAAGCACCTCTTGTAGTGCTTTTATTAATTCAGATAATTAAGTTAATGCAATTTATTCTGGATTTCAAAAGTATCGTACTCGTACACAGGATGGCTTAGGGGCATATCCGGTAATGTAGTCTTCATCTATCAGATTCATCTGAGTTTTGACCTATGAATAACTTGGCCTGTTTGAGGCATTGAACAACAACAGTGCATGCCCCTGACAATGTGCTTCTTTGAATTTCATTTCATGGTGGTGAAAACTTCCAATGACATTACCCTTACCCAGAGAATATATCATTGTTAGCTTTCAGTTCTTTTTATCTCTTTGAGATAACTCTTTAAACACCTCCACGCATCTAGTTTTTTCAGCAGGGAGAAGTTTATCAAATGAATTATAGCATGGCCAAAATCAAGCCGTCAAAATTGTTGTAGTCAAATCTAACCTAGGATGTGAATCAAGAGGATTCCAATTAAGATATTGCCCAAATTTTGTTGTCTATCCTCTTGCTAGTGCTAAATCAGTCTATATGCCCTCCTTTTAAAATGTACACTGATTTCCACACTTTTTCTTCAATTCAATTTTTTACCAAGCTTTTTTCATGATCATCATTTGTATCTTTATGAACAAGAAGTCTTTACATTTTTTCTGTAAAGTTCTTTAACTACATCGGTATGATGTAGGGGAAATGTGACCAATGATTCTCCAATAGTGCTTTCTGCAACTGGCTTGATGCAAAACTCCTCGAACGCTCCCCTATGAGACTTGTGGAAAAGGCAGTTGTTCATAAAACACTTCTCGATAAAATTACTCACAAACTGCTCTTGTGAACCTGCAACCTTGTCCTTTTTATTGCTTTCCTTTGCATCTTCTACTACTCAATGGTCTGCATGCTTACCCAAGGTATTTCCTTTCCAGTAATGTATTGTCTGAAAATTTGAGCCACTCGTTTGAAGGTTTGAGCTATTACAGGAAAAAATCTATACGTCTTGACAGATCAGCCACCTTGTGATCTCTTAGCAACATATGACAACTGGAATGCCCTCCAAAAGTTTAACTCTCTTACTGGTATAGGAGTTGGTTTCCTACCTTTTCTAACAAGTTATTTTGATTACTTGCATGCAAGCAATGGACAGGAATTGTTTCTTTTTCTAGATTCAAACAGTTCTAAGCCTTCAACATATAGTTTAGATGAGAATCTTCACAATTCCTTGATACGGCCTTTCACTAATAGTAAGAAGCACTGTTTTCCAACATAGTCAATTCAAATCCATCTGTATGGCAGTCCATTCTAGACTCCAAGTTGATTCACAACATTTTTCAATAAAATCCGATCATGTATTTGCTCTCCTCTTCCTCTTATGAGCAGGCACTGCAGCCCTAACATCACCATGCATAATTTGGTTATAGACCAGGTTAGAGAAGCATATGACAACAACTTTATCTGGAGGTGGTAGGGATCTCTTCTTATACTGAAATGAAGCAAATTATCTAACGAGTTTGAGGGACATAAGTAAATTGTTTTGTAATATTCTGTTTTATTTCTTTTCATCCAGCCATTTTCTGATTAAGATTATTGAGGGTTTAGTTCTTATCTTAGGATGAATATTCTTATTTGCTCCCTTTTAGATGCTATATTTATCGTACTTTTATATGGGGAACTCACTATGTTGGATGTGTGTAATTACCGTCGCATTGAACACTTCTCACCATCAATGGACATTGATCTAAGTTTTTTTAAAATAAAAAAATATTTTGGAGCAGGATACATTTAAAAGTTTTGTAAATCACTTTGATGAAGATGGTCAATGCTTCAAAGCAACTTCAAATTCTTAATTATAGTTGTTTAGCTATTTTACCGAAGTTACTTTGTGTGTAAAATGAAATATCCCTTTTTTTTGGATAAAATAATAATGCTGATGTATTTTGGGAAAGAGTACTTAGATTTCCCTTGGAAGAAATAAATTCAAAACCCTCTTGAATCTGTTCGTTAATATCACAAAATAATCATTGGGGCACAAGATATGTCTTTCACCAAAATCAAATGATCGAATGAATAGAACAATACATGCAATAGGATTTTCAACCACATACAAGTGCCTGTCTTTATTTCAGTTTATTGCATATGTAAAAACCCTTCTAAAAATACTTATGGAAATTGCCCTATTGCTGATTACAATTAACTGGATCAAACCCTTATGAAATTACACAAATATCAATGATTACAAATAATAAATACCACTTTTTGTCCTTATTTGCTGCATTGGAATGTTTATGTTGTATCGCAGGCTTACAAGTGTGAAGTATGGTAGCTGGATGTATGTCTGGACCTACTAGGTGTCCCCAATGATTGCGAACTGCCCTTGAAGGGCCACGTTTCTCTCAAAATGTTTGATGACTTGCTGTTAGGGCTGCGTATGAAACAATGGAAGGATCACCCAACCCTGGATGACCCCCTTGTGGTTATATCCTGAAACTCTCACGCCAAGACTGGATATGTGGTGCCTTGGTAGAATATGTTTTTAAAACTGATTTCTCTTGAAACTGGTAACAAATTTGTGATTCCTTGGTGGAATCCTCAACTGGGTTTGAGGGATTTCGTCCTCTTGCCTATAAATTTGAGGGTTTTTGTCCTCTGATGAATTGCAGAATTTTAAGCTTTTCCTCTGGAAAAAAGGTTTGGTTTTGTTTGGGTGTTTTCAAGAATGATTTCTTTTTTCACCCAATTTTTTTATTATTCACTTTTCCATTCCAACCTTAAAAGAAATTGATATTTATTTTAATTAAATATTCACCTTTTTCCAACTTATGAATATTAATTGCTTTTTGGCTATGTATCCAATATTTACTTTTGGCCCCATTCAACAATAATAAATTAAGTGTCATTTTCCAAAGTTATAACTTAAAGTACTTTTTTAGACGGCTTGATGAATTATTATTAGATTATTAATTATTTCAAAAAAGGGGTCATGACAGTCCGCTCTTCCCAAAAGTGCTTGTCCTCAAGCAATGCTCGAACTGTCTTGTAAATACCAGGATCCCAAACCAATCTTGTTGTTTCTACCATTCTACTTGGTGATGTAGATGGCTTCTGTTGCACTACTCTGGTACAATTAAAAATTGGAAACCCTGAACCCATTGATGCTTCTCCAACAAACTCTATAAGTGAATCCATGATAGCAGAATCATGAATGAGCTGTGATCTAGAGAGGGTACTACCACTAGTGACATCCTCCATTCTGTTTGTTGTAACAACTGTAGGTGCTCAATTGGCCATACCATGAAGCACAACCTCTTTCCCATTAGATTCAAATTTCAGCTCCATGATCTGGGAATTATGTGTAAATTCCTTGAGGGAATGTAACCACTACACCCCTAAAACCATTGTCACAAGGTTTGGCCGCATCTTAGGGAAATCCGGAATGATGCGCATTTTTTCCATCTTTTGGATTAATCCGTGTGGTTGGGACATTTTTTTCATATAAAAATTTACAAAGATAAACACCCCCAAAAAAACCTTAAAAAACGCAGCAGCTAATGGCAAGAGAATCGTAGTGAAATTCGCAGCCATGGGCAGGGGATTGCTTCATTCATGCTTATGCCTTTTTCATTCTCTGACGTGCAGTGTGCCCAGTTCAAAACCTTTCATTCTTCATCATTTGCGTTTGTTGTTTACCATTTGCCGTTGAGGAATGAGGCGCTGTTTAGGTGTGGAGGCGCTGCTTAGCGGCGGTTGAAAAGTTAGGGTTGGTTAAATTATTTTTTATAACCTTCCTTTTCTTTTATCGTTTTCTTTTAAATTTTAGAAGTTTACATTATATTTTTCTAATTTGTATTTTATTTCATTTTTAATATGATTTTCATATTATTTTTATTTTTGTAATTTTTTGATTTTTTTAAATTCGATTTTTATTTATTTAGTTATTTTATTTATATTTCTTTAATCTTGTAAACTTTTTTAATTCGTTTTTACTTTAAAATTTAAAATTTTACATTTTCATTTTATTCATTTTTTAATTAATATATTATATTTATTAATATTTTGTTTTTATTTTTAAAAAAATATTTACTTTTTAAAGTTTTATTTCCTTATTTTTTAATTTCTCTTTTAGTCTTTATTTTATTTATTAATTTATATTAAATTATATTGATTTTTTATTTTTTATTTTATTTTTTAATTTAAAAAATCATTTTATTTATAAAATTTTATGTTTTTCTATGGTTCAAATCTAATGATGATTTTTTTCGAATTTTATCAATTGACAAACTTGAAACGAATTTTATCCTCGTCGAACTCAAACTCGGACCTTGTTATTTAGGGCCACGAAGGTAAAAGATGGGAGCACTCACCAAAGAGAAGATTTTGGACAAATAGCAGGCAGAGAGCCGAACAACACACGTAGAGCGAACGCCATTGACGGACGACACAGATAGAATGAGGTGGGTTCCATTCAATTTTTTTTGTTTGATTTTTTTAATAGGTTTTATGTTTAAGTTTAATGTTTAGGTTTATTAATTTAATTTTACTATTAGATTTATATTTTTTAATTTGTATTAAGTTTAAAGTTATTTATATTATAAAATATAATTAAAAATATTAAGAATTATTAACTATTTTTTATTTTATTTTATAATTGTATTTACATTTAAATTTTAATGTATATTTTATATTTTAAATATTTTTATTTTTTTTATATATATTTTAAATTGAAATATTTTATATATATATATAAATATGACGAACCAGATTTTTCTGGATTTTTTTTCGAACTTTTTCAAGAATTCCGGATTTCGCATTTTTTTGGCCTCTCGAACCGATTCGGATTTAGGAACCTTGTGACTATGCCTAAAACCATACCTGTTTCTCCTATGTTCACAACATAGAAGTCATCACACACCTTGTGATTATCAAGTGTGATATCTAATTGTTGAATCCTTCTGGTGCAAGGAATAGTAGAACCACCAGCTACATTCACATTAAAACCTTGAAAAATTTCTAATTTCAGCTCTCTTTTGGCTACCAAACCCTCATCAATGAAGTTGTGGGTTGGCCCACTATGAATCAAAACTGTGAGTTTGTCCCTGCATAACTCCATGAATTCTGAAAGGGTAATACTAGGGTGCACCAGAAAGAGCAGCATAGGTGCCTGCTGAAATAAATGTGGCAAGGGTGCCCCCTGGACTATCTCCATCTTCTCTTTCAAGTTCTAGTACTTCTTCTAACTCATCATCATATATCACCTCAATTTAGTGCACTTGTTCTTTTGGAAGACACCTACGACCTGGTTCCCATGGATCCTTGCATGTGAAGCATAGTTTTTTCTTTCTGAGTTCATTTTGTGTTTTTATCTCCATACTTGGCTTCGTGACAGCGCTTTTTAGAGAGAAAGACCTTGTTGAAATGGCTTCTTTTGTTGCTAAAAAACTGATGTCATTGGCTTCCCATAAGATGTCCTTGGCTGCCAATAAGATGTTTTTTGTTGCTCATAGGGTGTTTGTCTTTGCTGTCTTGTAGGCTAGAATCTTCCTCTAGGGGCTGCAATTTCAAGATCCAAAGTCTTTTTAATGGCTTCCTCTAGAGAGGTAGGGATGAAAGCCCTCACCAAGCCTCTAAGTGGTTCAACTAAACCCTCTCTGAGGAACACCACAAGCCTCCTTTCAGTCACATCAAGCACTATAACTGAAAGTTTCTGAAAATCAGCAACAAAGTCATCCATTGAATTGGTTTGTTCAAGTTGAGCTAACCCCTGGAAATGGATCTCCAGATCAACTCTATCAAATCTCTTTATCAACTTGGTACTAAACTCCACGTATGAGTGGATGTGGTTGTGCTCCTGTGTAATCAATCCATGGTACCACCACTCGTGTGCTACACCTTCTAGATGAAGGATGGAAAATTGGATGGCTTGCTCTTCCAATATTGGCCTCAATGATAAGAATGTGTCCAACTTTTGTATCCAAGAGCGTGCCGTACACTTACTGGATCCATCATATGTCAGAAGGGTTAACTTACCTAAAGCCTGTTGGAGGTCCCTCTGATTTGTTTGTGGTCTAGTTTCAGCTCTTTGATCACCTTTGTTTTTCTTTAAATTTATAAAATTAGTGAGAGAGATAGCCTCCCTAATTTCAGCTGGTAGAACCTGGTATTCTTCATAGCTGGCAGCAATTTCATCAACCACAAATGACTAAATTTCCACCCTTGGAATTGCTACTTCCTCCCTACGAAGGAAAGTTGGTTGGAAAGGTCTAGCAAAGGAATCAATGGCTGCCTTGAGTGTGTTGGTTATTGTTCACTATTTTGAGCTCTTTGCACATTCGCATTTTGCATAATGTGGACTAATTGAGTCATCATGTCAACTAACTGCTCTTGTCCTTGCACAACCCTGTCAAAGCGAACTTCATCCAGATCTTTGTTACCCATAGCTTTCTCTCCTTTTCCAACAACAAATTCTGGATCTTGCTGCCCTAACCTTTCTTTTGGTTGTTCTAGACACTTTTCCCTCTCTCTGATAATACCTGACTTCTTTGTCACTACCTTGCATGAAGTCTAAGCTGTAAAATAAATCTTTCCCACAAGCTGGGAAGAAAATTGGCTCTGATACCATTGAAATATCCCTTTTTTTGGATAAAATAAGAATGCTGATTTATTTTGGGAAAGGGTACTTAGATTTCTTTTAAAATAAATAAATGTAAAACCCTCTTGAATTTATTCGTTAATATCAGACTAATCGTTGGGGCACAAGATACTTGTTTTTCACCAATATGATCAAATAATCAAATGAATAGAGCAATACATGCAATAGGATTTTCAACCACATACAAGTGCCCTTCTTTATTTCAGTTAATCATATACATAAAAACCCTTCTAAAAATACTTATAGAAAGTGCCCCACCGCGGATTACAATTAACTAGATCAAACCCTTTTGAAATTACACAAATATCAATGATTACAAATAATAAATACCACTTTTTGTCCTTATTTGTTGCGTTGGAATGATTATGTTGTACATTTGACTTGCAAGTGTGATGTATGGCAACTGGGTGTATGTTTGGACTTGCTAGTTGTCTCCAATGGCTGCGAACTGCCCTTGAAGGGCCATGTTTCCCTCAAAATATGTGACACCTTGCTGTTAGGGCTGCGTATGAAACAATGGAAGGATCACCCAATCTTGGATGACCCCCTTGTGGTTATGTTCTATCCTTAAACCCTCACGCTCAGCTTGAATATGTGGTGCCCTGGTCGAATATGCCTCCAACGCTGATTTCCCCTGAAATTGGTAACAAATATGTGATTCCTTGGTGGAATCCCTAACTAGGTTTGAGGGATTTCGTCTTCTTGCCTGTACATCTGAGGGTTTTCGTCCTCTAATGAATTGTAGAAGCTGCAAGCTTTTCATCTGAAAAAAAGGTTTGGTTGTGTTCGGGTGTTTTCAATAATGATTTCTTTTTTCACCCAATTTTTTTATTATTCAATTTTCCATTCCAACCCTAAAATAAATTAATATTTATTTTAATTAAATATTCACCTTTTTCCAACTTATGAATGTTAATTACTTTTTGACCATGTATCCAATATTTACTTTTGACCTCATTCAATAATAATAAATTGTTATTTTCTAAAGTTATAACTTAAATACCTTTTTGGACAACTTAATGAATTATTATTAGATTATTAATTATTTCAAAAAAGGGGACATGACATAAAAGTAATGTTTGCCAAAGATCTTTTTAAGCTAATGGCTTATAAGGTAGAATATTGACTTGATAATGTCACAAATATCTATTACATCATATGACTCGTAAACATCATATTCATTCTATATATCTATCTATAAAAACATACTTTGCACTGAAACGCCGCTCCCCTTTGTGCTAGGTGCATAAACGTTTCTGGTATGGAAGTGCTCCAGGAACGTCCCGGAAGTGTACTGAAAATGTCCGGACACATTCTGTCATATGCAAGGGTGTTTCTGGGATGCTTTTGGGCATTTCTAGGAGCAGAAAAATCAAGCCAAAAAAAAAAAAGAAGGTAAAACCATAGTATTCATACTTGCCAAGGACCAGAGCAGCCTGAACCAGAGAATATATATATAAAATAAATGTATATAAGGGACATTGTCCCTCCTTATATTTACTTTCAAGGTGTTTGAGAGTGGTTTCGGACATATTGGAGCTATAATGCAAAGTCTAGGTTTTGGAGGATCCTATCATATTTCAGACTTAATCAGATTTCGGGATTTCAGACTTAGTCAGATTTCAGGATTTCAGACTTAGTCAGGTTTCAGGATTTTAGACTTGGCCATATTTCAGGGTTTCAAGATTTCAAGGAGACATCATAGGAGGTATGAAGGCTGCATGAAGGGATGTAGGTATGATAACATCTCTTGCAAAATGCCATGAGCCGATCCCACCCCATTCCTGGTGCACCCTTTAAGGCTTGCACTTAGGGAGATTTGATGCACCGGTGAGCTCTTGCAAACTAGATGATTTATTGGCAGTAAATAATAAAGTTGAAAAATAGTGGGAGTGGCATTCATGATTTTGAAGACAATCTAGATGATTTATTTTAGTTTTGAATGTATATTTTGTCTTTGAAGTAATGAATGAATGAATACTATATATTTTTAAGTGTTTTATCTTTTATAGACTGAAAATGAGTATTATGCATTGTTTTTTATATATATATGGTACAGATGTTTCCAAATCAAGGGTTTTTTAAAATCTGCATTTCCGCATTTCAGAAACGTTTCTGTTTCTGCTTCCAAACAACGTAGATAAAAAATGCATAATATTTGCATGGGTGTTCCAAACGATGGTAAAACTATGTTGTAACCACACCATAACGTAACTGATTGTACCCCTTATAAATTATTATTATTTTAATTAGCAACATGTTTATCATGTAATTTTCTTTGTAGCATAATAACGAGAGTTTTGTTATCTTCTGCTACAGCCTACAATGTTGACTAAAATTGAGGGATACTTTTAAGTTGTTTATTTTTTAATTGAAATCCTCTCAATTATTTTAGTTTAATTTATATGGCAGCTTTTAAATGTCCTGTGGGAACTGGTTTGTCAGCTCAGAAACAGGGCGCAGAGTTTCTTGGAATTTATGGTACCTATTTTGCAATGCTCATCGTACAATTTCTTTTTAATGCATGTCCATATGTAACTAATAAGCGTTGTATTTTTGTGCCATAATTTTCTAAGTATTATAGTTCACTTTATATGCTAGCTCTTAATCATCCTATTGGAACTTGTATGTCTTCTTTAAAATAGGACACAGTTTCTTTGAGTTGTTAGTTGTTTATTCCACAGTGGTCATAGTCATCAACTTGTTAGTACTCGCACGAATATAACATTTTCTATTTATTGTTACCAAACCTGTTTGATCCCCCTTTATTGTGCTCCATACTAACCTCTAAACTGTTACCTGAATTACAGGATTTTGGCTTGGCGGATTTGGACTAGGAGAAAGTGTGGAACAACGTCCTGCTCTATTAGATGCAGTAATGGTACGTGTTCCAGATTTTAGCTTGGCACTATAAGGAAAGAACTTACCCCTAGAAATTTTAGGACTATTAAACAATGCTTGATCTAGATGCATGTTCATGCCATTACGTCTTTCTAGTGTTTATGTAATCGTGGTTGTTGAAGTGATATGGGCTTTTCAGTGCATTGATTTCTTAGATAATAGTTGTTTCTAGTGAACAATTGAATATAAAACTCTTTGTTCAATTCTATTCTGTTGAATACATTGATTAATAACTAATTGGAGCTTTATAGCTGCAGGCTTGCCTTAAGATTCACCATTAAAAGTATTGATTTTGTTGTTTAGTTTAGTACTTACAAGTAAAAAAATATTGGGGTTTGCTCATTATATTATTTGAACTTTATTGTGCTTGGTTAATACTCGCTTAGTTGCACTTATTGGTCTTTGTAGTTGGAAATACTAAAAGATTCAAATTATACAACAGTTATTTCTCAAATGCAAATATAGATCAAATAGTATTGTCAAACATTTATTTATTTAAATTAGTTTTATGGTCAACTTTAGGAGCATTTCATTTGGTCAATGCACATATTAACAATAATTTTTCCATTAGATTATGTAAAGGGATTTAGGTTAGGTAGTGCTACCTTTGGCTCTGATAATGTCATCATGGTAATGGGAAGGTAAATTTATTGGGGGATATTACTCTTTCTTTCTTGTTCGAGGTAAGCCCCTTTGAAGGTTTAACCTAGTATTTTGACTTTATTTTTCCTTATTTATTCCCTTGGGAATTGGGGTGTGGGAGGAATAAAGGAAATGTTTGGACCTTTTGGTGCATTTAACTTTATATTTTTCCATTGAGGATGCCATTAATGCACTTTATGTCATATTTTCACGTTGAGGTGCTTTTATGTCATAACTTATGACTAGGGAAAATGTTCCCCCCCTACTGCCCCCCTCGCCCGCTTCCCCCCATGGGCGTTGGACCCTTAATGAGTATTTATTACTTATTAATTATTATTTTTTAAAGGGAGCGTTGGAAAAGATAAAAATTTTAGGGTTTGGAGGAGTTATAAAAGGAGAATATGAGGATCATTATGTTCATGTCTGTTATTCTCTAAAAACGTTTGGTGAGCCTATGCATTCATTTCTATTGCTCAAGGAGTGAAATCCCTTGGGATCCTTGGTTTCGGTGCAGAGGAAACTTTGGACTCTAGTTGGAAGGGTTATTTTGGTGAGAAGATTTATCTTCAACCCCTAGAAGCTGCATTCATAGGTACCGAGGATTATTTTCAGCATACTAACAATTATTTTGGTATTGTTGTATAGATTGGGAAGATATCACAGGTTATTTGTCATAGAGTGGGCCTAGAAGGTTGACGCCATAGCTGGAGGATTGGCGTGTTGATTTGGAGGCAGTGTGGGAGCTTTGGGTGTAGGTCGTGGGGTTTCCCAAACCCATATATTGCTGGCTGCCACATCCCCAGTGTGTGCATGGGTATCTTGGAGGGATACGTGAGTGTTGAAAGGGAGGCGCAAAATAGGAAACGAATGAAACAAGAAATGAAGGATGCAACTTCCAAATGTCTATTGTACTGCAACTTCCAAATGTCTATTTTCCTTCTTGGATCAAAATATCCCTTATAGCAATCCCACTAGCATCACACTCTACTTGGAAAAACTTACTAAAATCAGCCAAAGCTAATATTAGTTGTTTTGTGATCTTTTTCTTTATAAATTAAAAACTCCTCTCAGCTGATTTAGTCCATTGAAATTGCATTTTTTTTCCTTTGATAGCTTCCACTATTATAGTACAAATGCCACTAAAAATCTTTATAACTTTTTTATAAAAGCTAGCCAATCATGAAAACTTCTTGCCTCAAATACACTCTTTAAAGTAGGCCATTCTACTATGGCTTTGACCATCTCTTTTTTCCATCTTCAATCCCTATTGGGAAATGATAAATCCCAAATAGACCAACTTTATCTTAATGAAGGTACACTTATTGAGATTGATTAATAACTTCTTTTCTTGTAGCTTGTTTAAGACCATTCTAAGATGTTTAAGATGATCTTCCTTTGATTTACTGTAAATCATAACATCATCTAAGTAAACAATGACAAATTTACCTGTGAAAGCCTTGATCACCTCATTCATGAGCCTCATGAACGTGTTTGGAGCATTAGTCAGCCCAAATGGCATTACAAACCATTCATATAATCCAAATCTGATGATATTTAAATTGAGTGGGATCTTGAGGTTCTCTGTTTTGCCAAGGAGATATGGGGGTGAGAAGTAGAGGTGGCCTTGTTTGCATTCCTATCCATATGCACATGGGAGTTTCATTGATCTGAGGAATTATTGTGCATAAAGCTTTTGCTCTTTCTAGACTCCAGATCAAATTTGAAGGGGATATTACTTCCCTTCTTTTCAATGCCACTGGGAGAAATTCCCATCTTTTCAAACATGCATCATAGATATTATCAAAAAATTTCTTTTCATAAGAGGTGAAGGCATTAATGTTTTTTTGTAAATTGACAAGATAAGGTTCCTTGAACCTTCCATTAAATGAGATACACATACATTTGAAAACAAGGTTGGCATGAAAGCCACAATCACATAAAAGATTATACGTAAAGGACATTGGCAAATGTCTTAAGGCATACACATGAATAAAAGCAAAGGACATTGGTAAATGTCTTAAGGCACATACATGAGACAAAATAGGAACTAAGGAATGCAATCAATTTAGATACGTAAAGCAAGAAAGGAAATAATGTAAAAACTATAAATATAATCACATCTAACTTAATCAAAGAAAGAATGTGAAAGTATGCAAGACATGGTAATACCAGACTAGGTATATGCTAAAAAATACACAAGTGCTATATACTAGTAAAATGTTGATAGAGTAATTTGTGTAAGCTAGTAAATAATGAACATCAACATGATAACTAGAGTGTGTGGTGTAGGAATGATATAACCTGGATGGTTAGTCATGTAGAAGATACTCCCAGTGGGTATATGTATTGATGTCTCGAATGTAGAAGTAAGATGCCCCCTCAATGGGTAGAGTGAAGCAATCAAAGAGCTAGATGTTACTGCACACACTCAAAGGAGATCAAGTGAAGCATGGTAATGTAGATAAATCAACAAACAATAACATAGAACAATAAATTTAAGTCTAGCATAGTAGTAGAAATGTAAAGCATGGATAATGCATATAATTGAAATGTTTTTAATGTTTTAACATATTTGAATGTTTTTGGAATTTTGATATATTTGAATGTTTTTATGTTTTAGATATGTTGTATTGTTTTTGTATTTTGAATTGTTATGAGCTATGTACAATCAAGCATAAGAAACTATGTATAGGTAAAACTGAGAAGAGATGATACTAACCAATGAGTCTCATGGGAGACTCCCTATCCTAGTGTCCTATATCAAGGAGAGGAATTATTCACGATTGTGAAGCATGATATAAATGTTGAGACTATGGATCTAAAAGTTGTATATGTTGTAAATGCTCTAAAATATTTAAATTATTGAACCAAATTATAAGGTCAAACCTCCTGAACTTAAAAAAGAAACAACCACAATGGTTAATGTGATGTCACAACAACCTAATCGATTTGTTTTATCCAATGCACCATGGAAACAATTTACACGCTCACCTAAATCTCTTGCTTCATTACTCTCACGACTTGTAGAGTGTCATCTTATATCTCTCTCTCATCCTATAGAAGTTGATATGAGTAGACCTCTACCCAAAGGGTATGATGTGAATGTTTATTATGACTATCACCAAGGTCTTGGGTATTCTACGAACAGATATTTCACCTTGAAGCATAAGATCTAAGACCTTATCGATAACCAAAAGATTACATTTGATGATCTTCCAAAGGAATCAGGGTCACAATCTGGTGATCGCCACAAGAATTAATATTTAACAGTCCTTTGCATGCTCATTCAAATAAGGATCTAAAAGTGCAAATGACATAATGTGCACCCTCCTCCATCTCATTATCACAATGATGTTATTGTAACTAGGGTGCCTTTGATGTTTTTGTATTATAATATGATTTTCCAATGTTGTAATCTTTTCATGTAATGACTGATTCTACATTTGTAAATCTAAAATTAACTTACTCATACTAGTGATTTGATCATTTAGAGTCTCACAAGTGCAAACCCTAGTTGCTTCTGATTGAACATGTAAGCACATATGTTGAAGAGGGTTTGGAGAGGTGATAGCATGTACCCGGTTATAGGGAAAGTAGCTATCACCCTTTTGGGGGAGAGGAGGAGAAGGAAATTCTTTCCTGTGTATAAGATATGACATTGAATCCTGAGGTACCTGCACCATTATCTTTTTTAGGCACTACTTCAAAAGTGTTTAATTCTTCTTGAAATTCCTCAAAAGCCTTAAAAAATTCAATGCAATCAATCTCACCATACTTAGCAATACAATGGATTCTACAATAATTAGGCAAAACAATATCAATGAGATTAATATCCATAGTCTTCTTTTCATGAGATGGTTCATTATTCTTATTGTTGTGGAAACTATCATTATTGAACTTGTTATTGGGTTTATTGAATTAGCATCACTTTTAGGCATTTAAAAGGGTGAAATATGTTGTTATAAGGTGTTTCATACATCAATTAATGTTAATTGATGTTGTGCTAGCTTTGGTTAAGTGTTCTCTAGGTCCATTTATCATTTTTAGTCATTTTAAAGGGTCTAAATGGTGCATTTAATGCTTTGTACGGATTTTAAAGATTTTTGCAAGTTAAAAATGCTGATGTCATCCCCCATGTGTCCTTAGAAGTCTTTAGGAAGCTGACATAACTAATTAAATTGTAGGTTTTTTAGAAAAGAGTAGTTTTTTTAACCAAAGAGAGAAAAAGACACTTGTATGGCAACTTGAGAAGTGTGCCACTTGGAAAACGTGGTGGTGTGACTCTCCACCTCTGCACAATTCATATCCATGTTTGGTTTTCATTTTTTGCACAAAAAATTGCATCTTCAACTCATTTTTATCCCATTTCCTCTTGGAATATAAAGAAGAGGAAACTTTCAACAATTGGTACAAACTGTATAATTTGAGTCATGAAGAATGATTTTACAGGTGGATATTACTTGGAGTCTTCTTCACATATATAATAGGAAATTGAGATTTGGTGCTTCTTACTTCATGAACCATTAGTTTTATCCTAGGTAGCTTCTTGTGCCTATTCAACCAAGAAGGGGTCTCTTTTTGAATCTGTTTCAAGTTCTCTTATTTTGGATTAATGTGTGTGAGTGATGTAGGGGCCTCCACTTGATTTTAAAGATATTTTCATGATCCTTCTTTCTTGAAGATTTCATTATTTTGGGAAAGCATCTTCTAGTCTTGCAAAAGGCTTGAATTTGCACTAACAGTCAGTTCACCTACATTGGAAATGTTCCCTTCACATTGGAGATAATGTTTTGGTGTTGTTTTGTCTAGCCTATAGGAAGTTTATACATAGGAGGTAGAGGAGCATCAAGGAATGTGAGATGGCTTTGTGAATCCCCTCTCAAATCACTATTCATTTGAATTTCATTGTCTAATTACACTTCTAGACCCACTTTCCTTCTTTAGGCCTTCTCAATTAGGTCTCTTATAAGGTATTGAACACTCATACCTATAAAATCTATACCTATAGGTTCATACACACTTTTAAACCATAATAATCAATTAGAACACCTTGAAAATAGTCAAACTACAAATTTTTAGGATTTTTGTGTGATTTAATCTTTAGTTATAGGTAAAACTCTAATTTAGGGCTTATTCCACCCTATCTTAGCTCAAGAGTACAAACAAATCATTTATAAGCATTAAAAATTATTTAAAGGAATTTTGAAAGATTATTTAGGTCTATTTTAACCCCACTCAACTCTTCCAAGCAATAGTTTCACCCTTTCAATCCACTGTCATAGGTTTTGAACTCAAAAAATGGCAAACCATGATAAGGTTGAGGTTACTGAATTACAAGAGGATTTCACCTTTATAGTTGATCTAGTTGTAGTTACCTTGGTGGTATTGAAGATCATGATAAAGAGATTGGCAAACATCATGAAGGAGTTGGAGATACAAATGCCAAAGTTCAAATGGAAATATGTCTGTCACTCCATTTCATGGAACAATAAATGTTTAAAACTTCCCCTTTGATCTAGGAGGAAGAGATTAATTCAAGTTAGTTTGTTGTGTCTTCCATAAGTGCTCATGAGAGCACAAGTGTGTGTTTGCTTTCTTTTCTTGTCTTGTGTGCCTTTGTTTTCCATTTTTTGGTGTGTTTTGGTGTTATTTTAGAGACAATTTAATTTACAACCTATGTATAGGTGACTTCATAGCCCAATTGAAGGCTATATCACTCTGGTCGATAAAAAAGGGTTGAGATATAATGGGTAGATTAGTAATATTAATGATGTCATGCATAATTCTAGGTAGAGTCATTTACACATTAATGTCATGTTTAAAAAGATATTAGATTAAATTAGAATGGATTGAATATAAATCATTAAGATTGAAAGGCTAAGATTTAAAAATAAAGTGTAGGGATTGATGCCAATCCTGTAGAATCATTGCCAATTCAGATGAATTGGCTTCTATTTTATCAAAACTACACCAAATTAAAAACAACAAGCCACAGGGTAATAGAGGATAATTGGTAAGGAAAATAGGGATTTCTACTTCTACTAAGAGTATAATGAGTAGAAAGGAAAATAAATACTAATAGGAAATGAAATAACTAATATAATACTTACCTTGAACCAAATTGTAGGCAGATTGTTACAAATATTATGATAAAGTTTAAATCTCCTCTGAACATGCATTTAACCAATGTATGAAATGAAATAGATTAAGACAAAATTACAACATGCATCAGGCAAGATTCAAAGGAAGGTATGGAATGATGCAAATAAGAACCATGCTCACTTTAAATATTCACTCTTACAAGCAAATAAAATTAGCCCAAATGCAAAGGAAGTGTAGAAAATGAAATAAGCCTAAGAAGTTTCAACTAATCTATTATCAGAAAAAATTAGCCACTAATCATATGATAGGTAAATATGATCTCTTTATCAAATTAGAGTCGTTTCAGAGCTATAAGGAGCTGTTCCCAAGCTATATTTTCCACTCAAGCAGCTATCCATCCTTCTACATCAGATTAGCCTTCATTCGTAAGTGTGCCTTCATTCGTAAGTGTGTTTGATTTTATCTTGGAGGCCAGAAACTAGTATTCATCATTCCTGTACTTCTGACTTTCTGAGACAGCATATATATATATATATATATATCATTCTGGCATGGTTTAATGATGAATATATTCAACAAGACAATGGATGCATACAAAGTGTTTGTTAAAATGTCAATGACTTGTTGCATGCATGACATCTATTTGTAAGTATGCCCTTGATCAATAATATAATTGCAGCCGTTTAAGTGATTGAAATCAGAATTCCTTCACAATAGACTGCATACAAACTGTTTGACAAAATGCCTACAAGCTAAAATTCAGAATTTTGCAAGTTTGGAACAATATTTCCAGGTTGGGGATATTTCAAAAAACCAATCATTTAGCATTTATGGTGCGGATGCCCTATTTTAGTAAAGCTATAAACAACAGTGAACAAATCTGAAGATAAAACTACACTATTCTATTAACAAATTTCAATGCAGTTGTATTATGTCCACGAGAAATAAGCTATGCCATTATCTATATCAAGCATAGAAGACTTTGAAAATGATAATGATGATCTCCCAAATTTAAAAATCAAACTTTGGCTTCAAAGCTACAAAAAACCAAAAAATACAGAAAAGTATTATATAGGGATTTCTTGGTTAATGTTGCTTTGACAATTTATGATCAAAATCTTGAGGTATATGTACACACTACACACCCAAAATATTTTGCTTCATGGTGGAACATTTGTGTTTGTTGACGAGAAAAATTACCTCTATCTTTTCAACGCATACATCTGCAGTTAGGTTTTTGTCTAGCACATTTCCCTGACCTCCACACCTCATCGCCATCCTTAATTGGTAATCATTCTAAACTTGTTGGTGGGAGCTAGACTTGCTGGTGCTTCCATGGTTACGTCTAGATTTCATTGCCCATCTTCGTCTTAATCTCCCCTTAATTCTTCTTCAATTTCTTTTGACAGAAGCAGGGTTGCATTGATGGTTGCATAACTGCCCTTGGCGGTCTTGACACCACCCCAAACGTTATGCTATTGTCACCAATAATCCTACAATGCTTCACTCTAAATAAAATAAAGGGACAAGGAAGTGGAAATTAAGGGTCATAGACACCCTTAAAGGATCATTTCACTTCCCTACCCCTTCAAAATTAGCGTAAGTTGTGTTGTTATCTAAGTCTATAAATACATGAGTTGTAGAGGTTATTAGGGATCAAAAAATGTAAGGTACAACTCGTAGTCTACCATTCTTGCAATCTTGCAGCCCAATTAAGTTTAGTGCTTTCTCAATAGTTTTATCTGTCGTGTAGGGAACTTTAGCTATAGTTTGAGAGTGGTTCGTAACATACTTGGTCTCTTTGCGACAGATACACAATACTCGCCCTCGGATAGGTCAACGTTTGAAGACACTGCATTCTGACTTCAACATTTCCCTCATCTTGGTTTGTCATCACAATACTTGGCAGGTTGAGGTCTTAGTTTCATTGCTTATTTAATGCATAGCATTGTATTTAGAGTAGTTAGAAGCATTGTATATCATTTTTCAGAAGGCTTGATCATTTTACTTTGCTTGCATCCCTGCATAGTTTTATTTTGCATAAGGATTTGAGAGGTTCAAGTGCTATCTTGCCTTGATAGCCACCTCACACTCTTCTACATCCTCACATTCTTGTGCAATTCATAACGAAATAACTGTTTTCTTTGGTTTCACTCATATCTAGTTTGCATCTAGCTTGCATACTACTTGTTTGATGAAATTTCTCTCTTGCCTTCTCTCTATGCACATTTTATGCCTTGTTTGAAAATATTGAGGATCTCTCAAGGTTGTTCAGATCTTTCTCAAATCTTGCACATCTTCTTAGTCTAATTTTTCATTATATTGTACTTCGTAGATCCGATCTCTTCTCATTTTCTTGTGCCAACATACTTTCAACCTGTTCACGGATTCTAAGGGTTTCTTATCTTCATTTTCACTTTGTACATGTTTTCTTGAGTGTATTTCCACATTCATTCCTCATCTTGCTTGCTGCTCCTAGCCTACCTTGCAACATTTCAGCTTTAGTTCTTGTTGGAAACGTGCAAGAAACATCGCTTTTTCGATCCTCCATGTTTATAATTTTTTCTTGGGTTTTGACATGTCATCACATCTCTCTTTGCTTATTTCGGTCTGATTTCCAACTTTTTTTATGCTCTATGGTCATCTCTTGAGCTTTCACATCATTCTTGTTGCATCTTAGGGTTCTCTCTTTTAACTTGCTGCCCTTGTATCTTCTATTTTTTTTCACATTTGAAAGACACCAAAGTCTGTATTTCCCTCGTTCCTTTTTGCTTATCTCGATCAGACTTCATTACTCTTTGCATCTACATCATTTGTGGCATTCTTAAGACTGTCTTTGTGCTAATTTTTGTGCATACTCAAGGCATTTGGGCATAAATTCTTCATCTTAGTTCCTCATACACATTCTTGGCATCTTCTCTTTTGCATTTTTATCTTTTGCAAACATTAGACAATCATTTTATTTGCTGCGTCAGCTGAATTTTCTCTTCATTGCATTGAATACTTCATTGACATTCAGATACCTTCCACATTGAAAAGACATTGACTTATTGCTCTTTTAGTTATATAAATCTGGTTTTGAGTGCATTAGGCATAGCATAAGCTTTCTTGCATTTCATTTAGATTCTCATAATTCATCTTCAATGTACAGATTGCTGATTCTAGCTAGTTCACATTGGATTTCTTGATCTTCAAGATTGATCTTAGCCATTAGTATTCTCAGCATAGAACTTTAGGCTAGTCCATCATATCCAGAGGTATTCTGGTTGTTTTGGAGAGTCTTCTTGGCTAAATTGCTGGTTTACATTTGGATTTTTTCATTGCTTGCATATTAAAATATAAGAACATAACCAAATTCACCAGGTATGTTTGTTATCTTTACTTGTCAATTCATAAATTAGATTCTAGTTTGTTTGCTGGTTGAATGAAGTTGGTTCGGTTTAATCATATTTGTTTGTTTTCTTTTTCATGTTTGCCTTAGCAATCCAGCATTCATGGAAAGATTGTTGGCTAATTATAGTTTCTTATTTCAGTTTGCTTGCTTTGGTTTGTGATGTACTTGAGTGCGTGTTTATTGTTTGCTCAGATCAGATTTACTTTCTTGTACTCAAATTAGAAATCAGAGGCATTGAGCTATTCTGATGAAGGTTTTGATGTGTGGAGGGAGTGCAAATCAGCGTTGATTTACTCTTGAAATTGAAGCTATATATCAACCAATCTGTCCAAGAATTACTAGTTGTTAATCTTATAGTGTTGTAAGTGTGATTGTTGACAAAAATTGCATTGAATAACTTCAAATTAGAATACTTAAGTTTGCTGGTTTTCCTTTGTGAATATCTGCAATAAAAATCAGAGCTAAACACATGCAAAAAGAATTGCTAAGAAGAATTATGGCGCCCACACTATTGCACCATTCTTTATTAACAAACAAGGCTAAAATTATCCAGTTACAAGTAACTTGCATGACAAGTTAATGCTAGTTACAACCTTGCTTAACGAATTTAACTAAAAATAGACTCCTAAAAATAAACTCTAAGATAACTAAAAATAGACTCAAGATAATAAGTTTGACTCACTGATAAGATTTGGTCAGCATGCAAGAAGCCTTTCTTAACAAGTAAGCAAACATGCACATTAGACAATTTAGGCACCCCAAATCTTCATAAAGTAGGAAATTGATTAAAATAACTTTAATTTCAGTTAATTCAGCTCTAAAAAGTGTGCCCTACCTCTTGGGAATGAATGGATAGGAATTTGAGTTTAGTTGAGTAAACATTCAGTGAACTGGATTCTAATTGACACTTCTAGCTATTTTTTAGGAAGTTCTTGAAAAATGTTTACAATCAACAAAACAATTAATCTAAGACATAACTAAATTAAATAATCCTCTTCAACTAATAAAACACAAGTAATACCTATTTTAACATTAACAATCAAGTGCCGACATTGACATCATACTCAGTATTCCCTCTTTTGATGCAAAGAGTAGAAATGCTTATCTCCTTCAGTCTTTTATGAATCTTTTTCAGCAATCCCTTGGTGAAAATATCAACAAATTTATCTTCACTTCTAACATACTCAATGACAAAATGTTTGTTATTGACCAAGTTTTTGACAAAAAGATGTTTGAGTTCAGTATGCTTGGTTCTAGGATGGAAAATTGGATTCTTGGACAATTGTATTGTCCTATTGTTATTACAAATTATTTGTTTTGGTTCAAGTTGAGCCTCTTTGAAATCAACTAAGAGTCTTCTCATCCGTATTCCTTGTGTGCAAGTTGATGTAAGGGCTGTATATTCAGATTTAGTAGAAGATAATGCAATTGTAGCTTATTTCTTTGAAGACCATGAAACCAACCCACTTCCCAATGTGAAGCAATAATCTAAAGTTGACTTCCTATCATTAAAATATCCTTTCCAATCTGAATCTCTATATCCAATTAGACATAATGAACTTGCTGGTCTAAAATGAATACTATGATTATAAGTCTCTCTTACATATTTGAAGATTCTTTTCACTGTTTGCAAATGTTTGAATGACAGATTGCCTATAAATCTAGAAACTAGTGAAACCCCATAACTGATATCGAGTTTTGTCATAGTGAGATACATCAAACCTTCCACCATGCTTCTAAAAGTATTTTCATCAGTGAAAGGACTCCCATCCTCTCTCATTAGCATTTATCCACTTGCAATTGGAGTGCCCATGGGCTCAGAATCTTAAAATTTATACTTCTTTAACATGTCTTGGACATATATGGCTTGATAAATGAATATTTTCTGTTTCTTTTGATAGATTTTCATGCCAAGAAAGTACTTTATAAGTCCAAGATCAATCATTTCAAATTATGATATCATAGCTTCCTTGAAGTTATTCTACATCTCCATAAAGCTACCTCTAAATATCAAGACATCTACATAGAGACAAACATATAACACATTAAAACCCAATGCTTGTATCTAATGAGTTGGTTAATTTTGAATTTTTACAAAGCCTTGATCCAATAACCAACTATCAGTTCTTGAGTACCAAGCTCTTGGAGTTTGTTTCAGCTCATACAGAGTTTTTTTCAACTTATATATCAAAAACTCTTTACCCTTTACCTCAAAACTTTGTGGTTGCCCCCATATACTTCATCTTCAATCACTTCATTTAAGAATGCACTTTTGACAACCATTTCATGGATTTCCATCATTTATGAGCAACTACAACAAACATTAGTCTTATAGTATCTTGACGTGCCACAGGTGCATAAGTTTTCTCATAGTCAACCCCATATGTTTGTGCAAACCTTTTTGCAACTAGTCTAGTTTTTAGCTTGTCAATTGATCCATCACTTTTGACTTTGGTCTTGTAGACCATTTGGTTCCAATGACATCTTTATTAGATGGACGGTGAACAAGAGTCCATGTATCATTCCTCTCAATTGAATCCATCTCAAATTTCATTGCATCAATCCATTCTTTTTTATGATAAAGCTTTTGTATGACTTCTAGGTTCACTAGCCATATATGACAATGCAAACATAGTATTTTCATCATAAGCATTATTCAAAAAATTACCTTCTTGAGTTAAAGTTTGTGATGTTCTTTTTGGGATTTTTTTTGAATTTTGAAATTTATTGTGATTTCTTTTCAACACTGGAACATGAAAAAAATGCTAAACAACACATGCAACACAAGTATTGAAGACCCAATTGAAAACTTCACCGGAATCTTTATTGCATTGAGTGGAAAATATGGATGTTTACAGAAACTGATTATAAACAATAGAGAATTCTCTTATTTGATATAAACCTTAGTTTATTATCAGTATCCAACATCGTAACACTTACAAGAGTAGCATTGGATGGCACAACTTGATGGATTTTAATGTTATGACAACTGTAAATGAAGGTACGACTGCTTGCAAATGAGTTACAACAACATGCAATCACTAAAATAGAAATATCTGCTAGGTACAAATGAATTACAACATGCAATTGTAGGAATGGAAAGATTGGTGGCCAACAAAGTGGATACCATTGTAACCCCTCACAAACCCTGCGATAGTCTCCAACAACTGCGATTTGAGTTGCAACAGTCTCTAAAAGGTATGATGGCCTCTTCTAGGACATGATAACCCTTTGTACAACAGAAAGACTTAATTTTCTGATCCAATAAACCCTCAGAAATTCTAAAAATTGATAGTACCTTGCAACCAATTGAATTATGAAAATACCCTGATTTCCCTGCACAATTGTGATCCTTGTATGGAATCATCTAAAAGGATAGGAGGGTTTTTATTCTCAGATCCTAAATTACGGAAGATGGAGGTTTTCATCCTCACAATCTTCTTCAACCAATAAGGGTTTTCGTCTTATGTTGAAAAACTTGAACTATGAAACTCAACAAATTGAGAAAATATATTGATCTTAAACTTGAATTGATGCAAATGAGAGAGAACTCTCAATATATAGACTCAATTGTCACTTTTAGGGTTAGGGTTTCACTTTTAAGTTTTCCCCTTTGCTTTTATTTTCACTTTTTTCTTTTCACGTTTTTCTTTTATTTCTAATAATAAAGTAATATTAAGTTGTCACTTTTTAATAAAATAAAAAGTAAGTCATGTAGATAACTTAAAATATTAAATTTATAATTTACTTTATTTAAAAAAGAGGACATGATAGTCTGCTCTTCCCAAAAATTGTTTGTCCTCAAGCAACTACAAGCTGAACTGCTCTGACTTTCCGTGACTGTCTGTCTCTGTAATACTTGGATCTCAATCCATTATTGGGAACTTGCAATTCCACGTTCTAAATTCCTTGTGTGATCAGTATGTTCTTTTGACTATATAACTCTAGCTGCCCTTGAAACCTTCTCCACACATCCATCTGAGAGATCAACAACGTTATTGGCCGAAGATGAAGCGGTAATACAAACATTTGCTTCATATTTGATCAAAAATAATTTGAATGTATTGATAAGTGCATTTGCTTCTTTTACTAAATCCATGACATCTTTATCAAATAAGTGTTATAGAAATCCATTGATAACTGTAGATTGCTCTGAATCTTGAATGTGATATATGCCCTTATCCAAAGGTGCTTAGAGTCCTAACATTAAAGTATGAAATTCTACAAGCACCTTCATGTTGAGATGTTGTCATTGATGTCAAAGGGTTTGCTATTCAGTAAAGAGTATGGTCATTGATGTCAAGAAATTTTGTTGATAAGAGTCCGTAGTTTTTGCAAAGTCCGTAGCTACTGAGTCTGTAGCTTGCCATGAAAGTTATTTTGGTGAATTAGACAATTGGCCAAGAGACTTATCTATATTTTACATCATATAGAGACAAAAATAGACTGCAAAATTAATTCAGACTAAAGACCATTGAATAAGTTGTTCTGTGTGAAGGAAAGTAATCTAAAGATTATGGAGAATAAGATTGTGTTTGGAACTACTGGGCGAGCAGCTACGGACTGCATCAGGCATGCTACAGACTACATCAGAGTTACTACGAACTGCATCAAAACTACTACAGACTTTAGTTGAATCGCTATAGACTCGTTTGAAAAGTATTTCTAAATGTATTCTAATGATTGTTTGGTCTATTTCAGCTTCATTTTACTTAGGCCGACCTATGTGAGTGAGCTTTTATATAAGCTAATGTGAATTATGTTTTTAAAAGAGAATAAATCATTATATAGCCGACTATAGAGTTTTATTTGGCTAAATTTCAAGAGGTTGTTGATCACCGTCTTGTATATAAGCAAGATCAAATTGTCTTTTTAAAGTATGTAAAAAGACGATTATTTTATAAAATCGCTAAGGAGCAGAGCAAAGGTTTGTTGAGGAACGGATGGCCAGAGAGGTGTGAGTTTGAAAACATCAAATGATTCATAGGAAGATTAACCCTAAAGTGTACAAAATCAACTAAAAGAGATGAGTAGAGAAGGCAGAGAGGACAAAGTCTTTGAAAATAAAGAGCAGAGAAAGAGAGCCTAATGTGTATTTGATTGATAAGCAGCAAAACAATAGAATGATTATGAGATTGATAAGCAGAGAAAACATAATTGTACCATCATTTGTTGATAGAAGCAATTGAGAAAGGTGGATGATCTGAAGCAACTGAGTTGGTGCTTGGCAAAGGGGGTTGAAGCCTCTTGTAGATTGATGTCTACAAATCAAGGAGTTGGTGCTTCCTAGCAAGTTGGTGTTTGCTGAATCTTTTTGTCAAGTTGGTGCTTGACTATTTGGGATTGGTGCCTCAAGTGAAGTTGGTGCTCAACAATATTTTTTGACCTATTGCATATTTGATTTAGGACATGTAGTCCATATAGTGATCAGTGTGGGTTTTCTTTTCTTTAAGGGTTTCACACCTATATCATGTGTTGTCTTTATGTTCTTTGTTGTGGTTTGATTGCTCTATGGATTTTGCATGAATGCTTGACTAACGACTTAAAAATTTTGAAGAAAATTTTAAGAGCTCACTGATTTCCCTCCCCTCGCCCCTCTCAGTGGCTGTGCTTCCAACACTTCACTGTTGTACCTCCAAAAATATGGTGCAAATTAGATTGTGTATAGGCTGGAAACAAGTTACAATAGTAAAAAATCACCTAGAATTTCACCCAAATCAGAACTATGGTGGCTGACATGTTTGTTCCCTTCCGCTGAGACTTTCTGCGCACATCATCTAGTGATAAGACCCCCTTAAAATGTGCAAACATGCAACTGTTCATGACTGATAACAACATCTTATGATCTGAAATTATGAAAACCGACAACATGACACTGGCACAACAGTTGCAAAACTATATATCCACTTATATGAGTACAACTGAAATAACGTGGTGGCTGATAATGTTGATGACAACATTAATGGTGGTAATTTGGTTCATTTCTGCCCTAGGTATGTTTCCTTTATCGCTTGATGATAGTATCCCATCACCATGCATTCCATTTATGTCTTGTTGGTGATCCTTTGCACAATTATCCAAGTTTGGAGTTACTCCACCATGCTTATGCTACGTTACTATGGTATTCATGTGAACTTCCCCTTGAGATCTTGTGGTGCTTATAACTTTCTCAATAGGAAGGATACATCCAACACAATTCCTCAATTCTTGATGGTACTCTTTACTCATGGGCATTCTCGAAAGTGCAGAATCAAACACCATGTAAAGCTGATCCAAAGTAGACCAAATATCATTTTGAGAAGATATCCCAGTTAAACCCTTGTCATAAAAGTCATTGCACACCTTGTGTCTACCCCAAGTGCTGACAAGTTTTGTGCCTTCGTGATGCAAGGAATGGTGAAGTCATCTTGTAGTATTTCACCCTTGTGAATTCTCCTTCACACATCCAAGGGTGGCAAACCTGTATTTAGCTTGATTCCAAAAAACCATGCCATGGTTAGTCAAAAAATCTTGAACATCAAAATGACACCCATTCTACTTACCATCATCCAACATCAAGCATCCCGTTGTGATTATTCATGTTAGGCCATCATCTATAACCTCGTTTTCAAGTGTAGAACTTGGCTCCAAGGAGTGATCTATGAATCATGAGCATTGATCCTCCACAACTTCGTTAGAATGCACAACATACTCTATATGATTCCTCATGAACTTCCTTTCTATCCAAATTCATAGGATGAAGAATTCACTAGAAATAGTAATATTGATCTCATCAAAGCCTTTATCCTTCTTGTATCTCAAAAGATCACCCAGATCCCATATGTAAAACTAATTTTGAGCTTGAAGCAAATAATATATATGCCCTATGTTGCAAGCTGTATCCTTGACCCTGTCACCATTTTTAGAATGCTTTTCATGATGACAAGAACCTTGTAATGGCATAGTATGAAGCAACAAATCTGAAATATGACCATCCTTTACATACCTTGGGTTGTAATCAAAGCGTTCACCTTCCATTGCCGAACTAGAAATTGTTGAGATTTCCTCAGCACGTCCGTCCTTGTGAATCAAAATTTCCGAGTTAGGATCAAAATTATCCTCAATTGCATGCTTATTGACATGGCTAACCTGAAATTCAATCATATATGGCAATGATTCACCTTTTGGAAGATCGTTGGGTAGTTAATGGATTGAAAATCTATTTCCATCTTTGACTTTGTGCATTTAGCTAGTGATGCCTTTTCCTCCTTGACTTCATTGATATACGTGCAATCATTAGCAGTCAATAAAACATCTTATACTATCAAATGATCTTTACCCTCACCCTGCATGTTGGATCCTTCATGTTCTTGCTTAATGATGTCTTGTGGCTTTGAATTTGATTGTTCTTTTTGCTTCCTAATTTATTTCTTAGCAATCTTTTGAGGTTTTGACTTTCCCTCTTTCTTCTTCAACCTTTTACTTCTATTTTCTTTGTATATCTCTAGGGATTCTTCAAAGGTATTATAAGATTTGTAGATGTCAGACTTTTTATCATATGTGTTAAAGGCAAGAAGTTGGACCTCATTTCTATCACACTGCTCTTCTAACCATGCCTCATGGATAGGATTTTTCTTTCTTGATCTTCTAAATGAAGTTAGATTTTCATCACTTATAATAAACTGCTCCAATAACTAGTTCTTAAAATCTTGGCTCTTCACTCACTCCAAGATATCCTTAATTGGATCTGTATATCTTTCTCTCTGATTTCCCATTATAATACATTAAAAAATCGATCTAACCCTGCAAGCTAGCAAGATCAATGCTTTGATATCACTGTAATGTCCCTTTTGGAGAATTTTATGAATTTTGGAATTTACTGTGGTTCCTTTTGAACACTGGAACATCAACAAAATACTAAATAACACATGCAACACAAGTATTGAAGACCCAGTTGAAAACTTCATTAAAATATTTATTGTATTGAGTGGAAAATACAAATGTCTACATAAATTGATCAACAACAATAGATAATCCTTTTATTTGATATGAAACCCTAGTTTATTATCAATATCCAACAACATAACACTTATAAGAGCAACGTTGGTTGGCGCAACTTGATTGATTTTAATGTTATGATAGTTGTAAATGAAGGTACGCCTGATTGCGTATGAGTTACAACAACATGCAATCGCTGGAACAGAAAGATCGGCTGGCTACGAATGAATTACAACATGCAATCGTTGGAATTGAAAGATCGTCAATCAACAAAGTGGATACCACTGTAACCCCTCACTAAAGCCCGTGCGACAGTCCCCAACAACGGCAATTTGAGATGCAGTAGTCTCCAAAAGGTATGGCGGCCTCTTCTAGGGCACGACAACCCTTTATACAATAGAAAGCCCTGATTTGTTGATCCAATAAACCCTAAAAAAATTTAGAAATTGATAGAACCTTGCAACCAACTAAAATCTAAAAATACCTTGATTTGTCTGCACAATTGTGATCCCTGTATGGAATCCCCTAAAAGGATAGGATGGTTTTCGTTCTTAGATCCCGAATTACAGAAGATGGAGGCTTTCGTCCCCACAACCGTCTTCAACCAATAAGATTTTCATCCTTATGTTGAAAAACTTGAAGAATTATGAAGTTCAACAAATTGAGAAAATATATTGATCATAAAATTGAGTTGATACAAATGAGAGAGAACTTTCAATATATAGACTCAATTGTCACTTTTAGAGTTAGGGTTTCACTTTTAGGTTTTCCCATTTTCTTTTATTTTTACTTTTACTTTTCTTTTTTTTTACCTTTCTCTTTTATTTTTAATATAATAAAGTAATATTAAGTGGCCACTTTTTAATAAAATAAAAAGAAAGTAACTTAAACAATTTAAAATATTAACTTTATTTTTTTTTACTTTATTTGAAAAAGGGGACATGACAACCTTGTGATCTTTTTCTCATAGTTCTGATCTAACCTCTGATTGGGTTAATGTGGATTCAACAAATGCTTGTACTTGGTTGGAGTTGATGAATTGAAAAACATGTGTAGGATTTTGTGAGCCCTCAAAATCAATTTCAAGAGATTGCCTCTCTTCATTTATGACCTTTGTAGCTACATGATTAGAATCAACGTACACTTCAGTTTCAAAAAAAATACAATCCCTAGAAACAATGTAGATTTACTAGTTGGATTATAAAACTTGTATGCTTTGCTTTCAGCACTATATCTTGTAAAATTGTGATCAATATTTTTAGGATCCGGATTTTGAAAAAAGTAAACATCCTTTATTTCACCCTTGTCTTGATCTATGGTGATTTGCATGTTGCTAATTCCTTCAACTTGGATGGAATTTCCATCTCCCAACTGCACTTGGCTTTTGAAGGAATCATCTAACTTGTTGAAACTTTCTTTGTAACTTGTCACGTGGTTTGAGCAACTTGAATCAAGAGACAACAATTTTTTTCCATCCTCTATTCCCACAATACATTTGAGACAATAATTTGATTGCTCTTGCTCCTCACTTTGTTCAGCTTGGAATGCCTTCTCTTCATCCTCGTGATTAACTTGATTCTTAGTTGCCAATATCTTGTAATTTTTTATAAAATGTCTTGGTTTTTTGCAATAATGACAAGGTATTTCTTGCTTTTACCTATGAAGTTAGCTTGATCTTTCCCCTTTGAATTTGAGTTTATTTCACTCCTTTGATTCTGATTTTTATTTTTCTCTTTGAGCTTTGAAATTCTTGTCTTGGTTTCAATTGCATGTTCTAGATCTCCTGCATATAGTCTCATCTTATCTTCATGGGCCAAGAGAGAACCCACCAACTCATTAACACTTAGACTGTTCATGTCCTTACACTCAAGAGTGATCACAATATACAGCCATTTTTGAGTCAAAAATCTCAAAGTTTTTCTTATTATGACCCTGTCTTCTATGGTTTCTTCATAAACCCTCATTCTATACACTGTCATTTATCCTTATGCAATATTTTTCAACTCCATTATTAGACATTTTCAAAATTTCAAGATTCATTTTAAGAGTTTGGAGTTTTGCTTATCTTACTTTAATAGAGTCTTGATATGAAGTTTCCAAAGTATTCCATGCCTCAAGGGCATTTTTGCATCTAGAAATTCTTAGATAGATGCTTGGGTCTATGGCGCTTTGAAAATAGAAGAAAACTTGTACATTAGCTTTTTCTTCTTCCTTTTTTACTTTCTTCTGATCTGGAAACAAAATATTACAATCTGTGGGTGGAGTGAATCTATGGAGAACATTCTCCCAAACTCCCTTCCAAACAAGTATTTTCTTCAACTGATCTCTCCACTATTCAAAGTTGTCACATTTGAAAATGAGAATATTCATAGAAATAGAATTCACAAAAGCCATGATTAACCTGATATTGACTTAAAACCCTTCTAAACCTTTTTTGAACGAGACTCTGATACCAATTGGAGGTTTTTAATGTATGGAGGGAGTGAAAAGTAGCGTTGATTTGCTCTGAAATTGAAGCTATATGTCAACCAATCTGCCCTAGAATTACTCGTTAATTTAACAATGTTGTAAGTGTGATTGTTGACATAAATTGCATTGAATAATTTCAAATTAGAATACTTAAGCTTGTTGATTTTCTTTTGTGAATACCTACAAGAAAAATCAAAGGCAGTTACAGGCAACAAGAATTGTCAAGAAGAATTATGGCATCACACTATTGCACCATTCTTTATTAGCAAACATGGCTAAAATTAGTCATTTACAACTAACTTGCATGACAAGTTAATGCTAAATTAAGATCTTATTTAACAACTAAGTTAATTAAAAATAGACTAAGATAAATGAAAATAGATTCAAAATAACAAGTTTGACTCACTGATAAGATTTGGTCAACATGCAAGAAGTCTTTCTTAACAAGTAAACAAAACATGCACATCATATAAGTTAGGTGTTCCAAATACCTATAAAGTAGGAAATTGACTAAACTAACTTTAATTTTAGTTAACTCTAAAAAGTGTGCCCTATCTCTTGGGGATGAATGGATGTAGATTTGAGCTTAGTTAAGTACACATTCAATGAACTTGACTCTAACTGACATTTCTAACTATATTTTAAAAAGTTTTCGAAAAGTGTTCATAATTAACAAAACAACTAATCTAGGACATAACTAAATTAGATAATCCTCCTAAACTAATAAACACAAATAAAATCTATTATAATATCAACAATCAAGTGCCGAAATTGAAATCATACTCAACATCTGAGGACTTGCTACTCTACACATCTTTCTATCTAGCTTACCTTTCATCTTGGTCTTTGGTAGGGTCTATCTAGTGTCTTTCTTTTTTTGTCCATCTATCATTTTCTATCCATTTTATGATAATACCCCGTCAAAAATCGTCCATGAAAGTTGCGTTTTTCCTCATGTCAAACAAACTGACCTTGGCCATGAGGCTTCCATTGAAGATTATGTTGACCAGCAACTCTGCAGGCTGATGCATGAATCTACTCCACATCGTCACCTCCTAGTTCCTCAATTCCAAGTCCTCAGTGAGAAACTTGAAGCAACCGATCAACATAGGGAACAAAGAGCCCATGAGTAGAGATGAAACCAATAGAACCCCCAAGTATTGAACTTTCCCAACCCATCCTTTGGGAAGTTGTTCATGAACTCGACCTTGTGGTTTTCCCTGTGTACATTTTTGGTAAACACAACATGGAAAGGTTCATCAACTTGCTTCATTATCCTTTCCTTTCTCATTCTACCCATCTGACTTGTCCTTTGGAAGGCGGCTTGCTTCACCTGCAAACTTACCCATCCTTTTCCTACCTATTTCTTTGCCATTCTATTCTATTTTTGATTTTTCAAAAGGTAGCATGTGAGGATTGCTTGTAAGTTTTCCTTGCATACATTGTTGGTTAACTTGACATGAAAAGGTTCATTAACTCCCTTCATTATCCTTCCCTTTATCATTCCACATATCCGACCTGTCCTTTGGATGGTAGCTTGCTTTACCAAAAATATTTCCAATCCTTTTCCCTCTCATTTCTGTCTTTCCAACCCTTTCTTTGGAAGATAGTGTGTGATTATTACATCTCAGATTTCCTTGAATATGGTATCCTGACCTCCTTTTTCTCTTAACATGACATCTTTTCTTCCACCATCTTCTAAGGGCTCTATAATTAGCTTGTGGATTTTCTTTTAAATTTGTAGAGTTTTCCACTGATATCTTTTTTGAAGATGAATACTTGTCTCCAATGGACATAATTCAGCTGTAGAAAGTGGCTTCTAGCTTCAATGGACGTTCCATTGCAACAACATTTTTCACTTCTGCAATATACCACAAATGAAAGTGAGTTCTTAACAAGTGGAAATGTTGCTCTATATCCAAAGAAAATCACAGTTTGAAAAATTTGCTATTACTCTTCAGAGGAATGAGTAGTAATCTATTGCAATGATTAATTTATGAATTATTATGTGCACCTTTGTTGCAGGGATACTTTGCACAAGATTAATAACGAGCAGTAGTAATTATTTAACTTAATAATTGCACAATCCTAGGTATGAGCGACAATGGGTTTTGGGTTTTTTAAATGAATATTCATAAACTACTGCCTCTCTTGATTCTGTACAAGAAAGTAAGGGCAACTTCGAAAATATTTTTTAAACATCATGCCTATGGTTGTTAGGATTGTGATTTCTATCGTGGAACCTAATATAAATAGACAAAGGGTCTCTTAAATTTCCACATCTCCTTGGCAACCACGGTCTTTGTCATATTGAGTAGAACGATGTCCACGGTGGCTCTGTTTGGGTAAAAACAATCTTTTTTCACAAGTTGTAGGGATGGTAATGATAGAGTAAAAACCAAAAATCTAAGTGGAAACATAAGGAGCTAAAAAAAGTAAAAGTTGTATTTTGATGCACTTGTAGGTACATGTCACCTGTATTAAAGTGTAACTTGTCAAAAGTTAGACAGTAGAAGGCACAAACTTTGGTTTGTAATATATATATATATATATATATATATATATATATCTATATATACTATCCCTTTAGGGCAGAATTAACAAAATTCTGATTTTTGTAATAAAACAGTTTCCCTTAGCACAGAAACAAATAAATATTAATTTTTGCAATAAATCCTTATAGGAAACAAACACAGAGAGTATGAAAATCATTGGTAAACCCTTTGAAAAAAAAAATCTTATTTTTATTGAATGGGAGATCAAATAAAATTCAAATACCATTTTATTTATTTATTTCTATGTTGCAAATTAACAAATTACCGCTGACCATGCAAATGGAAAAATTGTTGGAAAGTACAGATCCAACTGGGTGATGTTGGTGTCCCAAGCAGAAACCAGCATTTTCAAACCCTAGAAGGTAACCCATGCTATACGGCAGGCTGCAACATCTCCCAATGATGGTGTCAATCCCTAAACTAGTGATGTCATCCCTCAAATAGCCCTGAAATCCACCTGAAAGGTGATGCCCTAGCTGATGTGATTGATCAACAATTACAAATGTTGCCTTGTTACTCTGTCAAACTCAAATGAAGCTCAAATATAGGCCATGGATGGAGCTATTGCAAAAGATCAGAGGGTTTTTGTCTTCAAATTTGAAGTTCAATGGAGGGTTTCCATCCTCAAAAACAGAAGTTGAACCAACTCTGATTTCAATCATGAATAATGAAAAGTGAATAATAAATAATGAATGATCCATCTTTTTGGCCCCACTTGTCATTTTATAATTTTACTTTTCCAATTTCACTCTAACCCCAAGAGCTTTTAAAACACTTTTAAGCAATGCTTATCTTTTTTGGCCATTTAATAATTATTTCCTTTTTGGCCACATAATTAATATTGTTTTCAGCCCCTTTTAATAATAATATTTGTCTTTTTTCCGCATTATAAAATAAAGTAACTTGGACAACTTAAATGAATTATTATGAAATTATTTCCCTCATTAAATATTTCGAAAAGAGGACATGACACACACACACACAAAAGAAACAAATGGTGAGAGCTTATTGCCATTGCTATCATACGAACACTGTATAAGATAGTTATGGGTGTGAGAAGGCACGTGTCAATCAATTTTGCTATGGAAGGTATATATATGTGATAACTATCTTATACATTGTTCATTGACACGTGCTTTCTCATACCCATAACTATCTTATACACTGTTCACATGATAGAGCTGGCAATAAGCTCTCACCACTTGTTGCATGTGAAGATTTTGGTTTGAGGTTGCCCCCATTGATTAATTATGCATAATTTTGTGGTCTAAAGACCCAAGCTTTTTTCTATTCAACATTTTTTTATATATAATGATCTGTATCCTATATTCTTTTATTCATCGTCATCTAATGTATGCATGTTTAAAATGTTCATTGCCGGTTTACCATGAATTTTCATAATGAGAATTATTTCCAGAACACAACAATTACTTTTACAATACTAACTAATAGCATTCCTTGGAATATGGACTGGTAGCACTTTATGGCCCTTAAATATTGTTTATTAACTTTGCATGGCTTGTTTGTCATCACTTTGTCATTATTAGATAACTTTTTGGCTTTTGTTGTAGGACTCAATTAATAATTTAACATGTTTTCTTTATTGAATGTTCAAGATATCCTTGCATGCTATTTCATATATATTGTTACCTTTGACTTAATAGGTTTATTTTTCAGTAGTTTTATATCTTGTTTTCTACTTACAACTGAAAATTACAGAGATGGAGGTATCTGCTAGTAATTCTTTGCTCATTATTTGGTTGACATCTAGTTATGTCAGCCAAATAATAATCTTCTTACGTCTCCTTTATAAAGGTTAATCCAAAGGTTTTCTTGGTTGTCCTTATAGGGAATCTTGCCAGAGGATAAGCCACGGAGTATTAGTGGACTTGGCCTACCAGGTGGGGAACGTTTTCAACAAGGGTGCTCGTTTCTCTATAATTTGTTCTTCAAGAAGTTTGTAAAAACTGTTATAATTATCATTTGAATTTTTAACCAATCGATGTTATTCTAGTAAGAATAAAATCTTAATTGAACCCTAATATATTTTTTCCAGAAACAGCAATTAATGAAGTACTCTCTTGTGTTTGCTCTTTTAAAACCGAGTTGCATCTTCATCCATGCTGGACAATGGATATAATCATTTGGGTCTTGAGGGATAAAAGCAAGCCAAGTTTTTTGACCATCTATATGAATCGATATCGTTTTTTAGCGATCTTCTGTAATTAATTGTAACTACTATTTTCTTTCCTTTTTTGGATGCAATCTTAGATAGTATAATTATTATAGATAGGGATTGTGTTTGTTAGAATGTAGTTTTCGGTTTGTCTTTCTGAACTTATAATCTAGATAGTGAATTTGAATCCATGCCTTTGAGTGATATGATCACAATTGTAAGCAAGGAAAGAACAGTAAGGAATTAGCCGCAACTGTACATATGCTGTACACTCTATTGTATTAGGTATTTACGGAGTACAATGACATACAAAGAAGCTTCTAGACATAAGGAATATTCTAAGAGAAGAACGAGAAAATAAAGCATCTAGAGGAAGGAAGCTTCTAAGAGAATAATGATGTACATAGAGATGTGTAGAACATTTAAGAATATAAAAGAAGCCCTTGTGTCTATGCAAAAACATTTAATAAAGCACACTAAGCCCATGTGACTATATTTAATAATGTACACTAAGCTCATGTGACTGTATTTAATAAATAATAAAATGCTATAGCTCATGTGGTTGTCTCATCATTTCCTCCCTGCTTAGATGAAGTTGTCCCCAATTTCAACAGGTGATCAGAACCGCTTTGTTGCTTCCAAGATGAGCCAACAAGAAATTGAGTCTAGTGGAGTACAGAGTACATACAAATGACAAATAGTGACAATGGAGTCCCCAAATGGCTGGAATGCAAATGTTGAATGAGAGGATTTGGAACACCTGGGAGTGCCATATCGTGTAGTTTGAAATGCTGTTTTGATGCCAAAGGGATTCTCATATGAAGAGTTCAGCTCAAGAAATTGATAATCTGCATGGGATATATCAAACCTGTGGAAATAGTGTTGTAGTTTTGAAGGAGTAGGATGAAGCGTTGGAAAATATTCCAACAATTCTATTAGTCAAGATAAAATATTGCTGATGCAAGAACTGGAATGCTTAGAGGAAGTTGTCCCCAATTTCATTAGGTGATCAGAACCACTTTGTTGCTTCCAAGATGACCCAACAAGAAATTGAGTCTAGTGAAGTACAGAGTACATACAAACGACAAATAGTGACAATGGAGTCTCCAAATGGCTGGAATGCAAATGTTGAATGAGAAGATTTGGAACACCTGGGAGTGAAATATCGTGGAGATTGAAATGCATTTTTGATGCCAAAGGGATCCTCATATGAAGAGTCCAGCTCAAGAAATTGATAATCTGCATGGGATATATCAAACCTGTGGAAATAGTGTTGTAGTTTTGAAGGAGTAGGATGAAATGTTGGAAAATATTCTAACAATTGTATTTGTCAGGATAATAAATTGCTGATGCAAGAACTGGATCTAGAAGAAATAAGAAAATTAATGGCAGGTCTAGGTGCAGAAAAAGTCCCAGGTCCGGATGGATATCAAGGAGGATTCTTCTACAAATTTTGGCGAATTGTGAGTTTGCAGGAAATAGAAGCAATAGAAGAAATCCATAAAGAAAAAAACAGTTTTGAAAGAATGGATTAATTCCTAGTCTCGATCCCCAGAAAGGTGGATGCGGAATTCTTTAGTGCCCTCAAATCAACCTCTTTATGTAATACAATTTATAAGATTCTGGCAAAAATAATGCCAAATAGACTGGAAAAAATATTAAACAAAACCATAAAAGGTGGTGGTTTTGTGGTATCAAAACAGATGGATCTTGTTAGCTCATGAAGCTATCCATTCAATCAAGAAAGCAGGAAGGAAGGAACGGTGATAAAATGGCGTATGAACAAGCTTAGAGCAGAGTAATTTGGGAGCTTTTTAAATCAAAATATTAAAATAGTTTCACTTTGCACGGGATAGGGTGACATGGATTGAAAACTGCATAAGTACTCCTACATTTTCAGTCCTTATTAAGAACTTTGCAGTTGGATATGCTTCATGCATCCAGGTGTTTAAGGCACGAAGATTCACTCTCCCTACCTATTTATTATAGTGTCAGAAGCTTTAAGAAGGAAGATAAATAAGAAACAAGAAGTACGACTAAAAGGTCTAAGCATAACTTCCTCAGTGGATTCAATATCCCATTTCCAATTTGTAGATGGTACTCTTACAAATTTGTATTGGATATTTTTGTAACTGCTACAGGGGAAAATATTAACTAGAAGTCAGATTATTTCTCTAATGTGTCTGTATAATTGTAGGACAAAGTTTGCATAATTATGGACTTTGAATGTTCTGAGCTACCAAGTAACTACCTAGGAAAGCCTATGATGGAGGGAAGGATGGAGTGTTGAAGGGAGCGGTAGACCAAATTTAAGCAAAACTGCCAACATGGAAAGGAAAATGAATAACCTTAGTAGGAAGAATTCAATTAATTAAGGCATGTCTACAAACAGCTCCAATAGACATGACGTTTTTATTAAGTGCACCAAGTAAAATAGTTGAAGCAATCACAAGATTACAAAAGTATTTTATGTGGAATGGGACAGAGGAAAATCAAATTCGCCTAGTAGCCTGAAAAACAATAGGTCAACTAAAACAAAATGCAAGCTTGGGTTTGAGACTGATCATAAATCTAGCTTTGGGAGAAAAGATGGTATGGAGGGAATAAAAAGAAAATGACGAACTTTAGAGTAGGGTGGTTAAAGGGAAGTATTTAGACAGCCAAGAAGTTGAAAGACTATTCACTTTAGAGCCTCAGGTATGGAATTCTTTTAGGCGGTGTATTCTCTTAATTAAAGAGGACTTGAGATGTAATGTAAGGGAGGGTATCAAGGCTTTGTTTTGGGATAATACCTTGATAGGGCCAACTCCTTTGGCTCAAAATGATGAGTTTGCTGTTCGAAAGGTCTATGTAGAAAGGACTTGGGATGGCAAGGTTAAAAACCATCTCCTATATTTTGAAGGAAGAAAAAAATGGAAACATTTGGAATGACCCATCGTTTTAATAGAGATAAAATTTTAGTTTTGGAAAATATATTAAAAAATAACTGCATTCAAATGTGAGAGACCAAAGCCAAGTCAAGAGACATTTCAGTTAAAGAGACATAAAGATTTCGTTCGAAAAGTTGAAGGGGAAGGAAGAGAATTCTTAACCAAGAATGTGTGGCTCAAGCATGGACTTTCAAAGGAAAATTCCATTTTATGTTTAGTAATTTCAGGTAAGGCACTTGCATATGATGCTTTCACCCATGATAGAGGATTTCACGGCCCTTCAATATGTCCATTATGCAAGAGCAACTTAGAAGATTGGGATCGTTTGTTTTTGCATTTTAAGATGGCATGGGAGATTTGGGGAAGATTATTTTGTAAAATGGAAGTAGGACGGGCTGCTTCAGAATCAGTGAAGGGAGTGGATATTGGTGTGGTCAAGAAGGTTTGAGATTGGGATTTTGGAGGCTTGTTGGATGATAAGTTCAACCATTATAATTTGGAATCTATGGCTGGAAAGAAAATCTATAATTTTTAGGGGGAAGGAAAATCCGGTGTGGAGAATATGAAGGAACACAGAGCCTTCAATATCAAAATTGGTCAATACTTGGAAGCCCAAATCAAATAAGCCAGCCGAAGAAGATGAAATTCTACAAAGCTGGAAGTTGATTAAGATATCTTTTAATGGGTTTGGTGTGAATAGACTGAGAAAGTCTAAAGGTGTGCAGAGGAAACCTCTTAGAGATTGGGTTAAACTCAATTTTGATGGAGTTGCGAAGGAAATCCAGGATTAGTAGGAGGGGGAGGTCGCTTTAGAGATAATGACGGACAACCTCTATTAATGTTTTCAGTCCACTTGAGACTGAATACAAATAAGGAAAAAGCAATGGCTATTTTAGAAGGAATAGGACTAGCTAAGGAAAACGAATGGTGAAAACTTCAATTGGAAGGGGACTCAATTCTAATTATTGAAGCAATACAAAAGGGGCAGTGCAATAATTGGAAAATCAACAACATCATTCAAGATACGAAGATGGACATAGAGAATTTTGAAATCTTGTACCGACATATTAGGACGGAAATACAGTGGTAGATCTAGCAGCCAATTGGGGAGTGGAAAAGTTGGGAAAGATGGTTAATACTCATCCTTTTCCCTCCACCATTAAAGCTAATACCAGAATACTGCACCAAAGCTGAAGAGCTTGCCCTTGATTAAAAATTGTAAAACTCAAGATCAAAAAGAGGAAAGACTTATGTGGATTAAAAATTGTTTTTATGTGCACTTAGTAGTGCCTTTTTCATGTTTGAATTGAACAAAGGAGAATGATAAAAGAAGAAAGAGTGTGATGGATAAGTGATGAAAGACGTGAGCTTTTAGTTTTTGCTAATGTTGTTGCCGTTGGAATATGCTTGGAGTTGAAGAAGAAATCTCCCTGTAGATGGAAAAATAGATAAATTTGATTTTTGAAATCTATGTAAATTTTTTATTTTCGTGGTTTGGTTAGTTAATACTGAGATGATTAAATAACCATAAACAACAGGATCAATTAATCCAAGCTAGAACCTCACCTAAAAATATTTCGGCAACACAATAGTATGGATTCTTATACAAAAACATACATACAAAGCTACGAAATTACTTTATTCCTCATTATTCAACCTTGAATAATGTACAAAAACCACCTCTATATATAACAATGAGTGGATAGAGGAGAATGAGAAAAATTCCCTTGTTAAACTTTAGAAGAAAGAAACTAGGAAAGATGCACACAAGAAGAGAGAGCACACATGCAAAAGGATGCATGCAAAGAGATGACTATGGGACAGCTAAGAGAAGTCTAATCTAACCCAAGTTTGTGGATAGACATAGATAAGATAAGCTAAGATAACTATATTAACGTCCAACTAATGACCACAAAAGTAAGTCAAAGGGATTGTAGATTACAGAAATGTGTCATGAAAAAGTGGGAAACCAAAAAGGTCTCCAAAAACAAGAACAACAATGCTGAAAGAAATAGTATAAAAACATGGCAAAGAGTGAGCACGCTCAGAGCCAAACCACCAAAGGACCTAACCACGTTCAGGTCGAAAGAAGGGAGCAATATAAATGAGCAATCTCCGAGAATCTGTAAACATTAGGAGCACGAGGATGATCCCTAAGATAGAAGAACCAGGAGGGAACCCATCAAGAGTTTGATCCAACTCTTCTAGCATCCAAGGCCGACGAGAAGAAGCTCCAAATAGAAGTCTGACCCGAACAAGGGGAGGTATAATTCCTGGTCTATCCTCCAATCCTCTGTCTAGAAGGAAAAATCCTCTGTGAAGGTCTGGTGGATCTAGTCTACCTCCTAATGTCGGGTCTAAGGTGTATATGCTAATGAAAACTCGGGGAACTATGAATAGTGTCTCTGGGCCTCACTGATATGGAATGTGGGGCTGTATTGATGTCAATATGTCACTTAGTGCCCCTCCTCGAAGGTAGCACCGTGAAAAAGGAAGTAATCTGCTGAGTGGAGACTGGTCTAGTGGGTCTCCGAATAAAATGATCACGAAGCTTAAGAGCTTCCTGTATAGAATTATCCACAATTATAATATTATTTACATTAAAATAATCTAATTTGGAAAAATGAAATAAGCCTAAGTTTAAAGTGCATGGTCCCAGCTAGATATATATACTAAAAAATATCAATTGGGAGTTTGTGGAATGATATTAATTCACCAAATAAGTATAAATACAACAATATATAACAAGGATATGGAAATATAGCAAAAATTATGAATAATAGATAAGCCATTTCGAGGGGGCAACCTCCCAAATACTTGCAATAAGAATGAATACTCAAATATGATGATGAATAACTAACCCTACCTCCTATATATAGTCTAACAAGGCCATGTGTCACCTATAGGCCGACCTACTAAGTATATGAATGCATAGAGAAATGCAAAATAATATGCAAAAGGGTTATGCAAGCCACAAGTTGGCTACACATATCCCTAGACACACCAATGGTTAAGGGCGTAGCATGCCCCTCCCCTTCAAAACAACGTTGTCCTCAACGTTGAAGCAATTTCGGATGTTGCATGAATGATTCATCCTCCCAGGTAGCATCTTCAGAAGGCAAATTCTTCCATTTGATCAGATACTCAATCAGTCTGGACCGTAGCTGCTTAGTGCGCGTTTGAAGGAGTGCTTCAGGATCAAGAATAACCCTCCATTCCTCATTTAATTCTGGTAACTCGGTTTGAGTGGTAACTCTCTGTCCAATGACCTTCTTAAGGCAAGATACATGAAATATTGGATGAATGCGAGTGGATGGAGGAAATTCCAGCTTGTAGGCCACGCTACCAATTTTATGCAAGATTTGATAAGGGCCATAATATTTGGCAGACAACTTATTATCCTTTTTCTGTTGCTTCAAGGACATCTGCTTATATGGCTGCAAGCGAACAAACACCCAATCAGCAATTTCAAAATGCCTCACTCCTGTGTTGATCTACCTGTTGCTTCATGCAATTTTGGAAGAAAGCTAAATTTTCATGCAAACTAGCAAGGACTTCCTGGTGATGTTGAAGGTGTTCCTCCACTGCACGCACCTTTGGGTGGGCCTTCAAGGGTGAAGTGAGGGATGGAGGATGGTATCCATACAATGCCATAAAAGGAGACATTTTGGATGAACTATGCACTGAAGTATTATACCTCCATTCAGCCAAGGGCAGCCACTAAACCCATTTGTCTTGTTTATTTGACACAAAGCAACGAAGGTACCCTTCCAGACACTTGTTGACTACCTCAACTTGTCCATCGGATTGAGGATGATAGGATGAGCTATGAGCCAATTGGGTTCCCAAACATGCAAATAATCTTGTCCAAAAATTACTAGTGAATATGGGATCTCGATCACTGACAATAATCTTTGGGAGTACCATGCAATTATTGAACTGTATTGACGAAGGTAGAAGCTACTGTATTGGCCACCAATGGTTGAGATAAAAAACAAAAATGAGCATACTTTGTGAGTCTATCCACAACAACCATGATAACATTTTTACCTTCAGAGCGTGGTAACCCAGTAATAAAATCCATAAATACCTCTTCCCATCGTCCAACTTGTTAAGATACTTTCCTCGCAGAAAATTGGTAGTGTGGCCTACAAGTTGGAATATTATGGCTCTTATCAAAAACCTTGAGTGACCGCCAAGTGGAGACGCATGAAGTTCTTGAAGGATTTTCTGTTTAAGAAGAGAATTCTGACACATATATAATCTATCTTTGTACCATAATGCATTGCCCTTTCATGTAAACTTTTCAATCCCATCTGAACCGTGCTACAGATTCTGAATTAATGCTTGGGTAATACTGTCATTCTTCCATTCTGCCCTTGCTTCTTTGAGCCAATCTGCCTGCCAAATGGTCATGGCACATAACAATGCCTCAACTGGTTCATCACGCCTAGATAGTGCATTGGCCACCACATTTTATTTTCCTTTCTTGTAGACTATTTCAAAATCAAACCCTAACATTTTTGTCACCCATTTTTGCTATTCAGAGGATAACCATTGTTCTAAAAAATATTTAAGGCTATCATGATCAATCTTTACCTGAAAGTGACAACCCAATAGATAAGGTCTCCATTGTTTGAATGCATGTAGAATAGCCATCATCTCTTTCTCATAGATGGGTTTGAGCTGATTTTTACCCTTCAGTTGATGACTTTCAAAGGCAATGGGCCTACCCTCTTGCATGAGTATTGCATCCATACCATATCTAGATGCATCACATTCAACCACAAATTTTATAAAAATCTAGATTAGCCAATACCGGGCTGGTGCACAGAGCCATTTTCAATTGTTCAAATGCCTTGGTAGCTATATCAGAGCACTGGAAGGAGTCTTTCTTCAACAAGGAAGTGAGCGGTGCTGCAATAGTACCATAGCATTTGACATACTTGCGATAGTAACTAGTTAGCCCCAGAAATCCCCTTAGTTGCTTAAGTGTCTTGAGAATTTGCCACTCCATGATGGCTTGGATTTTTTTAGGATCAGCGTTTACTCCCTCATGTGATACAATAGGACCCAAATATTCCACTTCCCAAACTTCAAAAGCACATTTGGACGGTTTAGCGTACAATTGATGTTGCTCAAGAACTAAGAGTACCTGTTTCACATGATGCAAGTGGTCTTACTAATTTTTGCTATAGATAAGGATGTCATCAAAAAATACAAGTACAAACTTTCTCAAAAATGGCCTAAAAACCGTATTCATCAAACTCTGAAAGGTGGATGGTGCATTGGTGAGACCAAAACACATGACCAAAAATTCATAATGGCTTTCGTGAGTAAGGAAGGCTATTTTAAGAATGTCCTCACGGATCCGGATTTGATGATACCCAGAGTGAAGATCTAATTTAATTAAATAAACAACACCATGTAATTCATTTAACAAATCATCAATTACAGGAATAAGAAACTTATCTTTGATAGTGAACTTGTTGAGCTCTCTATAATCTGGGCACATCCTCCAAGTTTCATCCTTTTTTTGCACCATGACTACTGGAGAAGAATATTCACTTTGGCTATGGCGAATGTTTCTTGCCTCCAACAACTCTTGTACCATTTTTTCAATTTCACTCTTCTGGGCATAAGGATATCTGTATGGTCTGATGTTGGGTGGCGTACTTCTAGAAATGAGTCTGATGGCATGATCATGAGTACGGCTAGGAGGAAGACCTTTTGGCATGGGTCCAAAAACAACCGAATACTCATGCAATATTTGTTGTAACTCAGGATGGGTAGATTCCTTAGTTTGTTGAACATCAATGGAAAACAAGCGTGTCACAAATCCTTCAACACCTTTTTTCAACATCTTGGTCATCTGATGTGAACTAACCACTTGTGGAGATTTAAATCTTAATCCCCATAATTCCACTGACTTGCCTTAAAAAAAAAAACGCATGAACAGTTCATGGAAATTCATTTCAATGGTACCCAATGTGGTGAGCCATTGTTTTCGCAAAACAATGTTAGTCCTGCCCATAAGAATAGCAAACATAGGAGAATCTAGCAAATAGTCCCCCATTGCTAACTTAATATTGTGTCATTTTCTAGAACAATTAACTGTACCATCATCTGCAATCATGACTTGAAATTTTGGGGTTGGGTAAAAGCAATTCAAATGAGCAACAAACTTATTGTTGATGAAATTGTGTGTACTACCTGAGTCAATCAACATTGTGACCTTTTGTTTCTTAATGAAACCCACTACCTTAAGAGTCTGAGGAGTAGAAATACTTGCAAGGGCATGGCAGGAGATAGTAGGTTGAGAATCTACAACTTCATCCTCAGCTCCTTCAAAACCCTCACCAGATGCCTCCTCATCTTCTTCATCCTCGTCGGCCCTTTCAATGTAAAATAACTTCTTTTCAGCACATCGATGACCTTTGCTCCATTTGCTATCATAACCATAACACAACCCTTTGGCACGCTTCTCAATCTATTGTGGTGTCAATTTGGTAGGTTGAGGCCGTGATGGAGTTGGGAAGGTGCGTTCCTGAGTAGTAGTGAAAGGACGATGTTTGATCATCTCTTTTTCTCTTACCAAACGTGCCCTTGGTATAGCTTCGAATATAGTTGTGGGGTTAAACATACAAACCTCTAATTGAATACTATCTTTTAGTCCCCCTAGAAAAGGGTCAGTCAGATTTGCCTCAGTGATATCCTCCACAAGGATAGATTTTGAAATTGATGAATATAATCCTTCAATGTTCCTGTTTGTCATAGTTTTGCTAATTGGTTAAAGTAGTTTTAAGAAACATTATCCCGATAGTGAGACATCAGTTCATCAGAGAATATTGACCATGTACCAGAAGCACTAGTCTTCTTTTGAGCACAAAGCCAACGATACCAAATGAATGGCTAAGGTTCTAGATACAGAGATGCCACAACCACCTTTTGAGAGCTAGGAGTTTGGTGTAGATCAAATAGATTTTCAATTTGAGTGATCCAAGTGAGTGGATCTTTACCATCAAACTTGCGCAAGACTACTTTTGGCAACATCGGTTTACTCCCGTATTGGTGGTGTTAGTATTGAGGGGAGGAGGACCAGAAGGAAAAAGTGGAGGGTTGTTGAGTGGTAAATGGGATGAAATGGTAGCCAATTGTGTCGTGATCTGATGCAACTGATTGCTCATGCCATTAAGCTCCCCTTGCATTGTTGATATTTGAATTTGGACTTGCACATCTTTCTGCATTAGGCTATGTAGATTTGACTGAATTTGAAAAATCATAACAGATGATTTAGACTCCATGTCATCCCCTAAAGGAGTTTTAGGGGTGTCTTGCTCTTTCCCCCATTCGCGGGTGTTAGGACTAGCTATATGAAGGCTTGATGGTGAACCTTATTTTGCCCCGTTGACCCAACTTTGACCACAATTTTTTTTAAATATGTCGGCCTCAAATCACAAAAATCAAAGAATAAACCCAAACTATTTTTTTTCCAAGGTTTCTAAAAATGTAAATAAATTTGAAAATTTCTACAAATTGCAAGCTATGGAGCAAATTTATGAAAAAACCTAAAATGGCGATAACTTTTGAAAAACATATCCAAATGAGCTGAAATTTTAATGGAAATGTACTTGAATGATTTCGCAACTCCAGTAAAAAAAATTGCAGAGAAATTCGCTACCGTTTGCAAGACATCCAAATTTCAAGATCTAGGATTTTTGACCTGATTATGGCCGGAATCGACACTCTAATATGACTTGGAATGATATTAATTCATTAAATAAGTAGAAATACAGCAATATATAACAATGATATGGAAATATAGCAAAAATTTTGAATAATAGATAAGCCACTTCGAGGGGGCAACCTCCCAAATGCTTGCAATAAGAATGAATACTCAAGTATGATGATGAATAACTAACCCTACCTCCTATATATAGTCTAACAAGGCCATGTGCCACCCATAGGCCGACCTGCTAAGTATATGAATGCATAGAGAAATGTAAAATAATATGCAAAAGGGTTATGCAAGCCACAAATTGGCTACACATATCCCTAGACACGCCAATGGTTAAGGGCATAGCAGTTTGCATCTGAGCTAACAATTTTTCTGATTCTAGGATAGCTTTACCCTAGGTACATTTAGCAAAAGAAAAATAATACCCTGGTTTCTGCTTTTCTAATGTAGTTGGAGGTCATGCAGAGTTAAATTGCTATTTTCAATCATTTTTAAAAAACCCCATTTTTCTTGAAATCAACTTTGAGATGTTCAAAAGGAAAACCATATTACCATACCAATAGAATTAAGCTCTCCTTGAGCTGTATTGTTGGCTCCCTACTTCCTTCGTTAATGAGCTCCAAGTTGTCATATAGCTACATATCCCGAGGGAGCCGTAGGACCATTGTGGGAAATAAACAGAACTTCGTCTAATATAATTCTTTGAATTTCAAATGAAAATGATACCACCATGGAGAGGGCTAAGAGTCGACATCTCTGCTGGAGTGACTTATGTAGACATCCACTAACCTGCAAAGCGTAATCACAACACCTAATTAATGAAGTCACTTGAATAATGCCATACGTACCATGATAACATATTTAATATAAATCCCTAGGAAATCACAACACAGCTTTTTTTATCACAAATTCCAAGGGTCATTAAAACATAGATCCACCTATCATTTTAGTTTAAGGTTACCTCACCTCAATTAGTGGTTTAATTCTCCATATATCAGTTAGCATTGGCCAAAATCGTTGCTCTTATGTTCTTTCCATAATCATACTACTGCTTGTATATACCTTTAATTTTTGGAGGCTATGCATAGTTTGTCCCTCTGTTCATTTACTTAAAGAAATGCATTCTATGGTTTCTTTTCACAAATAGTGAGAAACATATCTAAAGATAGCAACCAAAATCAGAGGAAGAGAGAAACTTTTGGGGTTTCGGCCCAATCTTTTCTGTTATGCTATAAAGAGAGAATATTCATATACGGAACTAACTGATTTGTGGTTTGCTTCAGAGGAGGTACTACAGGGTGTGGCAGTTGGTGTTGATCTCTTTGATAGCACGTATCCAAAGGGGCATACTTACAAATAAATTTTTATCCGTGTGATTTATATCTTAACTAGTATCATCTCTGGATATATTGGATAGCTTCTCATTCAACGTAGGAAACTGTATTTGGTTGCATCCATGTCAAAAGGTGCTCATTTTCTCTGTTTATTATTTTTAGCAATCCTTAATTGCATTCAGATATCCCTATCTTCTTACCATAGGAGGCTATGCTATGACATTTCCTCTTAGCATGGACGATGAGGCATTTGTCAGAAAAGAATCACACGCAGAATTGAGTGACATGGGGGCTGATTCTAGTAAAATTAATTTACGTGCAACAATATACAGGTTTGTGAGTAAAACTATCAGTTTCTTTCCTGGTCTAAAGATTACACTTTTTCTTCCCTTATATTAGTTTAACATAATGGTGAGTCCTCAACTTTTTTTTTTTGAATTTTGTTTTAATATTTTTTGGAGGAAGATGGCTGATAGTGTGGCTGGGTTTCTTTTGCTATCAATGCAAATATAGAATCAGTGATAGAATTTGTCTGATCAACCTTGGAGTATTCCAGATGTATACCCATTTAGTGCTATAGCATGCCTTTTTGCTTGCCTACAGAAAATCTGCATGTGCCTTTCTATTAAGACAAGCAAAAACAATGGAAAACAAATGCTATATCAAAGACTTATGGAGGGGCTTAAAACCTTGGAATAGGGATTGCATTCTTGTTTGCCTCTTCCCATTGCATACTTGTGCCACCAAATATGTACATCCTCTTATGCATGCAAAACCTACTCTTGATAGTGAAAAGTTTGTGTATTGACAAAAGGGAAATTTAACATTGATATTGCTCTGTAGCTCAGCAAACTTGATTTATCTGATTAGTAATATCACATACGTGTCTATAGGTGCAGAATTACTTCAGTGTGAAATTGAAATATATTTATCGCGCAGAAAATGACTACTAGACCTATTTACATATGGTTAAGTTTTGGTTTTAGTAAGTGACACTAAACACATTTACTCTCCTATAGGATTTATTCTATTCATATTAATGTCATGCCTGCTCTCTATCATAACCTATTAGCACTCTAGTTCATTCCTTGCTTGCAAGAAAAGAGATAGTGACACATTAAAGAGACACAGGCAAATAACATTCATTTATCAATAGAAAAATTCCTAGTTGATTTTTTTCATAATCAGGACTTTATAATTGCAGTATATATACCTACAATAGGTGCTACTGGCTGCAAAATATATCATGTAACATTATATTAAGTTACATTGTGATTTCTATTATTACATGTAATACAATATGTATTATAAGTGTAATGCAACATTGTAATAATCTATTGGAAATCAGTGTCGAGAGAAATAAATCAAGTAAATTTTATTGATTCTTTCACATGGTTTTCATTGCATAAAACTTAATTTATATGAATCCAATATGCTTAAGGCATTTCAACTACCCAACATACTTAAAAACATGTAATGGCCATTACCGTCTAAAACATTAAAAAAATTACTGACTCTAATGTTGGAATGTATGGTCAGGTTACACCTACAGCCCCCAGAGACTTATTCTCCAGATAAAATCAATTGAATCTCAATCAACTCTCTTTTGTAGGAAACAACAATTCTATTCAGCTGAAGACGAAACACAATTTTTGACAACTCTTGTTTGTGATTCCCAGATGCCAACTCTCTTCATTCGTAACCACTTGAGACAACTTATATAAACTTCAGTCACTCTCGAAGACTAATATTTCCAAGGATAATCATTGGTTCAAACTCTTATGTGGTAACACTCGAGTCAAAATTCTGTTCATGATATTACTGGAAACAACATGCCCCCTTAATCGAGGGCTAACCTGAAAAAGGACAATATCAAACTCTTATGTGGTAACACTCAAGTCAAAATTCTGTTCATGATATTACTGGAAACAACATGCCCCCTTAATCGAGGGCTAACCTGAAAAATGACAATACCAATAATTGTTGTTGGTGGGAGCCATCCACTTGCCTTAAATGCTCAACAATGAACTTTTACAGGACACAACCTTCAGAGATGGATTGATAAATTTGAAAGACTTCATTTCATGAACTATAATAAAAAACTTGATTTAATTAATTATAATATCTGGAGAGACGTCTATAGAGAAACATAAAGAAATCAACGTTTCGGGACTTGACATATGACCCACCTTAAAGAAAAAAACAGGAGAGAATAGTGGTGCAATGGATTACAACAAGGACTCCTTATAGAGATAACCCCATAAATATGACCGTTAGAGACATAACCCCTAAAAGAAACCTCCAACTATCTCTTCTTTATGATTCCACATAATGAGAAAGGGAAAAAAAGCCAATAATTTCCCCAAAGCATACACCACCCACCATTACCAATTAATTAGATCCCTAATTAATCACATGATCCAAATTAATTACCTATGAAGGCAAGATAATTAATTATCTAACCTCAGTCCATTATTTGGCGAGTCTCTTAATGAGGGGGCCCCAAGTTTGGCTCAAAATCAAGCCATCATCCCTATTCAAATGTTCTTATGTTTATCAATTTCTAATGATTCATTAATTCTGCTTTTAATCTAGTTTCTCTCATTGGAGATCACCTTTGCATTCTCAAGACAAATGTTGTGTTTGGTCCTATCTGAATGCTCAACCAAAGCCGATGTGTCTGTGCAGTTTAATCTGATATTTGCATTGTGTTCCTCCAGTCTCACTCAAACTTTTTTGCCACTTTCACCAATATAAACTTTGTCACACACCACCTTATAAAGCCCCCTTCTCAATCTTGGGTCCTCCTTATCCTTAGCCAAGCCACAAATGCTTTTGATAGTGTTGAGAGGAAGAAAAACCAATTTTATGTCGTGTCTCCATAGGATCCTTGCTAGTCTATGCAAGATAACCTCCACATAGGGCACAAAGACTCTCCCTTGAGCACCTATTTCATCTCCCTCACTGCGTCTCTGAGGTTCCCTCCTCCTAGCCTTGCTAAAGACCCTGACTATTTGTTTTTCCTTTTAGCCATTTAGTGCAAACACATCTTTCAAGTGTACTAATTCACACTCAACATGGCCATATCTGCTACTCTCATGGTCCTTGTGGCTAAAGTGGCGATAACTCCTTTCTGCTAGTCTCATGGTCTCATGGTACTATTTAAAAACCCCTCCACTGGAACTGTATTTTCTGCAACTACGAAGCTAAGTCCTTTACTTAAAATTTAAAACATTAAAGGAAGGTGGATCCAACTCAATATCCAAGATATTTGAACTAATTTATCTTTCCAAAGAATCTCCCACAATACGTTATATTTCTTATTCAAATTGGCAACATTTCCTACTTCAAAGTTCTATCAACTAGGTGGATCCCATCTCAGTAAAAATGCAAAAGAGTAGAAAAGGTCTGTCTGGAAGGCTTACATATTGAGATATGAGTTTTCACATTATTCCTCTCTGCTACTTGTAATGTTGACCTTTCTCTATTCGATGAAAACCCCTTCACTATTTCAAAATTAGAGGAAGCCACCCTAGAAGAAAAACAATTGTCAACATGACCCTAGTGATTGATCCTACAATCATTCACGTTCAAGTCCACCCAAAACTCACCGAAATGAACCCCACCAGCTACGGCAGTTTGCCCAACGACCCTGGTAGATTCCGAAGTAATAGAGGACAGAGGTAAACAACTGTCCGGTCCACTCCTCTTGCCCATGTGTGCATTTGTGTGCTTGGGTGGAGGGAGCACGTGAATGCACGTGTTGTTCGAGGCAATGGACATTTGCCCCAGATTGCATGCGCACTTCGAATAGCTGGAGTTGCTCATTCTCTCCCCCAACTACACTTTCTCTCAGCTGGATATATGCATGCTGGTTCGAAGTGTTGCTGCTCATGTGCCTTCGCTTTTAAAACATCAGCATCAAAAACTAAAAATTCTCTCTAGTCCTGCGTTATGTCTAGCTTGGTATCTACATATGCGTTGGACGTGGTGTGCAATGGTTGAGAAAGCCTAGCTCCATTCATCTTTGTCATCGAGCAAGAGAAATGAAATTACACGCTTCCTCAGCTTGGTCTAAATCCACATGAAAAGTCCCAATCAAGAGAGTTCTCCTATATGTGGTATGACTAAAAATTAAGACATTGATAGTTAAATCGATTAGATGAATTTAAAACTACTTTTCACCAACCCAACTTTTTTTCATTCGTGGACTCTATGCTTCCACCGTGTCGTCTTATTTCATGGATATTCATAGGAGGGTTCTGTCAACTATATTCATGAGTGCATGGTCATGAGATTTTTCCTTCTAGACCGTCATTGCCCTTACTTTATTCATTCAATACCCCATCGTTGATACACTTTTTATGTGATGGAGAATATTATTCACTGCTTCATAGGTCCTTGCTTTGCTTTATATGACTCCAAATGTCTACCATCTAAATTGGATGCAGGCAAGAATTTATCATTGCAATTGTCGTATGTTTGTATGGCAATTGTCAGTCTTATTCAGTAAAATCAATTTCTATCCAGCAGTAATTTTCAGTTTGCGTAAGCATACCATTTTCTTGTATCATATTTATATTTCATTGACATCTCAAATGAATGATGTTTCACAAACAGCATTTAATGGCTTTCTATCTCATGCCATACGCATTCAAAATACTTACCATGTTTTTTATGAGCTAAGACATCCTTTCCTATCAAATGCATTGAAGTTTGAGTGTTAGGAAGAGAGAAATAGGAAAAAAATCGTTACGTTTCTCAGACATTGGATACTTTATACTGTTTTATTTCTACGATTCCAATATGGTTATGTTAGTTCAACTACTTGGTGCACTTAAAAGTATCTAACAGACCAATTTATAGAATCAGTGGTTTACCAACACTAATGCTGGAGTGCACCATTTTCTTACTTAAAACACCAACACTGTTTATTATATATTACAGCATGCACTTTATCAACTCATAGTCCTATGAGCAATCATTATTGTTTATATAATTACTTTTTCTTGTTGTGAATCCATGCTTGAGAGGTATCTATTCTGTCAAAAATTTACCTGGGACTTGCACCTAGCTTTGACAGAGCATGCCCAAGGGAACTTGGACCTGGGTTCAACTTATCACTAGACCTGGCCCAATGGACTATTAATTAATGAGTTTTATTACATGTTTGTAAATGTACTTACATTAGAGATTTATCAATGAAAATTTAACCAATCGATTAATTGTCTATTATTATTTTTAATCTATCAATATGAACTACATGAGATATTCATATGATATTACATTGCATTATTGATTGTCAAATTTTGTGACGAAACCAGCATCTCTAGAATGTATGATTTAAATTTAAATAGCATCCAACATTACATCAGTATTTTTTGTCTATTCCAAAATATTAAGCATCAAAAGAATTTCTCATTTCTATTTTCAATCCCCATGAAAAATTATATTTTAACATTCTTGCATTGGAAAACTTTTTTCAAATTTGCCCCTTGCCAATTTTATTCTCTTTTATTCTTAGTCACACAAAGTGATCTTCCTCAGATCCATGCTTCATTGCTTCATTGGGGGGTCCTTCCCTCTCTTGTTAATTGTGTCAGATATTATGGTTCGGGGATCTAAACCAATATTAGCTCACCCTTTCTTGCTTTGTTTCCTTTCCTTTGCTTTTGTATTTTTGTTTTTAGTTACTTTCATAGCCCAGGGTCTTCTTATCTTGATTCCTCTCTATTGCAACTGGTTATGCTTTCGAGTGCCATTGACCCACTTTGGTCATTTGTAGACATTAATATAATATCTTTCTTTCTTAGCTACCTTCTTCAAATGTAGCACATGAACTTTTTTTGTTTTCAACTCATATAGCCTACGTACCCTTCTTCCATCACTATACCTAAGGTACTTTGAGCTTCTATCATCAAATTTGCGTCTAGATATGTTATGAATATGCATTTATGCAATGCATCTAATTTTTTTTGAGATGATTGACTGTAAAATTTCTGACCACCAATCTTCCTTTGATGTTATCTTCCTAATTGATCTGGTGGAACTTTGTGGGTTAACAAGCCTTCTAAAATCCCTTCTGCTCCAACGACAAGAGTCAAAAAAATTCCAGTGTCTTAACCAATTCTTGGGTTTCATCTTCTGATAAAGATCTGGGTTACAGAGTTGGAGCTGCCTTTTCAGCAGTTTCATTTTGTAAGTAAGGTCCTTCATTTATTCCTTGGAGAGATTCTCATGCTTCCAAATCTCAGCATGCCAGTAATTTGTGTGTGAGCCCCAAAATCAATGGTCCTTTGTGCTTCTTCCTGGTAATGCGGTGCCTTTTTTTTCTGCCTCTCTGGCCTCCCACGTATGGAACACTTTTGGATATTTTTATTTGTGAAATAGCACATTAGGCTGTCTTAGTTAGGTGATTTTCCACCTTCTTTTCTGAAGGAAACTCATTTTCCTTGTTTGAGTCATTGTCTTCTATGTACGATTTCCAGTCTTTCCTGTATCCTAATCCACTCTGCACCCTGGGATTGGGATTCTTTTAATTCTAAGTATTGACTGCCTGGGATTAGCACATCTAGATTGTTTTTTGATCTAGATTGATTCTTGATCTGGATTTGGTGCCTGAATGCAGAGATGGTCTACATCTAAAGGCTTCACCAATTTATCGTGTTAGCTCCCTGAATCTTCCCTAATTCCTGTACATCAGCTTTTCGTGTTGTTCCTTGTCTAGAATTTTGGCTCTCCATATCTGTTTTCTGTAATCTATCTACTTCTGCCATAATATATTTGTCCCTCATTGTTAGGGTTAAATCTTCTGCTGCCACCATATAGGTAAAGCTTTTCCTTGATTAGCCAGGGCTCGTCTTTTAACTGTTTTCATGGGGAACCTAACTTCTGCATGCTCTTGACCACACTGCTTTTGTTCAGTTTTATCTGTTCCATGGTTGAGTTCTGCTCTCTGTGCCTTGTTCTTGGGCACGCCATAATTTCATCTCCAAAGTATTTTCCAAAGTTTTTATTTTAAGGTTTGATGTTATTCGTGTTTTCATGACATTAATGGTTTAGAAGTGTAACACATGAAACTATGAAATAAATGATCTTAAAATAGGAAATTAGTTTTTTTTTTTCCTTTTATTCCATTATGGGTAGTGTTGTCAACCTGGAGTTGCACCCTGAATTGAAGACGTACTAAAATGGCCAATTCTCTCTCCAGTTGAAACAATGGGATCTTCTCACGAGGGTGGGTGCCTCAATGGTGAGAAGAACCTCCAGAGAAGGCCGGTTCCTGTAAGATGTATCAATGGATCTCTACTTTGTGCTGCGAATCTACCATGGAAAAGGGAGAAAGAAACTTGAAAGGGAAATCCTACCTAATGACGGTGATACACCAAAACGCTGATCCACTCTACTTGGAACCTTGAACACTGAATCAAACAAGGGAAAAAGAAGACCTTTGATTTCAATTGATAACTATGCATAAATATTTCATGAGAAGGTTCGATTCAATGACCAAAACATGAGGGAAAACGATGGAGAGAGGTCTGATACAAGACACTTTGCAGCCACCTAACATCCACTTACAGGTTCAGCAAAAGACATATAAAACACTGAACATGACCTGCATAATATGATAAGCTAGCAACTAGGTACGAATCATAATTTGGGAAGGGAGAGAAATCTAACACATGCAAATAGCTGAATGAATATACACTATGCCAGCACTTGAAATTTGAAAGTACAGTCCTATTGATTGAAGAGGTTACACAACTCACCAATGGCAAAGTCTGGTCTTGCCAAGAGAGGGATACAATTCAACGCTGAAAAGCCAACTTATATAGAAAATTACAACAGCCAAGAGTTGGCGTTTGAAAACATAGGAGAGAGGCTAAATCCGTCCAACTCAGCGTTTACAAAAAGTCAATTTGTCTTGCATGAAGCTCCTTGGCGTTAGAGGAAATGGACGGTGAGTTTATTGAAAGTCAAACTCTTATCATGCAAAAATGCTACATCCACCTCCAAATATGGACTTCCTCTTGATCCGTTTGATCGTTTGAAAGCACGAGATAAACAAGAGCATGCATGAAATCCACGCCATGCTAAAATTAGAACTCGAATTGAAACGTTGGACTCTGAGTTGGAACGTTTGAAAGCACGAGTTTGACTTGGAGATGATCTTGACTTCAACAACCAGTCAACTGAAGCTTTGACCAGTCAATCGAAAATAGCTTTTGCTTGCATGTATTTTCTCTTATTTTGGTCTGGCTTGTCTATTTTTGGCGGGATTCTATTTTCTGATAATCTTATCTATATTTGTTCTATTATCCTGTTTCAACCCCGTAGCCTGATTCTTTCGGATATTCTTTTGTTATCTGCAGATTTCCTTTGGTCTCGGATTTTCTGTTATCTCCTTTTAATTTATGCGGATATATGCCTCGGGCTTTTTGGTTTTCAAATTCCCGTGGGCTTTGTGGTTTTCTCCCTTGAATTCTTTCAGAATTCTTCCATTGTTTCTATTTCCCTCGGACTTTATGTTTTCCACACCTTTATATTTTTTGCGGACTTTTTGGAGGTTGCGGACTCTTGTCTTGCATCCCCTTTGTCTTTATTCTATTTATCCCAGGGTGTTTCTTTCTCCCGAATTCCTTCGGACTTTTTGTCCGAAGGAATTCATCTCCTTTGTGGGGTCCTGCCACCGGCCAAGTCCCCTCTGCAAGGGCAGGTGTCTCTCCGCTGTGCCCTTCAGGAAAATTGGAAAGGTCCACTTCACCGACCAAGTGCCCTCCACAAGGGCTTCTGTCTCTCCTCTATGCCCTTCGGGAAAATTGGAAAGGTCCAGCCACCGATCAAGTGCTCTCCGCAAGGGCAGGTGTCCTTTGGAACTGGCTTTTCGAAAGAATTGAAGGGCACCTGGGCTTTTTGTAGGGCACGCGGGCTTTTTGTAGGGAACCCGGGCTTTTTGAAAGGCACCCTGGTTTTTTTGCGGACTTTTTGGAGGCTGCGGATTTTGTTGGCCTCTCCTTTGTCTGTATTCTTTCCTTGTTGGCTGCGGGTTTTTGTTTGCAAATTCTCCGAAGTATTCCTTCGGACTTTTGTCCGAAGGATATCTTCCTTTTAATTTCCTTTGCTTTTGTGCATATTTCTAACCTTGCCCTAAGGCATTAATTAATGTATTGTATGCAATAACCATATAAGAATAACCATGTTTGCGCATGCCTTATCAAACAAACCAGATATGCAGTATGTCTTAACAAGTAGAACATATGTATCTTCAGTCGCAACCCAGGGCACCTGTAACATCCTCAAGTAGATCATCCCATGCTTTATATGAAGGCTATAGATGGCTATTTAAGGACCCCAAAAACTGATTTACAAGACAAACTGGTACCATAAGACCATCTCCCAAATAGTAAGGTTGACAATTTTGGCCTGTGGAAGAATTGTCAACAAGTAGGTGTCATAGTTTGGTACAAGTACACATTTAGAGATGGTCTAGATCTAAATTCTTCACTGATTTATCTTGCTTGATTCCTGTAAATCATCTTTTCCTTTATTTCTTGTCTAGAATTTTGGCTTTCCATATCTGTTTTCTGTAATCTCTCTACTTCTGCCATAATATCTTTGTCCTTCAATGTTAGGGTTAAATCTTCCGCTTCCACCATATAGGTAAAGCCCTATCCTTGAATAGATAGGGCTCGTCTTTCGACTGTTTTCATGGGGCAACTTAACTTATGCATGCTCTTGACCACCCTGCTCTTGTTCAGCCTCATCCATTCTGTGTTTGAGATCTTATGCTATCTCTGTCTTGCGCTCGGGCTGGCCATCATTTCATCTCCAAAGTAATGTCCGTTAAATAATCTTATATTGGATTTCAGTCCTGTAAAGTTTTTGCTTTAACGTTTTATGTTGTTCTTGGGTTTTCATAACAGTAATGGTTTAGAAGTGTAATGCATGAGACCATAAAAGAAATGATATATTTTTAAAAATAGGAAATCAGATGTTTTTCTTTTATTCCATTATGGGAAGGTGTCAATAGTGTGGTACAAATACACATTTAGACATGTAGCTTCATTTTTATTTATTTTTTATTGGTAAAAGAGGTTTGAGGGCACCCTCACCCCTTTCATTAATAAAAAGATCTTAAATAAGTTCCTGTCTCGAAAACTAGCAAAGGCAAACAATGCGGAGCTGCCTCAAAGGCAACAACTAAACAAAACTAAAGCTTCTTTAAAGGTTGCAAAGGATTAACAGCTAAAACCTACAGCCCTTACTCAACAGAGAAATGAATTATCAAAAAACAGAGGAGAGTGATTGAAATTATTCCTCAAGAAGCTCAGAGAAAGCTCAACCAAAAAGCACAACAAAACTCTACATAGAAAAAACTCAAGCAGTCATCAGATCTAATAGCTAGATAACCATGGCAAAAAATCCCTTCCACAATGCTTTCAGCCATAGCCAAGCTGTAGAAAGCAAGTAGTCAGCACTAAAACTTTTTGTCCAAAGGACAACAATTTTCTGTAGCTACAGCTCAAAGCTTCTGCAGCGCTGTCCAGAAGCTTCTATGGTCACCAAACATTAAATTCTACATCTCTTGTTGTGAGACCTTAACACCATTTTGCAATGCCCCTTCCCTGTTGAGCAAAATTTTCTATTTTTAATTAGAGTCCAGTCTTGAGAGGCAGCCAAAGGGGAAGAGATGTTATTGGAGGTTGGCCCCTGAATAATATCATGATCAAGTACAAAAGAAGGTCTGCTATGCACATGTAAGGAAGTCATGGTAGTCCCAACACTAATCATAGGAGCCTAACCAAGAACACCGGAAGATAAAAGGTTGGAAGAGGTTTGAGCCACTAACAATATACAGTCGCAAAACAGACAAGAAGAGGAAGATTTGTTTGTGTTGTTGGAGATATTTACCACTTCCACAGCCTCTTCCCTAGCTTCTTTGCCAAAAAGATCCGCAACCTCAAACATAGATTTTTCCACAACTAGATCTGCAACCTCTAACAATGCCTCTTCTGCAGTTTCTATTGTATCATCTTTCGCCATTACTTCCGCAGCATCATTTGCCATGTTTTCCACATCTTCCACAGGTTAACAAGTTGGTGATGGTGATCAGCCCGTTTCCACCAAGTTCCCTGTCTACCCTCTTTCGGAGAATGTTTTGGTGAAGAATCCTTCTTCTTTGTACAAGCCTTTGCCAAATAACCTATAGTATAACATGATTTGCATCTGAATACCACCTGCTCGTAGTCTAACTGCTACTTCCAGATGTGCCCACCAATCTTAAACAAAATATCTTCAGTCAAACCTGCAGACAATTCCATTTCAACATAGATTTGAGCAAAAGTGGGTTGGGAGTGCTTGGACATTTCAGGGGAGATAGTAAGGCATTTTCCTAAGGGATTTCCAATTGCAAAATAGCACGAAGGTTTCCATATATGCAGAGGAAGGTTAGGCATCCTAACCTAGATTGCTGTCACTGAGAAAAAATGCGTTGAAGTGTTAAAATCTGGAAGCCAAGGCTTCACATAGAGAAGAGCTAAGCCCCAAGACCAAGGATTGGAATGGAAAAGCATATATCTGTCCTCCTTCCTTGAGAAACAACAAAGATATATCCATTTGCACAAGGGTAAATTACAAGATCATCAGTCAGAAGATGTTTCCAATGAGTATAAATCCTAGTATGTAAGTCTACCAATGAGGGCCACAAATTTTGAAATCGGCAAATAATTCCAAGAGCCTTATTATTTCCCTTAGCATATGGCATTCGGCTCAAAGATAGGGGTCAATTTGGAAGCGCGAAATGACAGAAAAAAACCATTTTGGTGAGATTTAGAATAGGCGTTGGTAGAAGGAAAGTTGGTTTTCTTGCGAACCCTACCCTTCTCGAAAAAGTCAGATCTGGGCGCCGTTGTCTTTTTAGCATTCAGCAAGGGGGGAAGCAAGTTCAAACTTGAAGATTGAAGATCCATACCCAAGCCCATCACTCCTTTTGTCCAAGGGCAATCAGCCGGGAAAGATCCAAATCTGAGTCCACGAGGCCCTTGAGAAGAGGACGGTAGGGTAAATCCAAATTTTTGGATGGAGAGTCCAAAACCCCATTGGTTGTGCTGCCATTTCTGACCAAGGAGAGACCCAAAGCAGCCAAAGAAGAAGAAGCTTTGGGCGTCGAAACCTCCGGATGGGAAGTGCAGATGCACAAACGAGAAGCAATCAGCAGAGAAGAAGAGTTTAAAGGAAGACCCAAAAGGGGGCATGAACGTGAAATGGGAGGAGCAGGATGAGCTGCTGGAGGGGAAGCAAAGAAAACGAAAATGAAAGGTTTCATTGGAGAGGCACAAGCAGGAGTGCAGAGGTGTGAAGCAATGGGCGCAGGAGCGGGAACCATCCTCTCTGATCTGCCATATAGACATGTAGCTTCATGTTAAATACACAAAAGAAGAGGAATTAGAAACGTGTGTCAGTCATTCGTCCTTCTCTAAATCATAAGGCATTTCCTGTTATATTTCTTCTCTCCCAATGAGATGCAATGTACTTAGATCAGTGCCTTCCCTCAGAATATGGTGTATTGCTTTGCCCAACTTGCAACCTCCCTAACCTAATCTATCTGCCTGAGGTGTATGCTGTAATAATATAATTGCTTAGAATTGTACTGGAATTTGTTTTAGTATCAATAATTTTAGGAAAGTACTGTCTTTGTTGTTTTCTGCTTCCTCATTGCCTTGGATTCAATTGCAAAGATGTTTTAAGTTCCTCTAGAATGGATGTGCTTTAAAATCTCTGTTCTGCAAACTCCGTACATAGAGATCTAAACACAATGATAATATCATTGGCTATTTGTAGGTGTCTTTGACTGTGGCCATTTGAGGGCCGTTTACAGAGTACAGAAATACCTTCAGGGGAAGAGAGAGCGTTATGCCATGCTTAAAGTGATTAAGGAGCATGTCATTTCTCATCCAAGTTGGCTTGATTATTACCTGAATACCGAGTTTATTTTACTGCCCTAATGCTTATAATACTTTCCTTTTATTTTTAATTTTTTGAAAGCACATTCTATTAATAAAGCAAATAAATACATTGCTATTCATACAAAAAAGGAGTCGAAAGAATCACTCCTAAGCATTGGTCACATGACTGTGAGAAAGCAAAGCTCTAAAGGCATGAACAAAACCAATATAAGGGTTCAATAGCCTGAAAAATAACAAAGAACATCATACATACACCAAAACATCATTTTTTGGTGGAATGTGTGACCCGCTTAGCAGCTGGGGTGCTGCTCCTTTGGCGTGGGATCAGACCATGTGTGTATAGCACTAAACCAAGGGTCTATGGTCCTGCCAGCCTGCCAATTAAGGACAACATCAGGAGGTCTCTCCGAGGAGACCCTGCTCAAAGGCTCCACTACACTCTTGGTTGGGTTGACAGGGTTCAAAGCAGCCTTCCCCTGATCTGTACGCTTTTGACTGGCCGAAGTAGTGGCCTCAGTGAGGCCATTCAAAGACTCCCTAATGGGAATAGCAATTACCTCGGGAACTTTTTCGTCTTTTTAAACCTTCGGAGATTCTGTTGAAACCAAAACTTTACCTTCATCATCTGCATTGGTACTTAAACACTGCAAGAGTACTTTCCTTTTTTAAACTAGGCAAGGGGCTAAAACTTCCTTTTATTAGTCACCTGGAGATGTGAGGGTACCCGTACTGGTATGGTGACAGGCATGGCATTCAAATCAGGGTATGTGAGTACATGAATAAGGGCGCAGCTATACTATATTTAAATATATTCACCAGAAGATATGGGTATGGACAAGGATGGCCTTGTCCCTGTACCGGAGTTCCCTGGTGATTATGCTTTTATATAATTTCTAATAGAACATTTATGGAGGCCACTGCTTGAGGACACAGTAAACACATGCACACACTGTACCATACATAAAATTAGTTAAAAGCCTGCTTTCTTTATGAAATTTGGAGTATTTTGCCACGAGTTTGTGTAATGTTTATATGCTTCAGGTACTTAAAATTTTCTTTTGCACGATCATGTTTTGCTTTCAATTTTATGCCAGTTTGAGGAGACATGGTACACGTACATGCACATATGCCAACACACAGTAGGCATACATTCATGCCAGGGTATTATATTCGATGGTGATTAGGTCATTTCACATTAATACTTTAGAGATCATTTTATACAGGGATACATTTGGATTTCCTTTGCTTTATCCCCTTTTCCCAGCTATAATTTTTGGTTTGATATGACTTATTGTGTGTTTTCTGCAGAAATGACACCTCGCCACTAACGGAAAGATGCATTTGTTATACTTGTCAGAAGCATACAAAAGCTTATGTCAATCATTTGCTAAATACTCATGAAATGCTGGCACAGACATTATTAGACATGTATTGCTTCATCTCTCTGTATTCTGTGCCATATCTTATAAATTTATCTTTTTATTTTAAGTCTTGCGTTCAAGTGAAATGGAACCTGATTTTTGGATATAGTTAGAAATAGTCCCTTGATATTGAAGTCAGCATGCGACACTACGTTTATCTTAGCATGTTTCTCACATGATTTCTTTAATGTGCAGACATAACACTCATCACTATCTGGAATTTTTCCAAGCTATAAGAGATGCAATAAATGGGAACTATTTCCATGCATTTCATTCGTGGTTTGTCAAACATAGACGAGAACACATCATACCCGCCTGTGTGAACTTGTGAAGTACATGAATGCTTTTTGATTTAATCTTGAAATAATCACAATCCGGGGGGCTTGTAATTGCTCAGATGCAATCTTTCTACTGAAAGTGAAGATACTAACTCCAGGATAACCCTTCGTCCTAAAGAGCTATTGCAGGCTTCTTATATTCAGTGACAAGTATAATCTGGGTTCGAGTGACTTAGGCCAATGGAGATATCAATTTTAGAAGACTGTCTTCATCTCCACTCATAGTACTTTTTCAGGGAAGGCAAGAGGATCCATATGTGCTGAAGCATATCGGCAGGGGCATAAACTGCAGTGTTTCACTCTATAATCATGGTTTGGAGAAGCCAATTTTGCAGCTGGCTGCTATTTTTGTAAACGTAGGCAATTCCTTGAATTTGATTCGCAATTTGTTGAACTTATTTAAATGATTACTGAAGAATAGCAGGAGCATTTGGTTAAAATATGTTGACTGCCAGAGAAGTACATTTTGTTGAGAAATCTATGAAAATCAGTGAGCCCGAACTCCATGAAGTCTAGAGGTACACCAAATATTACAGTTTTTTTGTAGCGAAAATAGGTCAGCATTGCAATATGAAGTGGGAATATAAATTTTTGTGTCTTAGAAAATTGAGTGAATCATAACCAAAACAAATATGAACGGCTGTATGGTACGTATCTTCAATCATGGCAGAGGAAACATCTATTAAATGGAAGATTGTTCATAAAATTTAATGAACCAATATACATTCTAATGAAAATCTAAATTTCTTTGTTACTGTTTGTCAAAATTGTCTTGTATTGAGTTATTTCTAAATAGAGGGAAGCAATGCATAGATATGTCGCATTTACAATTAAAGGTTGAAGCTATAGTAAATTGATTGATGCGGTTTTGGATGATTCCAAACCAATACAGAGGAGGTTTTGAGTGCCACAATTGGCAGTCACTAACTTTGAATTATTCTGATCTGAATGGTACATTAGTCGATAATGTATTAGTCTTCAATGTTGGCAATATAGTAAAATTGACAATATAATTTGACGATTATGGAGTGCAAAACGTCATTATTAGCTTCCATTGTTCTGCGCTTATGAAACCTCATTTTAAATTACAATTGCTATAACTTAGATATTCCAATTGATTGAACATTTTTGTAGAGTTTTCTAGATTAAGTTGCACGAATTAGGGACGCGTTTTGAACTTTATACTAGAAAGGAAAAATAAGTCTATTCTTTGAACAGAAAATTATTTTGCTCCTATATGCCAAGTATCAATTCAAAAATCCTATTTTTTTGCCTACTTAAAAGGTTAAGAGTTTTTTTTAAAATTAAAATGTTTATGTTCTTATAGTTGATAAAGGAAATCTAATTATTTAATAATATAATTGATTTATTAGAAGCCTAGTCAACCAACACCTGTAAATATTTAATAATGAGAATAATAATACGTAATAAGGCAAACCATGATACAAATTTCAAGATTTTTGTTCTCTCTCTTTAAGATTATCAAATGCAAAGATTCATCCCTCAATTTATTTTCCACCAAAATTGTGTTTGGGTGTCAAAAGTGCTATTACAATGATTTGCTCATTTATAACCTAGAGGAGGCAAATAACCACCAATAATTAATTTTTTAGTCATCTAAAGGTGACCTTTAAAATATTACAATTTATGGCCAAAAAATACAAATAAGAGGATTTTAACAAATAAAAGAAACCATAATTAACCCCACAATTAAGTGAATTTCTTAATTGATGAGTCCCTCGTTTGAGGAGGCTACTTGTCGTCATCAGTCATCAGGCAGCACAATATGTTGAATTCATGATATCTCTTTATCGTTTTTGTCATTGTGGCTTCATGGGGTTTTAGTTGATTTTGCTCGAGTGTACCAGTGTTTGAAGATCCCATTTTTATTTGGCAATTTCAGCAATTCATCTTCATCTTCAAATTTATTTGATTCATTAAGTGCATTTTGTATTACACTACTTTTTCATAACATTGACATTGTCAAGGCTTGGCTTAATCAGTTCTTATATGATCACTTTGGTAAATTGCTCCTTGATGTCTTTTGCAAATCTCAACATTTGTTACCAAAAAAGTCACACAAAAGTTCACAAGCAAAAGATTTTATTTCAAACAATGTCTTTATTCTTCTTCTGAATATCATAGAATGCCTTTAAAGTGGCTTTCAATATCTCAATCCACCATTTTATCACTACAAACCGCTCATATGAATCATCATCTTCTGACTTTTCAAACACCTCTTCGAAGATCAACAAGTTCATATTTGCCACTAATATCTTGTGTTGATAATCTATTATGTTTATTCCACAAGTAATTTTTATTCATAGTTTTAAATTTCATCATCTGCCGTGTTTTGTTTGATGGATAATTTTCTATGAAACTTCAATGCCTTATCAATATAATTCAACCCTTGAACCAACAATTTCTCTACCCATGCCTTAGTGTTCTTCTCGAAACTTTAAATTCACTATTTGTAGGATAACATCTTTATCTAATCTTGGAATTTGCAACAGAGGAATTGGGATGATTAAAGTCTCACTAGGGAATGATCAAATGATGGATACATAATGAGAGTTCATGTATGGTATCTTACAATTGATCCTTCAAATCTCCATCATCTTCCATTCTTTTCATTGGTGCTTCGATCATCACTCTCAAATTTTTGATGTCTACTAGACAAGTAGGCTTGCCCATAGGCACCCTCTGAAGTTGATAGTCATCCACCATCATATCTTCTTAATTTTTTTCTTTGATCAGGGTGACTACTTTGAGGTATTGGGAACCTTGGGCATCAATAGTAATTCTTGAAGTGGGTTTTACCTTATTTGATGGTGATGCTTGTAACAAAGAATTTACTGCATCAAAGTTTGGGATAGTAGCCATAACATTCCTCTCTCTTATTTGTCATAGTTTTAGCCCACTCAAAACTCCGATCACCTATTATTTTGGTAGCGAGTGCTAGACTTAAAAGAAGTCCTAGTTTGTTGAGGAGGGGGCATGGGAATTTGCACATGTGAGGGAGATGGTTGGGAAGGTGTTTGAATGTAAGCAAAGGGACGAGGATTAGGTGGCAAAGGTGATTGATGAGAAATTGGTGTAGATTTGGGAGTTGAGGGAGTAGAGGGTGTGCTATCTGGACTATGGTTAGATGTGATAAACTAATAAGTAGTGTTGTTAATTAACACTAGAGTGTCAAGGGGAGTAGGAGATGGAGGACATGAAACTGGTACCTAGATAGTCGTTTGTTGCGAAGTATGTAACTTCTTGGTATTGATCTTTACCTTAGTGGGATATCATGTTTTGAAAGTTTTCTTAAGTAACTTGTCCTTGTTCGGGTCTCCACCATCTCCACTACCTCTAATGGCAATAACAACTTGAGAGACAACAACATTTGTAGTGACAATAAAGACTTTTTAAGAATTGAACTTGTTGCCTAAATGATTTGGAAGAAGATCCATGTCCTTTTAAGCTACCTATTGTAGTAGTCTCCTTGTTGCACCCCTTACTCATCTTTTCCACCCACGATAGTGTTGACCACCTTAGAATGATCAACATGTAAAGTGACTTTGGGGGCTAACTAATCAATCATTGAAAAAAGATCAACAAATATCTTCTTTTTCTTGTAGATTAGGGCTTCAATATCACTATCATCATGAGTCACCCGCTTGGAAATAACAACCATGTTGTACTCAAAACTTTTGTTTGAGTGTCTTTTGGCTATAATCCTTGTAACAAACTTCATTGTCTTCCACATGAAACATGCAATAGTCCTTGTAAAAAGTAACATGTTGACACACAAAACCCAAAATTCCTTCAATCACCTTTTTAATGTCAAAAGGCACTCTTTTCACATTTAGGTACATGGTGAAATAAGACATAATTTTCAGTTACCATTGCATCCATTTTTTTTTGCACGTGTAATGTCCAATAGTGATGGGGAAATGAAATATTGTCTTACACTTTGAGGAAATAAATTTGTGGACCTTGGCCAACTACCTATAGAGTTTCATGAGAAACTATTTGTCGCTTACATAGAAAGGTAGGCGATAAGGACGCTTGTTGAAACCAACAACTTTGATGTGTGTGAACTTTTGGAATTGGATAAACTAATTTTTCCACTTGCCTATTTTATTGACACTATCCTTTGAGATTCTCTTCGCAAAGTCACCCTTCAATGGTCTGATGGTAAAGAAAGAGAAAGTATCATTGATGTGTCTGAGGTGTTGAGTGCATTTTTTTGAATTCAACTAAGTGTAGAAGTTTTTAGACACCTAATTTTGGTACAACACCCTCTTCCATTGCGTCTTTGTCATGCATTTCCACACTTGGTCCACTTGTTTACATTTAGCTATTTTTGGACACATTTTCACCCACATGAAAGTCTCTTTGACCTTGATCTATCTATATCTCCTCAAATTCACTACAAACTCGCTTGTTATCATCTTCAAGATCATAGTCATCCATTCTCTATTTAACCTGACCTTTGTCCTGATCCCTTTTTCTTCCTTTGAGTTAGAATCGATGGTCTATTGAATTTATCCTGGTTAGAATCGACGGTCTACCAATTCTAACCCTCATCCTTTTTTGGGTTCATTCTGCCTTGACCTAATTTTTTTCACCTTGGATTTTCCCTATCACTAGTTAATAGGGTTGCCTTATGTTCTAAATGTCCTATAGAGACTTATATAAACAAATCAATCCTTAGTACTATTAATCAAATATCCTCCTTAAGTTTTATCCTCACATTGATTTTATTCATTGCCACACTTGTCAAGGACCCTGCACATTAAGCCTACATTGCATCTGCGTCAATTTCAAGTCTTGTGCTATTTGTAGACACTAAAATATTGTCTTCAATACTTAATAATGCCAAGCTTGACACACATTTACTATGCATAACTCGAGCACCCAAACAAGGTCCTAACTCACCATCTTCTCACACTTGTCTGTTATCTTATCCATCAACCATTCCATTATGTTGTTATGCACATTTAGGAACCCTAATGTCTATTTCAAACTCTGCTAAATATCATGCACAAACATCTCTAGACTCTTAGAGTAATTCACCTGTACACATGCCATTTTTTATGGTTACAGTCATTATCGACAGTCGATAATGATCCGTACTAGTCGAAACTGGCTGTTCCAAACAAAGACTTTTATAAAATCAAAACCATCCTTAGGGTTGGCCTATAATCCTAGCATGTTAGTGGTATGAGGAATTTTCAAATGAATCCCTATATAAACATATAAAGGTCTTATTCAAAACCATATAGGATCCATTTGGGACTTATCTAGTGATTCATCTATACATTATTGCACATTGAACATATATGCCCTATTCTTCTTAATCGCATACCTATCACTTGGATTAGTTACAAGCCAAGTCTTAGAAACTCAAAATCTAGGTCAAAGCAAGTATTTTCAAGTACCAAAGCCCATTGTTAGTTGCATACACATAGTGAAGGAGCATAATTGCATAATCACACTAGGTGGCAGAATTACACGACTTGATTTTCATCTTTAGAGTATTGGATACGTAGGCAACAACCAATCATTATATGGGGGTAATTAGGGTCAGCTCAACCCATTACACTTGCCCCATTTTTATAGGTTTATATCCCTCACAAGCACATCTAGAGTTTCAAGGCAAAGGAGGCTAATTTTTGGATCTATGTTTGTCATCAAGGGTCATGATCACAAACCCAAAGTAAGCAAAGATAGTTGTAGGTGACTGTATAATCTCTATGTCATACTTACACAAAGGTCAATACTGACCAACATGTCAATATCAATTGTTGACATTGACCTGATCCTACAGATTTGACCCATCGCAGACAACATATCAATTCCTCAACTAAGTAAATCAAATGCATGTTTATCCTTAATTTACATTTCTAGAAATAGTCATGGTAAAAAAATCAACTATAAAGTTAAGTATCATGATCTCTTTATCACTTTCTATATTTAGCATATGTCCTAATCAAATTTGAAGAATCAATTGTCAATCTTTTACATTCAGATGTATGCTTAAATGCCATATCTATTGACCTAAATTCTATTTCAAATTTCTATCTAAATTAGATTAATCTTACCCATAAATCCAAATTAGGGTAAAACATATTGGTGAACCCGTACACATATCGAATAGTGTAAACCCTAGGTCTTACCTTAGGGATTCATTTTTCCAAGGTTGCAGATCTCAGCTTAGTGTTTTATTCTAGAATGATCCCCTCATGCTCTTTTTGATCTTAGGTTTTATCCTTATTTTCTATTTTTAGAGGTTTCACATACCTAAAAACCCTCAAAACACTAACCATTCACCTATGGATTTTCTATTATTCTTACCATCTCTCCTACAAAAGTTACTAATAATTTTCCCTCTACGGAGGTCCATACGGCAACTATCTCCAAAGATAAGAAGCATTTCAAGGATAACCATGATATGAATAGTACTACATCTAATGCAACTTTACAAAGACATAAAGAATCTCTTCAAAAATATATCAAAGACTCAACATTGAATATTCAAACACTTGTTAACAAAATTGTTAATCAAATCAATTTTACTAGGTTAGGGTTTGGATTTAAATATTTGCAAAAATAGGGATACACAGGACAAGGATTGGGGAAACATGAGCATGGTGTTGTTTACCCCAATCCAAGCATATAATTAGAAAGGATGAGAAGGTCTCGGTTATAAATAAATATCAACAAAAGATCATAAATACTTTCCTGATACAAATATGTCTAATGCTTTATAAGATTTCTTTATTCAAGATGTGTCCACTAAGAGAGTTACAAAATAATGCATATATCAATTACATAAAAGGACAAACCAATGAGCTATTTATTCAAGTTGTGCTACCATGAACAATCATCAAAGGATCCATTATCAATCCTAAATCAACTGAAAAACTTACAACATATCATTATTGAATTCATTAGCAATTTATATGAAATAGTTACATATAGAAGATCACCTTACATCCAAATTAGATCAAGGATTATGACAACTACTTGGCACAATTTCAAGTAATACTTGGACCAAATAAGATAAATGGAAGTAATAGTCGGACCAAAGATGGTAAGTTCCTTATTTCAAGTCACACTTCATGATTCACATTATAACTTGTTGTTAGGCCAACCTTGGATACAAGTTATGAACATAATACCATCAAATTTACATTTGTGTATTACATCGACACATGGGGGACATCTATATATATGTCACGGAAACAAGGATCCTTTCAAATAACTACCCATAATGATACATCAAAAGGAAATAAAATGGGCAAATCAAATAATCATAGGACATACCAAACAACCTAACATGGCACCTCTAGTAAAGAGGCAGTTCTCACGATTACGATCAACTCCTCATGTGATATTAACTAAGTTACTTGCATGCAATCTTATCACACCTCTACCTCCACAAGATCTTGATCTAAGCAGACCTAGACTAAAGAACTATGACATCAATGTATATTGTGAGTATCACCAAATTGTGGGACATTCAACAAACAAAAGTTTCAAGTTAAGGTTTAAAAATACAATGTCATAGATAATAATAGTATTTAACTTGGGACACCTTTAGGAGAACTAAAATCACAAATGGATAACACATAAAATTTATAACATATCAGGTTAACTAAGAACATGCAATATATCCATGACTAGCTCAATCATGCTACTAATGAATAAATTCAATCAAAATACACTTAGACTAAAAATCCAAATGTAGAATATGATATGTATAAGAAGACATCAAAAATATATGACAAATATGATGAGACATTACTACCACTAGATATAGGATGTCCACATGAGCTACATTAGTCAACAATGACAAATATCATTGTACATAATGTCTTCATGGATTTTTGGTGGATTGTCCTAGGTAATCCTTCTATCTAGTACATACACCCTGACATTAACCATTCTTCTATCCATTGGTTTTGTTTTCATTTTACCCTTTACTTATTCACTGTTACTTTGATCTAAACAATCCAAAAATAATGATACTATATTTCTTTATCTTTCATGGTATCTTCTGCATGTACAATTTATACAAAAAATAGATTATCTCTCCTCTCATGGTCACTTCCAGTAACCAAAGTCATAATTGAATGTTAGTATTGTCTACACTCATCTGAACCGACTAGAAGCATTTTTTACAGCCATTCACATTTTTGAGATAACAAAGTCTTAAATATCTACATAAATCCGATAACTATTACATAAAAATAAAGTATATAACAAGATAATCTAAAGACAAATATAATTACACCTGACATTGTGCATACATGGATGACTATAAACTTACATCTTATGAAATGAGGATGTATATTTACTCCTCTACAATCCCCCTCCACTTCTCGCATATCTTTGATCCATGATAACAATGGGGGCACATGACTTACATACACTCCTTCCACATAGGCACATATAATGCATACTATACCTTGACACATGTTACAATTATTTATATCCCTCGCATTCTTTTATTTTCAAAACCATTGCCACTTGGCCTCACTTTCCAAATGTCAAATATTCCAAAAATACAAAAAAATAAATAATCAGAAATGCAAAAACATTCAAATATTCAAAAAATCCCAAATCACTCTTGAGCATGATATGCTGGTTAGTTTACATTTTTACATATGTTATTCATCACATGTTTAGTAGATGGCATATTATTTACATACACACATGCATTTCATGATGTTTGAGTACTATGCAAAATATACAGGTTAACATAGGCATACATATGTTGGTTTTCCTTCTACCCAATGGCCACATTGGGGGCATCTTGTTCCACTATTATAGGTTATATCTTTTTATGACTTTATACCATGTTGAGCCACCTATATTTATTTCACATGCCTTTCTAGTTGCTCATTTATTACATAGTGACACATAATATGCCATTTTTATGTGACATGACATTGATACATATGGATGGTGTAGACTAGTTACTTTTTCTATGCTCCATTCACGTTGTTACTTTGTTACATGATGGATTACTTAATGTGTGGCCTTTGACATTGATTGATGTGCCATCTATTGATGTCCTTTATTTACAACATTTTGATGTCATCATGTGTGTGTCCTTTAGCCTTGATTGTTGTGACATATTATGTCCCTTGTATGCATCCTTTTTTGCCTCTATATGATAATGAATGCTTGAGTTTGTTGAGCTTACTGACATTAAGGGGTGCAATGATCTATATCATGTGCTATTAATACATAGTTATATTCAGATATTCTTATACTACATGCTTTCCTAATACATTTATCTAGATATGATACATAAATTGCATTGCATATGATACATACTTGTGTTGATCGATACATACATTACTATGATGACATACCCTCCACATGATCAAATGAGATTAGATGATGATATATTTATACATGAAATGATATAGTTCATTTTTATTTTAAGATAAGTGACATACATGATATATCCCTCATATCAAAAGTGGGGTATTATAGTGGGCTTGTCTTAGAGACATAAGCCTTCATGAGTTGAAAATCAGAGCAAAATAAAAAATTTAAAGATCTTAGATATTCAGATGGTTTAGATATCAGATTGTTTCATATACATGACAAACATTGGTACAGTGATACAAAGTATAGGGGCATATGCACAATAGTTTAGAAGAAAAAAAATTAGATTTTCATATTCACATACATTTGAGATACAAGTTATAAATCTAGCATATAAATTATTAAGGGTCCTCACTGATTTGAATTTGTTATAAATAGACTCTTTTGCATTGCAATTCAACATGTTCAAGAGTTATAGCAAATCCCTGGCATTTTATCGAGTTAACTTGTTCATCAACCTTCTTCTTGTGATGAATTCAACATAGTCCATAGCTTCAATGGAAATGCCATCACACAATTGGCATTGATGAAGACCATCTAAAGCTACATCTAAGCCAAATCCCAACAAAGATGAGTTTCAATGAAGATTTGCATAAGGTTTGTTTGAATATTTAGCATTGTTACCTTGTTCTTTGTTTGCTCATGAGGTCTTAAGTGTAGATTTTCAAAATTGTGATTGTTTTGCTTATGTTTTACAACATAGTGAAAATATTGATAGTTTTACATTATAATGATATAGATGGCATATCAGTTATTTCTACATACACGTGTGTGTCATGCTTCTACTTGAGTATGATACATGCATACATATATACATGTTCTATTCCTATTTCAAATGTTTGGCCTTCCCTATACTCATGTCATATGGATATTATGGGCATCCACCTTTATGATCATGATACTTATAGGTTATATCATTTTTTGGTCACTATACATTATCATGTTTTGAGCTCTTACATGTACTTACGCACGACTTTATCCATGATTATATATTTCACAAGGTACTTGATATGCTATGCACTTAATTTTCTTTTCTAACACATTTAATCCATGTGCTAATATGATATGCTTATGATGGTTTCTTATGTTTTCCTTTATATGCTTCCTTTAGTGCCTTCCCTTGTTATTGTCTTGCTTGTTCAAGCATTTGAATATGCTCTTTTGTTTGTAACCCTCATGCATATATGTGATTTATTTGAAATTTGAATATGTCATTAATTATTGTATGGATATTTGAATATTTCATACTTTATTTTGTGGACATTTAACCAAGTCATGTCCCTTAGATTATGTGGCATTCTAACATGCCCCTTGTTTGCGGTCTCATTGGACCATTGTATGTTGACTTGATTTTGAGTGCTCTTGTGTGTGATTGATTTGATTGTTAATATTATAATGTTACTATCTATATGTTTCCATGATATTTATCATGCATATTATGCATTCATGTGATCACATAGTCCTATGTACTTCAATGATACATTTACCTGAACATGTTCTTCTATATGCTAAATGGTTACTTTCAAAGATTATACAATTGTCTTATCCTTTGGAGGTGAGGTAACTAGTGGTTTATATTCTTTACTCACCTCAATGGGAGGTAATATTAGTGGGGGAATGTCATAGAGACATTTTCTTCACATTTGGCACAATTTTTAGATTCAGTGGGGGCATGCTTTTGAATCATGTTCTCAACACTTATTCAGTATTGGGTACTTATATCAGTTTTCAGATTTGATGGGGGAATGTCATATACGCAGGAATTCCACACATTCATAGTTTTCAAATTCATTGGGGGAATGTCATATAGGCATGGCTTCTACACATTTATAATTTTATATTCAGTACGGGCATGCTTTGGAAGTATGTTCTTGACACTTATTCAGTATTTGACACACCTAGATTATAGTGGGGGAGTGTTTTGGAAACATGTTATCCACATTGGTACTTATTTTAGTTTTTATATTTATCCATATATAGTGGGTTAATGCAATAGAATCATGTTCTCCACACTTACATAGTTTTTAAGTTGGCCAAGACACACAGTTATATGATTCAGATTCATAATTGTGATATAATTCAATACATTCATACCATTGTTATACACAATTTCAGAATGAGACATATATAAAGTGCATATGCAATGCAATGTGAACCTAATATTTAAAAATATAAATCAATTTTAGATTTCAAAACACTTATATGGAATTTTACACAATGATAACCAAGACAAACTTTTACAAACTATATTGAGCCAATTTACTACAATAGTGGGTTCATTTTTGGTATGGTTGAGATGATTATATCACTCAATCTTACCAATTTTTTAGGTTGAATGTGATTGTGTCATCCATATTTACCAAGTTATAAGTATCATTGGGTTGCACAATTGAGCTAATATCAATTGTTAGGTGAAAACTCACCTTTTCTCCAAGGTTGGGGGCATGTGCCTTCCAATCTTTGTCTCTCTATCTCCTTAGATATATACACTTTTTAGATATATATATGTGTGTGTGTGTCTCATAATATTAGTTTTATAACCTTACAATGATATAGCTTTAAAATCTTTCCAATAGGCAAGGCGGTTACATTGACACACAAGTGTACTCCTAAACATTGTTCTTTCAATTTTAATCTTTTCAATACTTTCAATTTCAAATTATATACATTGATTATGTATTGTAACATGCTCTTGGTTTCAGGTCAGTCATGAGCAAAACACTCAAGCTAGAATCAATCAAAGACAAGGTGTATGATACATACCCAGGTATGCATTCCTTTCCTTTAAACTAAGAATTTAATTATTAAATAAAAGGGGGAAAATATAAACACTATTTTTGAATTATTTAAAACCTCAGTCTTGTACACTTGGTAAACTCAAACCTTAGATGTCCTCTCAATTTTTCACCTTTCTCACTTTTTAAAGTCTCACATCTACTCTATCTTATGCCCCTTGGCCTATCTCTTAGTTCAACAAGTCTTATGTTAATGACCCAGACATTCTATCTTGACCAGAATGCTTAGATCCTACTTATCTTCCATTTCTACAAGTTCTAAGACTACCTATTTTCTTCTTCCCTAGACACTAACATCCACGATAGACACCTATGTAGATGCTAGTGTTCTACTCTGACACAAGTGTCTAATGCCCTAATGTCATCTAATTTTAAAATGAAACATATCCTGATGGTTGGCCTAAGTGCTTTAATGTGAGTTAATTATCTAAAGGGATTGATATAAATACAAGATCAACCTTCATTCATTCTTCACGTAAAAACTTCTTATTTACTCACCAGGTAACTAGATCTAGAGAATTTGAAAACTAATGAAAATGTGAAGAACATGTATTTTTTGACATGTTCCCACTATAATATGAAATTGGGAAAATGCGGAATTCATTCCTCTATGACATGCCCCCCAATTTGAGGTGAGGGGAAGTAGAATCTATTTTTTACCTTACCTCAAAAGGATAAGATAATTGTATAAGTTGTGTATTGATCATATACAATATAGGAATGACATGTCTAGGTAGATATAGAATTGAGGCATGAATTATGTGATCATATCAAGTCCTAATATACACATGATATAGATCATATCAATGTCTAGAGAGTAATAATACAAGATCAACAAGCAATCAAGCATACACGCAAAAGCACTCAAAAGAAAATCAAAAGGAAATGGTCTAAGGATACCACAAAGATCATGTTCAAATTTAATAGAATCTAAGGGACATGACTTATTCAAATATCGATAAAGCATAAAATTACATAATCAAATGTCCATAAAACAAATAATGACCTTTTTTAAATGTCCAAATAGGCAAACAAAGGCATTAGGGCCATAGTCAATGGAGCATATTCAAATGCTCAAACATGTAATACAATGCAAGATAATATCAAGTAATGAACACTCTCAAGTAAGTGCATAAATGAAAGAATGGAATATAGGCAACCAACATGAACATAACATAGTAGTTCCTACAAATATGTGTTTGCGAAAAATGTTAGGTACATAGCATATCAATTACATTATGAAAGGTATAAGCATGGATATATGAATGTGTAAGTATATAAGCTCAAACGTAATAATGGAAAGTGAACATAAAATAATATAACCTGGATTTATCATAATCAAAGAAGTAGATGCCTCTAATGTACTTATGACGTGAGTAGAGGGAAGGCCCAACATCTACATGTGCATATAGCATGTGTGTGGGTGTGTCTATCTCACACTCAAATTATGCATGAAACATATATGTATATATGGAAAGGAATGATATTCTATCTACTAACATGGAGAAAACAACATAAGTATAATAAATAGTACAACTAGGAACATGTTGAATATTTTTGAATTATTTGAATGTTTTTGTATTTTATTGAATATTTGATTTTTATTTTATTTTTGGCATATTTTGAAAAAAAAAGGATACTCTATGATCCCATCCAATGGATGCTCATAGGTAGCTTGAAGCCCAGAATATGGTATATTAAATTGATGGTACTACCAAGGAGCATGTATAGGTGAAGTATATGGCATTATAGGCTCTATGATGTATTGCATATGTATCATATGACTCTATGGTCTCAAAGAGGTAATATAAGGAGTAAGGGCTCATGAAACCTATCATTTGGTGTTCTATAGTTTAGTTTATGTAAAAATAATAGGAACATGTTTAGTTTCTTTGGATAACTGAGAATGTTGTGTGTTCGTAGAAGAAGACTCCATAGAAGGGTCTCTCAAGTATGGGCCACCTAGTAAAGTGGATTACTTGTTACTTACCCTTTTAGGGAGGATTAACCTTAGTAGGTTTCATAATTAATTATCTTGAAATAAACATCTCTTGTTCAAGTGGATGTTCATATAAAATTCTAAGAACTGTGACTACCCTATTAGTATGAATGTATTTAATACACCCATGTACAGTGGAATGTGTTGTGTAGAGTTTATGTATCCAAGTCATCCCAATAACATATCAAATATCCCTGTGTATGGTATAACTAAGAAGGTAGTGACCACATGTGGTGGGACAACATGTAAATGTAAGTCAATCTCACTAAGAATGTCTTGTGAGGTCCCATAAAATGATTTGACCATTTTTGTCAAAGGGCACAAATCATCATGTGTATATCCAAAATGTACAAGTAATGTCATGGTGCAAACATTCTTGCTATCACCATTATCAATCATAACACTGTGAATAGGTCGGTGATCAAGGTATGCTCAAATAAATAATGAATGAATATTTGAGTCATCATCCATAATATCACTATCATCAAAATTAATAATTCCATCTAATGGGTGACCATAATGTGGTCAAGGAGGATGTGCATTATATGCCATTTTCAATTTTAAATTCTTTTGAGAATGATCTTGTAATGGATCACTAAACATATTTCGGTTCTTATGGTCACTAGGTTGTGATCTTGAATCCTTTTGAGGATCATCAAATATAATTTGTTGGTTATCGATAAGGTATTGGATCTTATGCTTCAAGGTATAATGTTGGTTAGTAGAATCATAGGTCCCTAATGATGGTCATATAAGCATTGGCATCATATCCACGAGGTATAGGTATACTCATATCAACCTCTATGGGAAGAGAGAGATATATAAGATGACAATCTACAAGCTTCTTAAGTAGTGAAGTTAGAGACTCAAATAATCATGTAAATTGTCTTCTTGGTGCATTGGATAAGACAACTTGATTAGGTTATTGTGACACTGCATTAACAGTTGTAGTTATTTCATTTTTAGGTTATGTAGGTTTTACCTTGTAGCTTGGTTTGATATGAAACTTGGTATTAGATGTACTCAATGTGTTTGTTACATACTTAAGCTTGTTTAATGAAATATGTTTCGTTTCATGATCTCACACAGCATGGCATAAGTCATCAAAAGATTTGAAATTTTTGAAAAAAATGAACTCATGTAATGGGGCAATTAAAATTTATTTGAAGATGTCTTGTAGTTCTTTATCGAGCATTTGATTTGTCATTTTGGCCAACATTATCTTGTACCTCAAGACATATTCATTGATAGGTTATATGGTTCCTCGTTTGATCATTATAAATTGGGCATATGATACCTTTTCAATAATGTTGATACATAAGTGTGCCAAAAACTAATCTACAAGAGGTTTGAATCTTTTTATTGATTGGATGGTAAATCATAGAACCATGTTAGATCATATTCCTTAAGGGTCCTTGGAAATAGTTTAGTCAAAAACATATCATTGGAGGCATAATCAAGGCATGCCGCATATAAATATTGATGATGTTATTCAGGATCACCCTTGTCATTATAAAATGTAAACTTAGGTGTAACAAAAATATTTAATAAGGGGTAGAAATATATCTCGGGTGCAAGAGGGTTATATAACACCTTTTGTGAATCAATAACATAAGGTGAATTCATAGAATTTTGCTCAATATTAGTAACCTTAGCTTGAAAATGTTTTATAGTTTGGACAAGATCTTGCACATTTTTATTGCTAAGATTAGAATTTTGAGAAGCCACCTATTATTGCTTGCACAACATTCCCTCATTCTTTCCAAAATCAGGGAGCCTACTTTTGCTTTTGTAGTTGCTTCTACGTGTGCTCATGGATTATTGGTCTTGGTACTCTCAAGTTACCTTGATATGTCACCTCAATTTACATGCCAAATTGGGTCCCATAACCATCACCATCAGATAGACCATGTATATGTGATGAACTTTTTATAAGACACTTAATGTCAGCTTGAGTCTAGCCCTCACAATTTACATTTGAAGTTTGGATTACTTAACTCTTTGAGCCCCTCTAGGGGTTTGTCTCAATTTTCATGCCAGTTCGATTCCCAAAACCTATCTTATTAAGATGACCAATCTTGTTTGAGTAATTTTTGTAATTTACACTTGGTCCTTAGATGCATTCTAGATACATTTATGTTACTTACAAAATCTCATTAAATCAGACCATAATTTGGTCTTCCTTGGCTAAACTTGCATCATTTCCTAAACCGGTCTATCAGGTCAAAATTCTCATCTTCCAGTGTTAATATTGTGTTTTTATCCATTTTTCATCTTTTGAAGTCAACTTGTTACTTTTTGGTTGTAATTGAGACTTTTGGAGTTGATTTGGTTTTAATTAAAAATTCTCAGTTCCATAGACCTAACCAGATTTTTTATGAGATTATGTCTATGTTTCAAATTTTCACTTTCTATACCTAACCGAAAGTTTTCATGAGATTGGGTCTATATTTTCAAATTTTTATTTCCTAGATCTAACCAAAAATATTTTATGAGATTAGGTCTACGATTGAAAATTTTGATTTTTTAGACCTAATCAAAACTTTTTATAAGATTAGGTATATGAATTTGAAAACTTGAAAAAGTGTATTTAATGACTTGATTACACATTTTCCAAAACCCAAATAGGTCTGGAAAGGTCTTTTAGATATCGAGTTAGTTTTTTTGCCATAAATTTTACTTTGGATGTCAGTTTTTCAAACCGTTGAAAAGTTGATTCCCATGAACATCTTGGTACTTTTAATTTTAATAAATTTTACCTGTGCCATTAATTATGATCCTTGTAAGTTGACTATTTGGTTTGAGATCTTTAATTTGTCAAAATTTAATATTTTTTAATCTTTTTGTAGATTTAAAAAGTGAATAAAGGAAAAGTGGCATGTCATCTAGTGAGATAGTGGGTTGATGGTTGCATTAATGGTGCTTTACTATCTTTTGGAGGGAAAACATTTCCTATGAATATCTCTTTTCTATATTTGGCCCATTGAAGTCTTTCCAAGGGTTGGTTTTTTAGTTGCATTGAAACACTTAAAGTCTTCCATCTTTTTATGCAATTTTAGTGTAATTTCTCTGTCTCATTTGTACCTTCTTGTTATGATGGAAAATTTTAAGCTTATTTAGATTGTAAACAATTCTATTATTGTTCTACTCAAGTGAATATTTGGATTCTAATTGAAACTATGAAAGAAGATTATCATTGTCTATGCATACAATATGGTGGATTTGTGTTTCTCTTTCAATTTTTGCTCTCCTCACACTCTTGCATCTTTTTTGTACCTGGTTATGTGAATGTTAGTTAATACAAGAATTATTTTTTTGGATTATTCACATCAAGTGGATCAAATTCATCTCAAATATCACAGGGTTTTTCTTTCATCTTACCCTTTTTTTTGTTATTTTTTTATAAGTTGTTAGATCTAGGGTTTAAATGCAATTTGTTATTATTGTTTTATCATGATTACAATATATTTTTCATTATTTTAAATGTTATGTTGAATTTTAATATAATGGAATTAATGAGCATACAAATCAGCCATATTCTTGTTATATGAAAACCTTTTAAACATTGATTTTTATCACATAGGTAAATCTTAAATGCAATCAATTTTAATGCCAATTTTGATTGGAAGTAATTTATCCATTATTTATTATGGTATTTTTAAATCTCAAAATGTAATGAAATGAACACACCTAAATCGATTATTTCCTTTCAATTTGAAACCTTGATCAAAACTATTTTTTATTCACATGGGTAAGTTAAAAAATACATGTTTTTTTTTGTTTTTGTTGCATGAGATCTTTTGCTTTAATAGTGAATGGATGCATACTTTATCATTTACAAATTTGTTCAAAACCCAAAAAATAAATAGCTAAACAAACATTTTCCTCTAACTTGTTTAAGTACTAAAATACTATTAAAATTTCCAAAACCAACAAAGGCCCCTTTCTTGGAACAATTTATAATGAACCAACTAGTGAGATCTAGTTTGCCAAAACCTGGTAGATATAGACCTTGGAGAGATTTTTGGATCTCTTTTTACGAGAGGTTGGATATTCCTCATCCCTCCTAAGTTGGTGTGCTAAACAACACATCAATGGATTGGCACTAGAAGGAGGGCCTGAGTGGAATATTTTAGACTTATCAATGATTTTAAACTTGTTACCTTACACTTCTCCCAACCTATTTTGTGGTTTAAATACACCAATAGACAGGTGCTAGAGGGAGGGGCTTGCTCAAAATATTTTAACGTGCCATTCATTTTGGTTTTGTGGCCATCCTTTACCCTTCTCCGAACCTGTTGTGTGCTTGAAACACATGTCAATAGATTAGTGCTAAAGGAGGGCCTGAATGGAATTTTTAACTTGTTATCTATTTTTGGTCTTATGGTTATCCTTTACACTTCTCCCAACCCATTATGTGTTTGAAACATAGATCAATAAATTGGCATTAGGAGGGCTGCTAAAGGATGTAAAACTAAAATTTTAACATAAAAAATCAAATTTGAACACTTTAAAGGCTTTACCCAATTGATTTTCTAGGCTCTAAAACTAAAAACTAAAATTCTAAGATCCACCTATACCTTTTGCATGGGTCGGTGGAGGTGGTTGCTCTGTGAGCATTCAAGGGTTTAATCATGACTAGTCCAAAGATCTTGATGATTTATGTCAAAAATACACACATGGTGGGATTTGTATGATATAAAAATGCATTCAAGCATTCAAAGGCACCATAATCAAGACTCAAATCTAGCATGAAGATGTTTCATGTTGTTTGTTTCCTTGCTCTCTAGATAGGGATGCATACAACTAGTACCTTGGCTTTCCAAATGGGTGTATTACTTCATGGGTTATCTTTGAAATTTGTTTATTAACCACTTTAGTGTGCCCATTTACCATGTTTCCCTATACTATCAATTTGATACATCCTATAGGGAGCCCAATGAATCTATTAGCGGTTTCAACATTCACTTTCACAAGTTATACAGGAGGTTGAAAGACCTATTCCTACAAACATAAGTGGTGGATATTGAAGTTAATCTCAAAATGTTGGATCCCCTAATTTTTATGTTTATTCAGAGGACTCTATCTTCTCTCATATATCTAACATTAACTTACCAAGAGGATTTCATAATAGAATAACAACCAATGCCACATGACTATTGTGCGGACCAGTTCTATTCACTTGGATAGTCGGGTGTTTACACCTAAAATCTTCAATTCACTTGCCTATAAGTCATCCCTTTAACCAATATGCACCTTATAATGAAGCATTTCCTAAATCTTATGATCAATTAGACCTCCTCATGACAAATAAGAACCCTACTAGTGTATGCAATGCATGTAATTATGTTAATTTAGAATTTTATCAATAAGTTATTTTCCCTTACTTTAGTGATCAAGCATCTTTTGGTACATTTAATAATCCAATGACATTTTTGCATGGCATTCAATTTTTAATAAGCAATACTTGAACTGGATTATGAGACCACATTATAAAGTTCACAATTGGGTATTTGTGGATATGGAAACAAGCCAAGTGATAAAATAGACTTATAGACTAACAATGTACTATTCCATAATCATGAACTAGTCTAAGATAGTAGTGATAAGTATGAGTTTGATTATGAAATAGTAATAGTTGTTTCGAGTGACCTATTGGCTAAAAATTAGAATATCAGTGAGTTATCCATACAATAAGAAGAACCATAAATCTCTTGAAATCATCCAAAAGAAGAATTAGAAGAATTGAAATAGTTGAATGAAGAGGATGCATTCAAAACACCTACGATGTTCTTTTCATATACCATTGTCCCTAGACTTAGAAAGTTGATTCAGGGTGATAGATAGCTCATTTGTAGCAGTGTAACTCCCATCACATCATTGCAAATGGAATAAGTTGAATAAAATAATGATAAAATTGGTTGTCCATCTGAATAAGGTGAGCTAAATGAATTTAAAATGATAGACCTCTCACCTCTAAACATCCTTACCTTTGATCCAATTAGCCTAAACCTGAATGGTGAAGTTATGAGAGTCCTTACCACTGAAGAGTAAAACCTATACATTACTAATGATAGGTGGAAAGAAGAATAAAATTAGGTTATTATTCTCACTTTAGAATATTTAGATCCTTTAGGACAACTTGAGGAATGTGATTACCATCGTCATGTACTCTTTGCACTAATAGAGGCAACCAAAATAGAAATGAGTGATCATAAGCATGTTTTTCCAAGACATAAAGAACTGAAATTAGTGAAAGTTAGAGCTGAAGATGCCTTTATCTAATGTAACTCTCTACATATATCTACCGCTGATGAAAATATAGAAGATTCTTGACTAGGGAAGAATCATTCCTAAGATTTTTGGATGAAAAATATGACAAAGAGGATGTTGTCAAAGCATTCATATCAGTCAAGGGGTAGCCCGCAATGGATTCATTATTTGGATACCATGACAAAGATATCTTACCATATTGGGTAAGTGAGTCAGTTTGATATATGTTGATACCCACCCCTATCCCTCACTGTAATTTAAGTGCCTTTTTCAAATAAAATGTAAGTACATTATTGAATTTGATAGTGTAACTTTTTTTAAGTCGATCAAAAATAAAGTAGATAAATCTTTGGGATAATGTTCATGAGAATAAAGGTCAACATAGGTGTAACTATGTGCTTCCCCTTAGTATGTTCTCTACTAATCTTCTTCAAATATTGAATAAGAATGCATTCCACTTAAGGCGTCTAACTAGTAAGGATGTCCCATTGCCTGTCAAAGGATAATTACTCAAAAACTACTTTCAAGATTTAAATATCTTGGTAAGGTCCTGTAAATAACTTCTTTTTGTTTCCTACTTTATTTATTGCTTTCATTGTTAGTTTAGGTTATTTTTCTTATTTTCCTTATTTTTCTTCATTGGTTTGGCCTCGTTGTTTGTTTTTTGTTGGTTTGGCCCATCTATTTTTCCCTATAGGTTTCCCATGTTAGTCAAAGAATGAAGAATAAAAGGGCTTGTAGGTAAGGGGCATGAATGACATTCTGGTGCGTAAATACTTTGAGTAGTTTTTAGCATTATATTTTATTTTCAAGATAATTTTGAAAGCTTAAGTTATAGTGTGCACTCTAAGTTGGTTCATGTTTGGATAAGTTTGGGTAAACTATTTGGTCAATTAAGATATTTTCTCAAAACCAAGCACAAAATCACAACTTAATGTTTTTTGGGTTTGCTTGGATGAACTTGCCATGGTGAAAATCTAGGGAAAAAAATCTATAGTTCTACCTTTTGCTTGCTACAGTGGTCCCCAACCCAGAATTCAGAAAATAAAAATAAAGAAAGAAAAGAGAAATAAAAGTAAAATAAAAAACAATTTTAGAAAAACTCAATCTTGAGTGATTCATGTAACCTCTATCAGGGATATAGATTCCCAGTTGGTAGTAGAGCAAGGCCTTATGTAGATTAGAGACAACTCTGTTAGGGTTATAGATGCCTGGATGGAAATAGAGTAATTTCCATGAAAGTATTCTCAAAGTATGATTCACTAGCCTCATGATTGGATCTGTAATAGGTAGTCCTTACATGTTTTAAGAAGTAGAAATTAACTCATTTACACACCAATCAATATGAATATTCGATTTATTATCTTAACTATTCTCATCTTCTCCTCTCTTAAATCCACTCATGTTCCATGCATAGTCTCGGCCAAATATTATGAGTTTATAGACACGTTTGTATCATTATAAAATACTCAAGAATATTTTTTAGTAGAATGACCATTTGTTGTTGCTTGCACAACATGTCATAATTATTTCTAGAATCAAGGAACCTTTTTTTGATTTTATAGCTAATCCAATTTATGTTCACACATTGTTGGTATTAGTATTCTTGATTTTCCTTAGTATCTCGCCTCAATTTGCATGCCAAACTAGGTTCTAAAACCATTGCCATTGAATGGACCACGTCTATGTGATAAAATTTCATATAATACACTTAGTGTTTATCCTGAATCTAGCCCTCCCAATTTGCATTTGAAGTTTGAATTATTTGGATCTCTAAGCCCCTCTTGGTGTCATCTCCATTTGTGTGCTAGTTCGGTTCCTAAAACCTATCATGTTGAGATGATCAAACTCATTTGAGAATTTTTTTTGGATTTTACACTTGGTCCTTACACGTATTCTCGATGCACTTATGACACTTGTAAAATCTCACTAAATCAAGTCATAATCTAGTCTTCTTTGGCTAAACTTGCTTCATTTCTTGAACTAGTCTATCAGGTCAAATTTCTCATCTTTTAGTGTTGATATCGTGTTTTTATCCATTTTTGGTCTTCGAAGTTCAACTTGTCACTTTCTGGTTGTAATTGAGACTCTTAGAGTTGATTTGGTCTTAATTGAAAATTCTCAGTTTCATAGACCTAATCAAAACTTTTTATGAGATTACGTCTATGTTTTCAAATTTTCACTTTCTAGACCTAACTAGAACTTTTTATGAGATTAGGTCTATGTTTTCAAATTTTTGTTTTCTAGACCTAATTAGAACTTTTTATGAGATTAGGTCTAAGATTTATTTATTTTTATTTTTTAGACCTAACTAGAAAATTTTATGAGATTATCTATAGGAATTTGAAAACTTTAAAAAGTGCATTTAATGACTTGATTACACATTTTCCAAAACCCGAATAGGTTTGGGAAGGCCTTTTGGAGCATGAATTAGTTTTTTGGCCATAACTTTCACCTCATGTGTTGGTTTTTCAAACCATTTAAATTATTGGAAAGATGATTCCACCACAAACATATTGATACCTTTGGTTTCAATAAATCATGTTTTTTACATTAATTATGATCCCTATAAGTTGACTATTTGGTTTTAGAGCTTTAATTTGCCAAAATTTAATATTTTTTAATCTTTTTATAGGTTATAAAAGTGAATTAAGGGAAAGTGGTGTGGCATCAAGTGAGATAGTGGGTTGGTGGTTACATTTATGGTGCCTTACTACCTTTTGGAGGGAAATTATTTATCCATGGAGATCTCTTTTCTATATATTGGCCATGGGAGTCTTTCCAAGGGTTGAGATTTTGTTGCTCCAAAACACTTAAAGTCTTCCATATTTTTATGCAATTTTGTGTAATTTATCCCTCTCATTTGTTATCATGTTGTTACTCTAGAAAAAATTAGGACCGGTTAGATTGTAAACAATTTTATTATTATGTTACTCAAGTGGATCTATGAATTTTAATTGAAGTTGTGGAATAAGATTATCATTTCCTATGCATGCAATATGGTGGATTTGTTTCTATTTCAAATTTTGCTCTCCTCAAACTCTTATACCTTATTTATACCTAGTTGTGTGAATGTTGGATGATATAAGAATTGGTTTTCTAGGTTATTTATATCAAGTGGATCAAATTTGTCTCCAATATCATAGGTTTTTTCTTTCCTCTTACCCTCTTTTTTTTATTATAAGATGTTAGATCTAGGGTTTGAATGCAATTTATTATTATTATTATTATTTTATCCTGATTACAAGATATTTGACATTATTATAAATGCATTGTTGAATTTCAATATAATGGAATCAATGAGCATATAAATCAAACATATTCTTGTTATATGAAAACACTTTAAAAGTTGATTTTTATTGTTGGGGATCAACCAACAATGGATTACACTTGTGAAAGCAATGAATGCAGAAATAAATCAGATAGATAAGTAACTGAAATGATAAATAGCACAGAACAAGATATACAAGAAAACACCCTGAAAACTTGTATTAAAAACTCTTTACAATAGGAATACAAATGAAGAACTTCGTTCTTCCACACCTCTCTCAGATGCACACAAGATCTCTCACTAGATCTCTATTCCTCAAGAGCTCTCTCTCAAGTACTGTCCTTCAAACATTCACAATGTTCTACTCATACTCTATTATACACACAATAGCTTAGAAGATCTCTCCTACATATAGAAATAGGAAACTTGAGCATGCTCTTACAACAAACAGTTAAGCCTCTTCAACAAGGGCTCTAAAAATAATATTTCTAACAATAGAGACGCGAGCTTGAGTCTACAACTCAAACTCATCATGCAAACACTCGCTTCTGTCCTCGGAAATCGCTTTCTGGACACACAGGTAACCGACGTCGGTTCCTGCCTGTTCGCCTGTGACCGTCGCCGGCCGACCATACTGCCGACGTCAGCGCCTCTGTAACTGCAACTGACCGACGTCGGTCGCTCCTGACCGACGCCGGCGTCTGTGTAGACCCGAACCTGTTTGTGTGCTCCTTGGTGAAGCTTTTAGCTCCACACTCCTAACAATCTCCCACTTGGAGATAAACCAGCTGCACCAGTACCTGTACAGCAACATCTTCTAGCTCCTCCATCTTCAACTCAATCATGAAGACCAATAGAAGTTGAATGAAGATTCAACTTCTCCTTAGTAACCGGCTTTGTTAGCATATCAGCAGGATTCTTGTCTGTATGGATTTTCTCCAGCTTTAACTCACCATCTTCTAATACCTGCCGTATGAAGTGGTACCTTAGCTATATGTGCTTGGTTCTAGAATGAAAAGCTGAGTTCTTAGCCAAATGGATTGCACTCTGACTGTCACTATGCAATCTGCAACTCCCATGCTCCCTTCCAAGCTCTTCCATGAACTGTGTCATCCATATCATCTCCTTGCTAGCTTCTGTAGCTGCAATATATTCTACTTCTGTAGTTGACAAGGCTACAACCTTCTGCAACTTAGATATCCAACTAACTGCCGTTCCACCTACAGTAAAAACATAACCTGTGGTGCTCCTCCCGCCATCCAAATCCCCTGCCATATCTGAATCTACATAGCCATGTAGAGAAGTATCTGAACCTCCATAGCATAAGTGTCTACTACTGGTTCCTCTCAGATATCTAAGGATCCATTGTACTGCTTTCCAATGTTTCTTTCCTGGATTGGCCATATACCTGCTTACAACTCCCACTGCTTAGGCAATATCCGGTCTAGTACACACCATTGCATACATCAAACTTCCTACCACGGAAGAATATGGAACCTTACTCATGTACTCTACCTCATCATGTGAATTGGGACATTGTTCTTTACTTAACTTAAAATGTCCAGCCAAAGGTGTGCTTACCGGTTTCGCATCCTGCATATTGAACCGTTTCAACACCTTGTCCACATAATCTTCTTGAAACAATATCAACCTGTGATTTTTCCTGTCTCTCTTAATGCTCATGCCAAGGATTTTCTTAGCTGCTCCCAAATCCTTCATAGCAAATGTTTGAGCTAACTTCACCTTAAGCTCAGAGATATCCTGCATGTGAGATCCTACAACCAGCATATCATCTACATACAACAATAGAATAATGTATCTACCGTTATCAAATCTCTTAAAATATACACATTGGTCGGATTGACACCTACTGTAGCCATGCTTAGTCATAAACCTGTCAAATTTCAAGTACCATTGCCTAGGAGCTTGCTTGAGGCCATACAAGCTTTTCTTCAACTTGCACACTAGTTTCTCCTTACCCTTGACCTCAAAACCTTCTGGCTGTTCCATGTAAATTTCCTCATCCAAATCTCCATGAAGAAATGCTGTCTTAACATCTAGCTGCTCAAGATGCAAATCCTCAAATGCAACCAAAGACAATACAACCCTTATAGAAGTCATCTTAACAACCGGAGAAAAAATCTCACCAAAGTCAATACCTGGCTTTTGTGCAAATCCTTTTACAACCAATCTGGCCTTATACCTCATCTGTCCATCCTCACCTTCCTTCAACCTGTAAGTCCATCTGTTCTTCAGTGTTCTCTTACCAGCTGGCAATTCAACCAAATCCCATGTTTGGTTCTCCCTTAAGGACTCCATCTCCTCAACCATGCCACGCTCCCACTTACTCCTGGACTCCACCTGTAAAGCTTCTTCAAAACTTTCTGGTTCTCCACCATCGGTTAGCAATAAATAATATAAGGAAGGAGAATATCTAATTGGAGGCTTACCCTTTCAGACCTCCTGATTGGTGTCTTGGACTCGTTCTCAACAATCTGTCCACCCAAATTTTCTGATAGTGACCGACCTCGGCCACCTGTAGACCTGTTACTGGCCGACGCCGGTTCTTCCTGGCCGACGCCGGTGCCTGATCTGCCGACGTCGGTCTCTGTATGACCGACATCGGTTTCTGTACTGCCGATGCCGGTTCCAAACCTGCTGACGTCGGTCTCTGTCTTTTCCTGTAAGTGATTATTTCTTTTTCCCACGAGCTCATTTTGGACCATAACTTCGTCCAACTCATTATTGCTCTGCCCAGCTTGATCTAGCTTCCTTATCTGATCACTGTACATCACTCTTTCATTGAAAACAACATCACGGCTCCTAATTACCTTGTTAGTTCCTAGATTCCAAAATCTGAAACCAAAATCATCTGAGCCATAGCCTATAAACGTGCACCTCATAGACTTAGCATCAAGCTTCTTTCTATTTTCCTTATCTATGTGCACAAAGGCTTCACAACCAAAAACTTTGAGATATGAGAGATCTACCTTTTTACCTGTCCATGCCTCTTCTGGAATTCCACCATCCAGAGCTGTAGAGGGTCCTCTGTTGATCAGGTACACTGCGGTGTCAACTGCTTCTGCCCAAAACTCTAAGGGCAACCCTGCATGCAATCTCATACATCTTGCACGCTCCATAATAGTTTTGTTCATTTTTTCAGCAATACCATTCTGCTGAGGTGTCCTTGGAACCGTCCTTTGTCTTCGGATTCCACGAGTGTAACAATACCAGTTAAACTTAAGACTGCAGAACTCACCGCCATTATCAGATCTCAAGCACTTTAATCTTCTGCCTGTTTCATTCTCAACCATGGCTTTCCAAATCTTAAAAGTCTCAAAAACATCAGATTTCTTTTTAATACAGTAGATCCATACCTTTCTTGTGGCGTCATCTATGAATGTAACATAGTACTGTGATCCGCCAATAGAGGCTACCTGAGCCGGTCCCCACACGTCTGTGTGAACAAGCTGCAACTTCTGCCTTTTCTTAGTAGACCCAGTCTTTAGAAAACTAACTCTTTTCTGTTTTCCAAATACACAATGCTCACAAAATTCTAGATCCATACTTTTCAAATCTGAAAGCATACCTTTAGACTTAAGGATTGACATCCCCTTCTCACTCATGTGGCCAAGCCTTGAGTGCCACGATTTAGCATCCACATCTGAAGTAGATAAAACTGAAGGAGATTTGTTAGTAACACAATTACACAAATAGAGAGTACCTTCTCTCTTACCTCTGGCCATAACAAGTGCACCCTTGGTCACCTTCCAAGAATCTGCTGTGAGAGTTACTGTACAACCCTCATCACCTAGCTTACCTGCAGAAATCAAATTTCTCTTCAAACTAGGAACATGCATCACATTCCTCAACACCCATGTGTTGCCATTCTGCATCTTTAGCTGCACTTTACCTTTGCCAATAATCTTACAAGGCTCATCATCCCCTAAGTACACTATTCCAAAATCTCCATGGACATAGTCACTGAAATATTCTCTGTTAGGGGTAGCATGGAAAGATGCACCAGAATCTAATACCTAAGATTCTATATTATTATGCAAAGAGAAAATAAGAGCATCCTGTGCAATACCTGCAACCTTTGTCTCTTCTGTGCTTTTCCTGCGAATTTCCTCATTCAAAATAACACTAACCACATCCTCTACTTTTAAAATATTCGAAGCAGAAGCAGTATTAGAAACTGCCATTACCAAGCCATGCCAGCTTTCAGGCAAAGAACATAATATTAAAAGAGCCTTTATTTCATCTTCAAATACAATATTGACAGAACTTAACTGATTAACAATACCATGGAAATCATTCAGGTGATTAGAAACAGATCCACCTTCTTGCATATGCAAATTAAATAATTGCTTCATCAAATATACCTTATTTGAAGCGGAGGGTTTTTCATACAAATTTGCTAACGTGGTCATTAACTCTACCGTAGTTTTTGCCTGTGACAAATTAGATATCACAGTGGAGGCCAGACTCAGTCTTATAGACCCAAGAGCCTTTCTGTCAAGAACTTCCCATTCTTCATCCTCCATGTCCTTGGGCTTCTTTGCTATCCCACCTAACGGTAAGTAAAGATCCTTCTGATACAGATAGTCCTCTATCTGCATTCTCCAGTGCTGATAGTTCTTGCCATTAAACTTTTCCATTCTCAACTTACTTTCTTCTGCCATTGCTTCTCCCACTCAAACAGAAATCCCTGTGAGCAACCTGTAATCCGAACACACTACACAGATCTGAACCACCTGTTAGTGAACCTGAGCTCTGATACCACTTGTTGGGGATCAACCAACAATGGATTACACTTGTGAAAGCAATGAATGCGGAAATAAATCAGATAGATAAGTAACTGAAATGATAAATAGCACAGAACAAGATATACAAGAAAACACCCTGAAAACTTGTATTAAAAACTCTTTACAATAGGAATACAAATGAAGAACTTCGTTCTTCCACACCTCTCTCAGATGCACACAAGATCTCTCACTAGATCTCTATTCCTCAAGAGCTCTCTCTCAAGTATTGTCCTTCAAACATTCACAATGTTCTACTCATACTCTATTATACACACAATAGCTTAGAAGATCTCTCCTACATATAGAAATAGGAAACTTGAGCATGCTCTTACAACAAACAGTTAAGCCTCTTCAACAAGGGCTCTAAAAATAATATTGCTAACAATAGAGACGCGAGCTTGAGTCTACAACTCAAACTCATCATGCAAACACTCGCTTCTGTCCTCGAAAATCGCTTTCTGGACACACAAGTAACCGACGTCGGTTCCTGCCTGTTCGCCTGTGACCGTCGTCGGCCGACCATACTGCCGACGTCGGCGCCTCTGTAACTGCAACTGACCGATGTCAGTCGCTCCTGACCGACGCCGGCGTCTGTGTAGACCCGAACCTGTTTGTGTGCTCCTTGGTGAAGCTTTTAGCTCCACACTCCTAACATTTATCTTATAGGTAAATCTTAAATTTAATCCATTTTAATGTCAATTTTGATCTCAAGCAATTTATCCATTGTTTATTATCGCATTGTTGAATCTCTAAATGCAATGGAATGAACACACCTAAATCAGTTATTTTCCTTTTGAGTTGAAAACCTGTTCAAAATCTATTTTTATTCACATGGGCAAGTTAAAAAATACAAGTTTATTTATTTTTATTGCATGAGATCCATTGATTTATTGGTGAATGAATGCACACTTTATCATTTACAAATTTGTTCAAAACCCATAAAACAAAAAGTAAAACAAGCATTTTCCTCTAATTTGTTTGAGTACCAAAATATTGTTAAAATTTATAGAACCATCAAAGTCCCCTTGTATGGAACTATTTACAATGAACCAACTGAGTGAGATCTAGTCCCTCAAGACCTGATAGATATAGACCTTGGAGATATTTCTAGATCTCTTTTCAAGAGAAGTTTGAAGGTTCTAGTCCCTCCTAAGTTGTGTGCTAAATGATATAACCTTTTAGGGTTTTACTATGTAAATCCTAAGCTAGATTAAAGGGTTAGGTTTATTTTTAATCTAGAATAAAATTGGAATTTATTGATTCTATGTAACTTTCTAAAAATGGTAAATACAAGGAGAAAGTGGACTTATCTGTACTTGTACTTACCTATGTGAATGCAATCTAGATTTGGCCCACTTCTTGGCTAGAGAAGTGGATGAGAACTAGAGTTTAATATGTGAAAGGAAACATATGATGTAAATTCCCCCTGTATTAAAACTAAGTGTGTAAATTAAATGTGTGGAGAAATAAGGATCATTTGCCCCATTCTAAATTTGTGTATGTAAATTCAAGGTGTGGAGAAACAAGCTCACTTGACCCCACTCTAAATCTGAGTATGTAAACTAAAGGTGTGGATAAATAAGGCTCATTTTCCTCCACGTTGAATCTCAGTAATGTAAACTAAGTCTGGTGTATTGCTATGGATCAACTATTGTAGATGTCCCTGTGGCCCAAACTAGTGAAAACCTGGTGATGATACTAGTGATGATATTGGTGTAATCTGGTAAGTCTAAAAAAGGGGATTAAGAACATGTGCTCTACATCATGCCCCCTAATCCTGATATCTGAGTGATGTAGTTGTGTATCTAAATATATGAATAAAATGTTATACCTGTGTCAAAGTTATATATCTATGTAGAGTGTTCATATGAATATCTATGTAGATGTGTAGAACCTATGTAGACCTATGCATTTGTATATCTAAAAATATATAACTTTGGATGCCTACGTAAACCTTTGTAAAACCTGTGCAGACATGTGCATCTATATAATCTAAATATTTTGTGTAGCTAAATACCTATGTAAACTTGTGTAGACCTATATGTTTATATAATTTAAATATATGTGACTCTAGATGCCTATGTAAACCTATGTTTACCTATACATCTATATAATCTGAATCTGATGTGTAAACTTACGTGGACCCATGTGTCTATATAATTTGAGTAAATTATGTAGCTGAATGCCTATGTAAACCTATATAGATTTGTATGTTTGTATAATGTAAAAATTGATGACTTTAGATACCCATGTGTCTAAAAATTGGAATGTAACTTTGTATGTCTGAAGCAATCTATGCATGTCCCCCCCCCACCTTTGGTGAGAGCCAAGAATATGATAAGGATATGTAACTATTATCACCAAATATTTCACCTTAGAGGAGGGTGTTCAAGCCTCCTCCATATTTTGGTAACATGGGAATACTTATAGGTATGCGGGTTTACCTATAGCAGAAGTAGACCTCTAGGTTTAAGGTCTAGCTCCTTGAATATACCTTGAAATGCTTATCACCTACTTAATTAGTTGCTTGTGGTAAAAGAGATATAAGTTTGCATGAAATGAAACTACTCTAAGGGGGTGATACACCAAGATGATTTCCACAAGACCATCATACCTCTATCACAATGAAACAAGACCTACAAACTATTTTCCAAGTTGTATGGGGTTCTAATATAAGTGTTTCAACATAGAGGTGATATGCATGAGACAACACAAGGTAAGTTAACCAGAGGGAAGATTTCACACTCTAATAATAACTGTACACTTGAAAATATCTTAACACATTAACTACACTCTATATGACTTATTAGAATAGGAACTATTACATAAACATGAGAGTATAAGGAGAAGTAAGGATAGAAGTTTATCACTTAGCATCACCATACATCACTTTGCACACTTGGAAAAATGTTCATAAACTCAAAACTAGACTTGAATTTATTTTTCAAAGGAAAAATATAATGTCAATCCAATAGGGCTTTTCCATACATGGTGTGGTATTAGTCTACAAGAGCCAAAATGGCTACTTCTTATAGAATTGGAGAGAGAGGAGAAGAGAATGAAGTCCAAGAGTCACTAAGACATGTGTCATGATGAGAAAAGAAGTTATGTATGTAGGAGAGAGGAATATGGAATAAACCATGTAAGGTCTACTTGGACAAATGTCCCTCAAAACATGAAACTCCTGAAATGTGGCATAGAACTCCTCAATTACTTACTCAAAAAACTACCTCCATCATTTGGCCTTCTTGGAATGTCTTAAAGTATACTAGAGATAGAAGTGATTATTTCACTAAGAGGGAGTGGTGTTTTAAACATTCTCTAACATGCATTGGAGGTGCCCCTAATCATTAGGATTCTTTTGGAGATGAGTTATCATTACATGCAGTCCAAATAACTCTTCTTTCACTCACCCTTCAAACATGGTACCAAAGTTAGTCTTATATTTTCAAATATGATCTATAAAAAAGATTTTATGACACCTATTAGTAACCTTCATGGCCTTATATTCCTCAGGCAGACCTTAAAATTAATCTCACTTGAAGTTTTCACCTTCTCACTAGCTTGTTCATTATGCCAGTTTTGACTGGCTGAGATGAAGACACTTGAAGAGATAGTTGTGAGATTATATGAAGAATGAAATGAAAATTAGAGGTTGATTCAAGTCCCAATGTATCTCCCAAAGTGTATTTAATATTTTGAAACCCTTTAATACCCGTACAACACCAAAAATAGTCAAGAAAATCCAATTTCCACCTTGTCCATACAAGTAGGATAGAAATAAAGTACATGGGGATGAGCCCTAGAGAGTCATATATAACTTAAAAACCATTTCATAATCCATTATCACCCATCTAGATACTTCTCCTCCTTCATTTTCCTAATCAAGTTTTTGGCAAGGGTTTGAGAGGGTTTATGGTAGTTTTGACCTCTAATGATTATTCATAAAGGTCTAATGTTCAAACCCTAAACAAATTCCTTAAAATATAATTTAGGGACCTTATCTAACATCTCCTACCTCCTTAGGCTTTCATTAAAATTGTATATGTTGGTATAAGCTTCCAAATTTGCCTACTCGAGCTCTTCTCTTCATTTTATATAGGCTACCAAGTTCTCAAGTCAAGAAAAGACTTTCTCATGTCTTTATCTATATTTAAATAGTTGTAACATACCTTATATCTCCCTATAAACATGTTACAATTAATTGGAATGTCTATCTAGTTTTACAAATGATATTGACCCCCCAATTGGGCTTTAGGCCTAAACTAGACCTAATAGGTATGTTTGCATACTTGTAGGTTTAGGACACCTTGACAAGATTATAACACTTGTACATTATTTCTCATGTTTCTTAATTCTTATCACATCTTTATATATATACTTGAAATGTTTCATAAACCCCTATCTCACCTTGTCATACTCTTTTTCTCAAAACCTACGGGTTTGCATTCTTAGGAAGTGCCCTTTATCTAAGGAAAAACAAAAGCACTTCCACTATTATCTCATCAAAAGTGAACATATGAGGGGATTATTCAAGTGGTGGGGACCTTATGGTTGGATTTTATCTCTTTATCACATGGATAGCCACTCCAAAACACAAAAAACCCAAGGCAAACTCATGGAGAATCTCATTGTGTGCAGGGTCTTGAATTTAGACTATAGATTGCTTGTGATTGTGGTATACCTTGGAGATTATATCCTTTAATACTATGTTATTTTTTTTGAAAATTTCATATTATGAAAAACATCCTCAATAAGATTTATATCATTCCCACACACTTTGTTCTTTACCAACTCCTTCATTGCAAACCTTGTACTTGACTTACCAGAGGTATTGACTGTGTGTGATTGTGTTCTAAGTTTCACCATGATTGTAGGTGTAAATTTGGTCTTAGATCCTATATGAAACATTTATATACCTTATTTATGTCATCATTTTCATTCCATAGTCATCTAGGTCATTTCACATCATGCATTTACTATGTCAACACCCATCACACCATGCTCTAGTTCATTGTCAACTATAATTGATTGTAGCTACCCACTGATGGAAAACCAAGGGTTATGTAGGTGAGTATCTACCTTGAAATACATGATAAATGGTTTATGATCCACTTAGAGGTCTTTTATAAACTTCCCATGGCAAATTGTATGTGTTTTCAAGCCTAGTGTCTATAGGTTCAGAACATGGGCTTTGTGAACACCTATAATCAGGGTGTAGGTAAGCTTTTCTAGGTCAATGTACACCTATAGGTAGTGGTCAAGTCATCAATTTTTAATTAATTTCCTTATTGATGAAATTTGGACCATAATTGTGTTCTTCAACTACTTATAACCACTTGTCATGGTGATAGGTTATCACCTTACTATCTTTGGGAGTAGAGGTCACTTAGAACTTGAAATCCTGTAGACAACAACGAATGTTTGTAATGAACAAATTTACAACTTTGAAGCCTTCTAGTATGGACCCCTATTGGTTAAATCACTCACTCCATTTTTCAATATGTTATCCTAAGATAGGGATACAAGGTGTGATCATTTGTATTGATCAAAACTCTATGCAACACTATTATATATTAATACCAAAAGTGTTCAGGGCTCTATTTTAGAGCTTTTAGGGAACTTGTCCCTAAAACATAGTTCCTTCACTTGAGGCGACTTCTCAAGTCTGCTTGATATTCCAATGTATAAAACATGGTTACCAAATTACCTTGAACATCCAGAAACTTCATGAGGGTTTCAAAGCATGTTTAACATCTCTATGCAACATTCTTAGGTTTCTGTAGGAGCTTGTAGATTCACACAAAATAGTGAATGGAAACATGAAAAATGCACATGGTGTATGAGCATTAAAAAATATCTCAATATTCTCAAAGGTATTCAAGTGAATTTTAACAACCTTGACATGCTTCAAATAATTTTCAACACCCGTTTCAATGTGATATCCTTTTGCAGGCACTTGTAGATGCTCATTCATGGTGGATGACTATGCATATATGAGGGTTTACTATCATAGTCTATAATATGTTGTTTAAAGGGAATTTTCTTGATTTTTTATGTTCTAATAATATGTTAAACAAATTTTTAATCTTCATATACCTTCCATGAATGTTATCACTCTTCAAGACACCATGACTGTAGATTGAAACTTGCAAAAAAATCACTGTGTATCACATTTGGACTGCAACCTTCATTATGTTAGTTTATGAGATTTTTATAATAATGGGAGGGGATAAATAAGGAATTTAAAACATGAAACACCACACCTCACACTTATTTTAAACTACTACAGATAAATAACCATTATGCAAGTGTTGAAAACTAACTGAAACTCCACTAGCAATATCAACTTACAAATTAAACTATTTGACCCATCAAATAACTTCCATTCATGATAAAAAACATGGTAAACATGAGATGATGGAGCCTACATCTTATGAAATAAAAAACAACAATTGAGTTATGCAGACTAGCTCAAATAGGAGTAAAACCTATAGGGTGTGGGAAACAACAATCAAAAATGGACAATCAACTTGTTAAGAATGGTTCATAAAGTATAGGCAACCATTATTCCAAATATAAATTTTAAAATTAATCATACCAATTTTAATATCCACCACCAAGAGCATTTTACGTTGAAGTCCACCTATTGGTCGTACCAAGAAGAAACCTGCTAACTAGTTCTACTTACGTAGTGGAGTGACAAAGAGATAGGATGGTTTTGGCCCATTTTTGGCACTTTCAAAGCATATAAATCATGTAAATGTAGTTATGGAATCTAAATGGTCACTACATAAGCTTCTCCCATGTGTCATTCTTTCCCATATGCCATACAACCTTTGAAACTAACTCTTTTTCACTTATTTTCTTGATTTTCAGTTAACACCTACAAATTTTAGATAGTACTAACGTTATTGACAAGTAATATGATAGTGGATATCATGTTGAGAAGTAGTTTATAACATTTGTATACCTAAGAGAACTATACCACCTTTATTTATGACCCATATATGACCCCTTAATGACATTGAATGACACAAAGACTAAATATGACTATGACCAAGGCTAGAAACATATTAAATGACATAAAATGGACTATGACACACATATTACATTATAATATACCACTATATCAAGTTTTTAACTATAGGGTCTTGACTCATTTTGACTTGTGGTTAAAATAGTCAACATTATTGACGATTTGCCAAGGGTGGTATGTTTGTTATGCCAAGAACAGTTGCCTAATCCTATCCATTTGGCCATGGAGTCACCTATGCCCTAAGTTTTACACATATTTTTCCTTTGACACTACACCAAACATAAAGGAAAGACACACAAAACAAGACACATAAAAGGGAAACAAGCATGTGTTCAACTAGAACACTTATGGAACACAACACAACTAAAATAAAGACACACACATATAATATACTATTTAAAAAACCTCACTTTTAAGGTGAAAATCATATTATGATACTTAAATCAGGGTCAAATATGGTTCCTCTTGCATCTTTGTCACTCCATGAAGGCAGTCTAGCATGAAAAGTATGCCCATCATCACCCACTTGCATTTATGAATGTTAAACAAGCCTATCACCTTTGGATCTTCTTAGGCTTGAAATAAGACTATTTAGAACCTTCATGAATGATATTTATTTCTCTCTAAGATCCTTTATTAGATCTATAATCCTCTTGATCACTCTCATATCTAATTTACACTCCTCAAACTGTAGATTAGAATGTATGACAGTTGTCTCAACCTCTTTATCTTATTGAATAAAATGGACTTCATGTTTGGGAGCATCAAGATATCCTTCACCTTATTCCAACACCTTTGAAAATGATTCTACCTTAGTTGGAGCTCTTGATTGTCCTTGAATCATAACCAAATCTGCCTTGACCTTATGAGATCCCTCTAGAACTGTAGACTTTTGGATAACGGCTTGATGTTCATCTTCCTTCACAACATGGCCCTTGCTTTCATGTTTGATAGAATACTCAAGAGCCTACTCATTAGTCTCATTAGATTACACATCAGATACATATTTTTTGGTAGGATAAGCAAAATTACTCAACTGGTCAAACTTTTGACATATGGTATTGAATCTTAGTGATAAGTCATCCTCCCCTTTTTCATGAGTGTCATCATCAAGGGCAACTTCATCAATATCAGGTAGAAATAAATCCTTCCTCCCACTATGGTGATCAATTAGGTTCTTCAACCTATCATAATCATACTCATGAATCATGTACTTACCTTCAATAGCTTATGAGAAAAAATGGTTGACACTTACCTCCACTCCCTCAAATGGTTCTTCATGTATGATATATGTGCCAAGGTCAGTTTGCTCAAAGTATGCATAAGGATCATGCTCATAAGCATCTGCACTATATTCATCTAGGAACAAGTCAAAAATTCCTTCAAGTTTAGAACCACCATCATCCACATTAGACTCCTTCTCATTAATCACATAATTCAAGTTAGAGCTTGCTTCAATGTAGGGCTCAATCTGAAAATTTGCAAGAGGTTATGTTTTTATGGTCACTTTGGTTCCATACCTTGTCCTAAAGGCCAAGAAGGACTAGCCAACTGAGAGATAGCCACCTATCTTGGTTGTAAAGTCTCTTGAAATACAAATTACAAAATGAGTGGGAAGGTCAACAACAACTATGTCTTGAAAGATAGGAAAGCTATGACAGTCATGGAGGAAACCTTCAAATTTTTTATCAACCCTATTGTCTTAGTAGGTGTAAAATATAGCTGAAGCACTCATTTTCTATTGGTTTCATATTTTAGGCCCAACTTATTAGCTACAATCTTGGGCATGACTGATGTAGAAGCACCAATATCAACTATGCAATTGTGGACTAATTTGTCACCCATTATAAGATTAAGGTAGAAAGGTGGAGGCTTATCAGCTTTAGTAGATGTTTTAATAATGGTTTTACGTTCATTGGTAAGAGAAACATGACCATGAATTTTCCTTGAAGCTGAAGGACTATTAGGAATAATGGACAGTTGCTTGTGAAAGAGCTCTTTTTATCCAGGCATATGGAGGACAACCCACAAGGAGATAGATGTTTTGGCACTTTTCAATTAATCAACCATGTTTAGGGTAGTATTACTCACCTTATCTTGAGTTTTTGGAGGCAAAGGATTTCTTGGAACTTGAGAAAAATAGGCACCTTGAGTAAACCTTCCAAAGTTCTAATTTTAAGGTGTAGGAGCATTTCAAGCTGCCATACTTTGTTGCTTTGTAGAAATATTGGATGAAATTATAGGCATGTTATAACCATATCCTAGAACCTTCCTCTTGGCTCTAGTGTTTTCTATAATAGAGGTTCCTTGATTGAGCACAAAAGTATCTTCCAACAAAAAGTTGGTGAAGCTTTTTTCATGAGGCTACCAATCCTCATTTTCTTGCATCATGACCTTATCTTCAACTAATAGGAGAGGAGTGACTCCTCCTTGAATAAATAGATCTTACTCTCCACCCTCATTTACATTCATGAATTATCCTTATTTACAATCTTTACCTTGCACCAAGTTACTATGCACCGACACCATCTCTCTTGCATTGGTGGTGGAATCGAGATTGTACACATTGGTAAGCCTGTTGAAGATAGGCTTCCCTTGACCTCTTCTTCTCCCATATTGTTGACCATATTAGTTTTATAAGGATAGGGGTTTTGATACCTATCTACATTCTCTCTTGCCTAAGCTCAGATTCTAAGGTTTGAATTCTTGAATATAGATTAGGTTCATCTACCTTCTTAGGAGCAGTCTTAGGCTTAACATTTGTATTAGGAATTTGAGCAATGTTTGGAGTATTAGCAGGAGTATTAAGAAGCAAGGGAATAAACACCTTAGGATGAAAATTTCCTACTTGAATGAGGCCATTCTTATCTCTAATGAAAAGTTCATATGATCCAGGAAGAGTGAAACCACCCATAGATTGAAGCATGATATCAATATCACTACCAATGGATCTCAAGTAAGTAGGGAACATGAAGCTAGTAGGTGGTCTCATGAGAGGAATCAATCTATACCAAGTCATTTTAAACCTCTCATTAAAGTCATGCATTATTTCCTTGGGAGCTCTCTTGAACACATTTAGTTGATGTATGAGAGAAGTATGATCACTTTCATCTTCAAACCTTAAGGTCAACAACACTCCAAAGTCATCCCATGATGTGATGCATCCATCGGTCAAATTATTATGCCAATCAAGTTCTTTCCATCTAAGGGACATGGCAAGGAATCTAATGGAAATATTCTCTTTAATGACATTGTGGAAACTACAAAATTTGGAGATATACTTGATGTGTTCACTAGGTATGACATGACCTTTACCATTGAATGTGGGCACACTCTTTGTAGAATTAGGAGGAATGCCATCATATGTTTCAAGATGAATTGGATTATTAGTATTAGAGGTAGGTAAGGCATGTGGCATATCCATGATTTATTCAATATCTTCAAACTCTTCTTGTTCTTCAAAGGGTAGATTAGGTTGAGGATATTGAACTTCAAGAGGAATTTTAAGCTGAATAGGTGGATTAATAGGATTGATAACTCTAATAAATTAATACATAATAATGACTATGAAGTATGAGAGTAAATTTATGACAAAATAATGGAATTTAACTATATTTTACCTTGAATGGAATCACCAAATTTTGAGTAGCACATCAATTTGTAGCTGATGTTGTCAAGACCATCATTCACCTTGATAAGTTGTCTTGAAGACAATGGTTCCACTGGGCATGCTATAACTATTGTCACCAAATATTTCACCCTATAGGAGGGTGTTCAATCCTCCTCTATATTTTTGAAACATGGGAATACTTATAGGTATGTGGGTTTACCTACAGTAGAAGTAGACCTTTAGGTTTAAGGGCTAGCTCCTTGAATACACCTTGAAATGCTTATCAACTATATAACTATTTGCTTGTGGGAAAAGAGATATAAGTTTTCATGAAATTAAACTACTCTAAGGGGTTGATATATCAAAATTATTTCTAAAATACCATCATATCTCTATCATAATGAAACAAGACCTACAAACTAGCTTCCAAGTCGTATAGGGTTCTAATATAAGTGTTTCAACATAGAGGTGATATGCATGAGACAACACAAGGTAAGTGAAATAGAGGGTATATTTCACTCTCTAATAAAAAAATTACACTTGAAATGATCGTAACACATTAAATAAACTCTATTTGACCTGTTAGAATATAAATTATTACATAAATATGAGAGGATAAGGAGAAGCAAGGATAGAAGGCTATCATTTATCATCACCATACATCACTTTAAACACTTGAAAAATGTTCATTAAATAAAAACTAGACTTAAATTTATTATTAAAATTCAAAATATAATGTCAATCTAGTAGGGATTTACCATACATGGTGTGGTATTAGTCTACAAGAGCCAAAATGGCTACTACTTATAGAATTGGAGAAAGAGGAGAAGAGAATGAAGTCAAAGAGTCACTAGGACAAGTGTCATGATGAGAAAATAATTTAAAAATTTATGAGAGAGTAATATAGAACAAATAATGCAAGGTATACTTAGATAAATGTCCCTCAAAACATGAAACTCTTGAAATGTGGTGTAGAACTCCTCAATTGCTTGCTCAGAAAACTACCTCCATCATTTGGCCTTCTTGAAACATCTCACAACAGAATAGGGAAAGAAGAGATGATTGAAATAATATGGATGTGTTTTATACATGCTCCAACATGAATTATAGGTTCCCCTAATCATTAGGATTCTTTTGGAGATGAGTTATCACTGCCTATAGTCCAAATAACTCCTCTTTCACTCACCCTTCACTCTTAGTACCAAATTTGTTATTCATATTTCCAATATGATCCTTAAAAAAGAGTTTATTACTCCTTTTAGGAACCCTCATTACCTTATATTTCTCAAGTAGACCTTAAAAGGATTTTGACTTGAAGTTTTCACCTTCTCATTAGCTTGTTCACTATGCCAGTTTTAACTAAATAAGATGAAGGCACATGAAGAGATATTTATGAGATTATCTGAATATTTAAATGGAAATGAGAGTTTATTTAAAGTCCCAATATATCTCCCAAATTTTATTTCATCTTTTGAAACCCTTCCATACCTACACAACACCAAAAATAATTAAAAAAAGCCAATTTTCACCCTATATGTACAAGTAGGATACAACTCAAGTTGATGGGGAGGAGCCCTGGAGAGTCCTCTACAACTTAAAACCTTTTCCCAAGAAATTATATCCCATTTGTATGCTTCTCCTCCTTATTTTTCCCAATCAGGTCTTTGGTAAGGGTTTGAGAGGGTTTAGGGTAGTTTTGACCTCTAATGATTGTTTATATAGGTATGCCATTCAAACCCTAAAATTCCTCAAAATATAAGTTAGGGACCTTATATAACATATCCTCCCTCCTTAGGATCTCATTAAAAGTTTATATGTTGTTAAAATCTTCCAAATTAGCTTACTCGAGCTCTTCTCTTCATTCTGTAGAGGCTTCCAAGTTCTCAAGTCAAAAAAAGACTTTCCCATGTCTTTCTCTAAATTAAAATAGTTGTAACACACCTTATATATCCCTATAAACATGTTCCAATTAATTTTAATTTCTATCAAGTGTTACAAATTATATTTACCCCTCAGTTGGGCTTTAGGCCTAAACTAGACCTAATAGGTCTATTTGCATGCTTGTAGGTTTAGGACACCGTAACTTACCAGAGGTGTTAACTGTGTATGACTATGTTCTAAGTTTCACCATTCTTGTAGGTGTATATTTTGTCTTAGATCATATATTTAATGTTTAAATACCTTATTTAATTCATCATTGTCATTCCATAGTCATCTAGGTAACTTCACATCATGCATTTGTTATGTCAACACCCATCATACGATGCTCTAGTTCACTGTCAACTATAGTTGACTATAGTTACCCACTGATGGAAATATAGGGGTCATGTAGGTGAGTATCTACATTGAAATCTATGCTACATGGTCTATTATCCCATTATAGGTCTTGTATAAACTTCCTATGGTAAATATTTTGTGTTTGCATGCCTAGTGTCTATAGGTTCACGACATGGGATTTGTGATCACCTAAAGTCAGGGTGTAGGTAAGCTTTTATAGGGAAATATACACTTGTAGGCAGTGGTCAAGTCATAAAATTATACTTAAATCTCTTATTAATTACCTTTGGACCAAAATTGTGCTCTTCAACTGCTTAGAACCACTTATCATGGTGATACATTCTCACCTTAATATCTTTGGGTGTAGAGGTCACTAGAAACATGAAATATTGTACACAACATTGAATGTTTGGAATGAATAAATGTACAACTTTGAAGCCTTCTAGTATGGACCCCTATTCACTAAATAACTCACTTCCTTTTGCAATATGTTATCCTAATATAGGGATACAAGGTGTGATCATTTGGATTGATCAAAACTCTATGTAAAATTATTATATATTAATACCAAAAGTGCTCAGGGCTCTATTTTAGAGCTTTTAGGGAACTTGTCCCTAAAACACAGTTCCTTCACTTGAGGTGACTTCTCAAGTCTACTTATTAGTCTAATGTCTCAAACATAGTTTCCAAAGTACCTTCAACATCCACAAACTTCATGAGGGTTTCAAATCAAGTTCAACATCTCTGGGCAACATTCTCAGGTCTTTGTACGAGCCTGTAGATGCACACAAACTAGTGAATGGAAACATGAACAATGTGCATGGTGTATGAGAATTAAACAAGATCCCAACCTTCTCAAAGGTATTCAAGTGAATTTTAATAACCTTGACATGATTCAAAAAAGTTTCAACACCCATTTCAATGTGATATCCTTCTGCAGGCACCTATAGATGCTCATTCATGGTGGATGACTATGCATATATGAGGGTTGACTATCACAGTCCATAATATGTTGTTTGAAGGGAATTGTATTAATTTTTATGCTCCAAGAATATTTTCAAAAAAAATTGACTCTTCGTAGACCTTCCATGAACATTCTCACTCTTCAAGACACCATAATTATAGATTGAAACTTGCAAAAAACTGATTGTGTATCAAATTTAGACTACAACCTTCATTATTTTAGTTTTTGAGATTGTTATTGGAAGGAAAGGGGATAAATAAGACATTTAAAACATGAAACACCACACCTCACACTCATTTGAAACCCCTATATAGAAAGATCCCTTTTGTATGTGTTGAAAACTAACTGCAAGTCCACTAGCAACATTAACCTATAACTTGAACTATTTGACCCATATAATCACTTAAAATATTGAAACAAAACACTAAAAATATGATATGATGTATTATACATCCTATGTAATCAAAATCATCAATGGAGTTATACAGACTAGCTCAAACATGAGCAAAACCTGTAGGGTGTGTGAAATAATAAGCAGAAATGGATAGTCAACTTGTTAAGAATGGTTAATAAAGTATAGGCAACCATTATTCCAAATACAAACATGAAAATTAAATATACAAAATTTAATATCCATAACCATGATAATTTGATCTAGAAGTCCTCCTATTGGTCATACCAAGAAGAAACATGCTGGCTAGTTCTGCTTGCCAAGTGGAGCGATGGAGAGATAGAACATTTTTGGCCCATTTTTGGCATTTAAAAAGTATATCAGGCATGTAAATGGAGTCATGGAAGCTTAAGGGTCATTTCATAATCTTCTCCCACATTCCATTCTTTCCCATAGGTTGTACAATCTTTGAAACTCCCTTTTTTACTTGTTTTCTTGATTTTCAGTTAACACCTACAAGTTTCCATTAGTACTAAAATTATTGACAAGTAATATTATAGGGGATAACATGAGGGATTTTGATAAGGATTTTATAACACTTTTCTACCTAAGAGAACCATACCACCTTTATTTATGACCCATATATGACCCCTAAGTGACATCAAATGATACAAAGACTAAATATGACTATGACCAAGGCTAGAAACATATTAAATGAAAAAAAATGGATTATTACACACCCTATAACATTATAATAGACCCATATATCAAATTTTGGACTATAAGGGTTGACTCATTTTGACTTATGTTTAAAATGGTTAACATTCTTAGTGATTTCCCAAGGGTGGTATGCTTGCTATTATAAGACCAGTTGCCTAATCCTCTCCATTGGTCCATGGATTCAGATATACCATAGGTTTTACACATAATTTTCCTTTGAAACCATACCAAACATAAAATAAAGACACTCAAAATAGGGCACACCGAAGGGAAACAAACATGTGTTCAACTAGAACACTTATGGAACATAACACAACTGAAAGAAAGACACACACATCTAATCTACTATTTAAAAAACCTCACTTTTGATGTGGAAATCATCTTACCATACTTCAACCAAGGTCAAATATGGTTACTCTTGATTATTTGTCACTCCATTAAGGTAGTCTAGCATGAGAAGCATGCTCATCATCAACCACTTGCATTTGTGAATGTTCAAGAATCCTATCACCTTTGGATCTTCTTAGGCTTGTAAGAGGACTATTTGTAACCTTCATTAATGATATTTATTTCTCTCTAAGAACCTTTATTAGAGTTTAAATTCTCTTGATCACTCTCATAGCTAATTTACACTCCTCAAATTATAAATTAGAATGTATGACAGTTGCCTCAACCTCTTTATCTTCTTGAATAGAATGTACTTGATGTTTGGGAGCATCAAGATTTAATTCACCATGTTCCAAAACCTCTAAAAATTATTCTACCTAATGTGGATATCTTGACTATCCTTGAAGCACAACCAAATTATCCTTGACCTCATGAGATCCCTCTAGAATTGTAGACTTTTGGACAATAGCTTGATGTTCATCTTCCTTCACAACATGGCCCTTACTTTCATGTTTTTTAGAACACTAAGAGCCTACTCATTAGTCTTATTAGAAAACACATAAAATATACATTTTTTGGGAGGAGAAGGAACATTACTCAATTGGTCAAAATCTTGACATATGACATTGAATCTTAGCCATAAGTCATCCTCCCCTTTTTCATGAGTGTTATCATCAAGGGTAACTTCATCAATAATAGGTAGAAAGACATCATTCCTCCCACTATGGTGATAAATTATTTTCTTCAACCTATCATAATCATACTCATTAATCATGTAGTTACCTTCAACAGCTTATGAGAAAGAATGTTTGACACTTACCTCAGCTCCCTTAAATGGCTCTTCATATATGATATATGTGCCAAGGTCAGTTTGCTCAAAGTATGCATAAGGATAATTCTCATAAGAATATATACCATATTAATCTAGTAACAAGTCAAAAATTCCTTCAAGTTTATAAGCACCATCATCCACATTAGACTCCTCCTTCTCATTAATCACACAATTCAAGTTAGAGCTTTGCTTCAATGGAGGGGTCAATGTGAAACCTTATAAGAAGCTATGTTATTATGGTCACTTTGGTTATATACCTTGTCCTAATGGCCAAAAATGACTATTAATATGAGAGATAGCCACCTATCTTGGCTATAAAGTCTCTTGAAAGAGAGATTGCAAAATGAGTAGGAATGTCAACAATAATTATGTCTTGAAGGATAGGAAAGCTAGGGCAATCATGGAGGAAAATCTTTGAAAGTGTTATCAACCGTATTATCTTATTAGGTGTAACATATAGATAAATCATTATATTTCTATGTAGTTCATATTTTAGGCCCAACTTATCAGCTACAACCTTGGGCATGACTAATGTAGAAGCACCACTATCAACTATGCAATTGTGAACTAGTTTGTCTCAGCTTTAGTATATGGTTCAAAAATGGTGTTAGGGGAATTTTTACGAGTAAAATGACCATGAATATGATTTTGAGGTGAAGGAATATTAAGAATATTGGACAACTACTTTTGTAAGAGCTCTTTTTGGCTAGGCATATGGAAGACATCCCACACAAAGATAGATGCTTTGGCACTTTTCAATGAATCCACGATGTTTAGGGAAATATTAATCACCTTATCTTGATTTTTTTAGGAAAATTATTTCTTTTAACTTGAGGAATTGAGGCACCTTGAGCAGAAATTCCAATGTTTTGATTTGAAGGAGGTGTAGTAGCATTTGGAGTTGTCATGATTTCAGCCATTCTTTATTGCCTTATATAAGTAGAGGATGAAATTATAGGCATGATATTACCATATCCTAGAGCCTTACTCTTGTCTCTAGTGATGTTTGAAATAGAGGTTCCTTCATTGAACATAAAATTATCTTCCACCAAGAAGTTGGTGAAGCTTTCTCCATGAGGCTACCAATCCTCAATTGCTTGCATCATGACCTAATCTTCAGCTAATAAGAGAGGAGTGACTCATCCTTAAGAAACTAGAGATTGATATCCACCATAATTGGTATCCATGAATTAGATTTTTTTCTAATTTTCACCTTGCACAAAGTTACTATGCATCAATACCATCTCTCTTAAATTGGTGGTGGAATTGGGATTATACACATTGGCAGGGTTGTTGAATTTAGGCTGCCCTTGACCTCTTCCTCTCCCATATTGCTAACCATATTGTTTTTGATAAGGATATGGGTTCGAATCATGCATCTTTACATTTTCTCTTCCCTAATCTCAGTTTCTAAGGTTTGAATTCTTGTATATGGATCGGGTTCATCTTCTTTATTAGGAGGAATCCTAAGCTTAGCATTTGCATTAAGAATTTGAGTAATGTTTGGAGTATTAACATGATTATTATGAAAAAATGGAATAAACACCTTAAGAGGAAACTTTCATGCTTGACTGAGGCCATTATTAGCTCTAATGGCAAGTTCATTTGCTTCGGGAAAGTGAAACAACCCATGGATTGAAGCATGATAGCAATATCAATACCAATGGCTCTCAAGTAGGTAGGGAACATAAAGCTAGTAGGTGGTCTAATGAGAGGAGGGAATATATACCAAGTATTTTTAAACCTCTTATTGAAGTCATGCATTGTTTCCTTGGGATCTCTCTTGATCACATTAAGATGATGTATGAGAGAAGTATGATCACTTTCATCTTCAAACCTTAAGGTCAACAACACTCCAAAGTCATCCCATGATGTGATGCATCCACCGATCAAAGTCCTATACCAATAAAGTGTTTCCCATCTAAGGGATATGGCAAGGAATATAATGGAAATATTCTCTTTAGTGACATTGTGGAAAGTAAAAAAATTGGATATATCCCTGATATGTTCATTAGGTGTGACATTACTTTCACCATTGAATGTGGGCACACTCTTTTTAGTATTAGGAGGAATGGCATCATATGCTTCAAGATTAATTAGATTATTAGTATTAAAGGTAGGGAAGGAATGTGGCCTATCCATTATTTCTTAAATGTCTTCAATTTATTCAATCTCTTCACTTTGTTGGCTAGTAAAATCTTCTCTCATCAAAGGGTAGATTAGGCTGAGGATATTAAACTTCAAGAGGAAGTTCAGGCTGAATAGGTGGATTAATAAGATTTAAAAATATAATAGATGAGGACCATGAATTATGAGATCAAATTTATGAAATAATAATGGTCTTGAACTAGATTTTACCTTGAATGGAGTCACCAAATGTTGAGTAGTACACAAATTTGCAGCTGATGTTGTTAAGACCAACATTTACCTTGACAAGTTATCTTGAAGATAATAGATCCCATCCGGCATGATAGAACTACTATCACAAAATATTTCAGCCTATAGGAGGGTGTTAAATCCTCCTCTATATTGGGTTAACATATTAATACTTTTAGGGATGTGGTTTTACCTATAACATAAGTAGACCTCTAGGTTTAAGGGTTAACTCCTTGAGTATACCTTGAAATGCTTATCACCTACTTAACTAGTTACTTGTGGGAAAAGAGATATAAGTTTGCATTAAATGAAACTAATATAAGGGGGTGATACACCAGGATTATTTACAAAATACCATCATACTTATATCATAATGAAACAAGACCTACAAACCAGCTTCCAAGTTCCACGGGTTTCTAACATAAATGTTTCAACATAGAAGTGAAATGCATGAGACAACACAAGGTAAGTGAAATAGAGGGAAGATTTCACACTATAATAAGAATTTTACACTTTAAATTATCTTAACACATTAACCACACTCTATATAACCTGTTAGAATCGAAACTGTTACGTAAACATGAGAGGATAAAGATAAGCAATGACAGAAGGTTATCACTTAGCATCATCACACATCACTTTACACACTTAAACAAATTTTCATGAACTCAAAACCAGACTTGAATTTATTATTCAAAGTAAAAATACAATGTCAATCCAGCAAGGCTTCACCATACATGGTGTGGTATTAGTCTACAAGAGCTAAAATGGCTACTACTTATAGAATTGGAGAGAGAGGAGAAGAGAATGAAGTCCAAGAGTCACTAGGACATGTGTCATTCTGAGAAAAGGAATTAAACATGAAAAAAATATGAATATATAATAGACCATACAATTTACACTTGGAAAAATTTCCCTAAAAACATGAAACTCCTAAAATGTGGCATAAAACTCCTCAATTATTTACTTAGAAAACTGCCTCCATCATTTGGCCTTCTTGTAACTTCTCAAAACAGACTAGGGATAGAATAAATGATTTAAATAATATTTATGGGTTTTATACATGATATAACATGCATTTTATGTACCCCTAATCATTAGGATTATTTTGGAGATGAGTTATCACTACCTGCAGTCTAAATAACTCCTCTTTTACTCACCCTTCATACTTGGTACAAAATTTGGTATTAAATTTTACAATATAATCTATAAAAAAGAGTATATTACACCTTTTATGACCCCTAATAGCCTTATATTTCTTAGGAATACCTTAAAATGACTCTCAATTAAAGTTTTCACCTTCTCACTAGCTTGTTCACTATGCCAGTTTTAACTGGATGAGATGAAGGCACTCTCAGAGATATTTGTGAGATTATGTAAAGCATGAAATGGAAATTATAGGTTATTTAAAGTCCCAATGTATCTCCAAAAGTGTATTAAATATTTTAAAACCCTCTCATACCTATAAAACAACAAAAATAGTCAAGAAAAGCTAATTTCCACCTTGTCCATACAAGTAAGACAAAACTCAAGTTAATGGGGAGGAGATTTGGAGAGTATTATGAAACTTAAAACCATTTTCCAAGACATTATAGCCCATATATATGATTCTCCTCCTTTATTTTCTCAATCGGGTCTTTGGCAAGGGTTTGAGAGGGTTTAGGGTAGTTTTGACCTCTAATGATTGTTCATAAAGGTTTGATGTTCAACACCTAAAAAAATTACTTAAAATACATGTTATGGGTCTTATATAACATATCCTACCTCATTAGTCTCTCATTCAAAGTTTTTATGTTGGTATAATCTTCCAAATTTACTTACTCAAGCTCTTCTCTTCATTTTGTAGAGGTTGCCAAGTTCTTAATTCAAGAAAAGACTTTATCATGTCTTTCTCTACATTAAAATAGTTTTAAAACACCTTATATATCACTATAAACATTTTTTAATGAATTATAATGTCAATATAGTGTTATGAATGATATTGACCCTCTAATTGGGCTTTAGGCCTAAAATAGACCTAATAGGTTTGTCTGCATGCTTGTAGGTTTAAGACACCCTAACAGTTTTATAACACTTGTGCATTGTTACTCATGTTGTTTCATGTTTATCAAAACTTTCCATATCCTCTTTAAAGGTTTCATTAACCCATAGCTTACCTTACCATCTTCTTTTTCTCAAAACCTACATGTTTACATTCTTGGGGAGTGCCCTCTGTCTGAGATAAAATAGAAGGAACTTCCCCTACTATCTCATAAAAATTGAACATATGATGGGATTATCCAAGTTTTGGGGACAATTTTTGTTGATTTTTATCTCTTTATCACATGAATATCCCATCTAAAACTTAGAAAACCCAAGGTAGACTCATGGAGAATCTCACTGTGTGCATGGCCTTGAATATAGGTTGTAGGTTGCTTATGACTATGGTATACCTTAGAGATTAGATCATTAAATAATTTTTTATATTGTTTTGATAATTTATTATGATGAATAACATCCTTAATCAGCTTTATATCATTCCCACACTCTTTTTTCTTTACCAACTCCTTCATTGCAAGCTTTGTACTTGACTTACTAGAGGTGTTGACTATGTGTGACTATGTTCTGAGTTTCACCATGCCTTCAGGTGTTTGTTTGGTCTTATATCCTATATTTAATGTTTAAATACCTTATTTAAGTCATCATTTTCATTCCACAATCATCTAGGTCATTTCACATCATGCATTTGCTATGTCAACACCCATCATACCATGCTCTAGTTCATTGTCAACTACAGTTGACTGTAGTTGCCCACTGATGGAAAAATAGGGGTCTTGAAAGTGAGTATCTACATTTAAATCCATGATACATGGTATATTATCCCCTTATATGTCTTTTATGAACTTCCCATGGTAAATTGTTTGTGTTTGTAGGCCTAGTGTTTATAGGTTCACAACATGGGCTTTGTGAACACCTAAAGTTAGGCTGTAGGTAAGATTTTCTAGGGCAGTGTACACCTATAGGTAGTCATCAAGTCATAACCTTGTACTTAAATTCCTTATTGATGAAATTTTGACCAAAATTGTGCTCTTAAACTGCATATAACCACTTGTTAGGGTGATAGGTTCTTACCTTACTATCTTTGGGTGTAGAGGTCACTTGGAGCTTGAAATACTGTAGACAACACTGAATGTTTGTAATGAACAAATATGCAACTTTGAAGTATTTTATTATGAACCCCTTTTGGATAAATAACTCACTTCCTTTTTCAAGATGTTATCCTAATATAGGGATAAAAGTTGTGATCATTTGGATTAATCAAAATTCTATGCAACATTTTTATATATTAATACCAAAAGTGCTTAGGGATTTGTTTTAGAACTTTTAGGGAACTTGTCCCTTAAACAAAGTTCCTTCACTTGAGGTGATTTCTCAAGTCTACTTTTTATTCCAATGTATTAAACATGGTTTCCAAAGTACCTTCAACATCTAAAAACTTCATGATGTTTTCAAAGGATGTTCAACATCTCTATGCAACATTCTCAGGTATCTGTAGGAGTCTATAGATGCACACAAAGCAATGAATGGAAACATGAACAATGTGCATGGTTTATGAGCATTCAATAATATCCCAACCTTCTCAAATGTATTAAATATAATTTATACAACCTTAACATGATTCAAATAAGTTTTAAAACCCATTTCAACATGATATCCTTCTATGGACACCTATAGATGCTCATTCATGGTGGATGACTGTGCATATAAGAGGGTTGATGGTCACAATCTATAATATGATATTTGAAGGGATTTTTATTTATTTTTTATTCTCTAAGAATATTTTCAAAAACTTGGGACTCTTCATATACCTTCCATGAATGTTCTCACTCTTCAAGACACCATGACTGTAGATTGAAACTTGTAAAAAACTGACTATGTATCACATTTAGTTTGGAACATTCATTATGTTGGTTTGTGATATTGTTTTTGGAAGGAGAGTGGATAAATAATACATTGAAAACATCAAATGACACAACACACCTCACACTCATTTTAAACCACTACATATAAAGAACCCTTTAGCAAGTGTTGAAAATTGACTACAAGTCCACTAACAACATCAACCTGCAACTTAAATTGTTAGACCCATAATATCACTTAAAATCATGAAAATATACATGGTAGGAGGGATTCTACATCCTATAGAATAAAAATCATCAATTGAGTTATATGGACTATCTCAAACAAGAGCAAAACCTGAAGGGTGTGGAAAACAAGAAGTAAAAATGGACAGTCAACTTGTTAAGAATATTTCATAAAGTATAGGCAACCATTTTTCTAATTCCAAACATGAAAATGAATCAGACCAAGTGTAATATCCACCACCAAGATAATTTGACCTAGAAGTCCTCTTATTGGCTATACCAAGAAGAAACATGTTGACTAATTATACTTGCCTAGTGGAGTGATGGAGAGATATAATGGTTTTGGCCCATTTTTGGCACTTCCAAAGTAGATAAAACATGTAAATGGAGTCATGGAAGATGAATGGTTATTGTATAATCTTCTCCCATGTGCCATTATTTCTTATAGGCTATACAACCTTTGAAACTCCCTCTTTTTCACCATTTTTCTTGATTTTCAATTAACACCTACAAATTTCTATTAGTACTAAAATTTTTGACAAAGAATCTAATAGGGGATGACATGAGGGATGTTGAGAATGAATTTATAAAACTTGTCTACCTAAGAAAACCATACCACCTTTATTTATAACCCATATATGAGCCCTAAGTGACATCAAATGACACAAAGACTAAATGTGACTATGACGAAGGCTACATACATATTAAATGACATCAGATGGACTATGACACACCATATGAGATTATACTAGACCCCTATATCAAGTTTTATACTATAATGGGTTGACTCATTTTGACTTGTGGTCAAAATGGTCGATAATAACCAAAAGTTTTAAGGATCGATTGTGTTGGTGTTTTTCTCGGCAGTTGTGATGTTGTAATAAGTTTGAACAATGTATTGATTGTGTCAGAGTTTGATAATTTGATATATAATTGGATAGGTACTTGGTCCATTATATGGTTAATATAATGTGATCATTTTGTCATTTTTTAGGTTTGAAAATGATTAGGGGATTGATTTTACCAATATGGGATAGAGTGTATTGATATCAAGTACCATGCACAAGAAATAGTTCATGAATTAGAGCTACAATTCTCAAGATATGGCAATAACAAGATAGTTGTATTGATTAGTGAAATTGGCACACAAGGGTGACCTTAATAAGGTGACATTGGGTAAGTTTTGACTCGTAGGTCATTTTGAATCATTATCAATTCATTTGCATCATTTGAGTGGAAAATTTTTTGAGTCTAAGATAGAGAAACATGCCGAGGAGATGAGATGCTAGGTTCTTGTGCTATGAGGAGGTCAAGGCACGTATTCATGCTAGGGAGGAGGTTCACCTAGTAAGGGACCCTATATTTTTCTATTTTTTATCATTTTTATTGTTTGTTTTACTTATTTTGCTGGAGAAAGCTTATTTTTGGCCTATTTTCGAGAAGGTGGCACTATTGTCCCATTTTGGGCACTAGTGTCTAGATTCTGGCACTATTGGCTAGAGTGTGGCACTACTATCAAAAGCCACTATCCTCTGGGTAGTGCTAGTGTCTTTTAGGCCCCAAATATGGTTCCCAACATTGTTGACTTCTTATTTCTATTATTATTTTCTAGTATTAGTTTTTGTTTTATTAATGTCAAATTTGGTTAAATTTTTTTAGGTTGATGCTTGTGCGAGGGAGTTCCATACAGGTCAAATGATGGAGACTATTTGGGGTTTACCATTATCTAGATAATATAGAGGTGTTTAAGAGAGCAAGGTTGTGACACGTTGCTTTCCTAGATCTTATGCCCTAGGATAAGCATATGATGTGGAATGCAGACACATGTACATTTTGGCTACCTATGGGCAATATGATCATGACATTGGAAGATGTATATCAGATCTTATAGTTGATGATATTTTGGAAATGGGATGTATTACAAGAGACTATTGGTCCTTGAGTGATATAGGGAGCATCTAGGTAATTTTTTGCTATGGCTACGGGTACTCATCACATAGGTAGTCAGAGTGACACAATGTTGACCCTAATTATTATGGCTGATGTTTCATGATTGAAGAAATTTCTAGATGTTTTATTATCATCATTTATTATTATTTATGGGAGTGATGTCTCTATTTCATATAAGATGCATGAGATAGTGTATGAAATTGAGTACCATGACACTATGTATTCTTAGGGTTATACCATGTTGTCTCATTTATATAGGGACTTGTACCACTTTACATAGGAGATGAGTGGTGTGGGTATAGATGCATTGACACTATTACATTGTTGGGCATACAGACACATACATATGAGGAGGCCATTAGCACATCCATGGGATGGATGGTCTCACTCGGAGGTATTTGTAGATAGATGGACTAGGATAGGGCATGCTCTAAGGAGGAGTACTACTTATTGTCAATAGCTACTAGATAACTTGAGGGTAGAGGATATTATTTGGAGACCCTATAAGGGCTATGAGGGGTGGCCTAAATATAGCACATAGTTGAGGTGGATTTGAGTTAGTTGTTAGATACATGACTAGTGGAATAATGTATACATAGGATTCTAGTATGAGAGGGTTACTTGATAGTTTGGTGTCATACATTATGTACCACTAGCACTTGTAGTGTGGTGGGATCTTGTAAGTCTAGGGAGTAGTCAAGGCCATCAATTATTGAGATAGTTTATATGTCAGTGATAGAGTAGGATTCAGAGATTGAGGTATTAGATGTGGTTGGTACTAGATTGACCAAGGCCTACTTGGCCTAGTGGAGTGAGCACAAGTGGACACCTCTATTCTTGAGAGATGGGATGATAGTAGAGGAGGTACTAGATGTAGAACCCTTGAGGGTTTTTGATGGTAAGTTAGATAGTTTGTATGGTTTGTGTAATGTTAAACATGCGTTTTGATATAATAGGATTCTTATGAATTGTATGGATACTTGTAGGTGCAGGAGATGACAAGTATTAGGAGGTCACCATTAAGTCAGTGTTGCATGAGTTGATGTGACACATTCTAGATGATGTTATGGATGATGGATTGGTGGAGTGGGATAACAGTGTAGCTGGATTGCATGTTCATTTGTTTGATCATGTGATGATAGTAACTATGGCATACAGGTGAGCATAAACAAATAGAGATGAGTTACATGTGGAGCTGCAAAGGTAGACCATGCCCTTTCCTGATGCTCTAGGTGGGGTGACTATTCATATAGTAGATCATTATATATGAGTTTGGCAGAAGTATTTTGAGTGTAAGGCTAAGCTTGTGATGTATCAGGAGAAAGAGAGAGTAGTCATAACCATAGATCAAGGTCTCATGGAGATAGTGGGGCCTCTAGTTCTAGTGTTGATGTGTTTGAGAGTGAGAGTGATGGATCCAATCTCAATAGTCATGTTCAGATAGTTGAGTGATGCATCAAATTTATATTAAAATGATGATAAGAGTTATATATATGGTTATTTAATTTATCGTTATGTATTGGCAACTATATCTGGTTATATTGTATAATTTTTTATGTGTTTAAATTTGGTTAATTGTTTGAAATGTTTGATGTTTTGTAATTTGTTTTAGTTGGGGTAAATTTAATTAATTTGTATATGTGTTATGAATGTTTTAGGCATATGTGCAGGATATTTTAGTTTTTGTATTATATTGGTATATGGTTTTTTGTTTATATTTCATAAGATGTCTATGTGTATAACATGTAATTGAGAGATGCCCTATCTGAACCTATATGGCATGGAGAACCATCAACCATACTGCTCATGTTGTGTTATTATATATGTATACTTTAAAACTAGAGCTGCTTGTGATGCATGATTGGTGGATAAATGTGTAGACTTTGATGCAAAAATCTTGATTGGTTGATGCTCTAAAACAACATTCTTAGTAGTCTTATTTCTTGAAAATATTTTGATCAGTGTGTAAACTAAAGCTAGGTTTTGATCTCTATAATGATTGCCATATATATTTATCGATTGTTGAATTGAAATTGTGGCCTTGGGTTGATAGTTATTCCCAAATATTTTGATCAATGTGCACACTAGAGGTACATTCAAAACTTTGTAATTGTTTCCAAAGATTTTAATTGGTGTTTGTACCAAAACTATGGCTTTGGGTATGTATTTATTCCTAAATATCTTAATCAATGTACATATTAGAGGTGCATTCTAAACTCTGTGAACTGGTTTCCATCATTGTTGAGGTATGATGTATGGGACTGCTAATAAATAGTTATGTTAGAATTCATAGGGCTCATAAGATGAGTGACTAATGGTTGCTTAAAAGGAACATACTAGGATAACTTCATCATAGAGGAGTGTGATCTAGGAGAGTATGGTAAATGAGGGACTGATGCCCCCTATGTGAATTCTATGATGCCTCTTCTAAAATACTAATCGATGTGAGCTCTTAGTGCATAGTAATGATCATTTGAATGTCCATTAATATGGTGAAAATGACAATAATGCTTGTGTGGCACCTGGTGTAAATAATTTGGTAGATGATGATTAGTTGAAGGAAGTGTGATCATCCCGTAATTTAGTAGTATAAGAAAAATATCATGAGGCCTAGCCTTATCTAAAAACTATATAACCCCTATGTGTATGTCATGTGTGCTACTCACTATAGATTATGTTGTGTAGAGTGGCTCTTTTCCCTTGTTGATTATTTTTATTGGTTATTTATGTTTCACTAGTTTCTGAATTGGAAGTAGGGTAAGTTCTTGTACCAAATTTGATGTATGCATCTTTGATGTGTCTATATCCAAATCTACCTCTAACTATGTAATTACTAACCCAACAATGCTTATAATGATATAATTGTGTTGTATAGATGTCTGAATGATTTAGATTTATGATACAACAATACCTCCATGATACAAAGAACTCAGATACCACTTCAACCTTGGTATGTTAATATAGATAGTATATTAAATCCATTAAATGAGATTAGTGCATGGTGTAATAGCATGAGAGTCATTATAGTAGTTTCAAATCTAGATCTTACCACTACAACTCTCTTTGCTTCAAAATACTTTTGGGGAATAACTTTAAAATGGTGGAACTCTATGACAAAAGTTGGACAATATGTTTGAGTCCAAAATCAACCAGATCCCCTTGCAGTTTTGTATAGCATGCTTATTAATGAGTTTACTCCCCCTATAGGGAACAAAGAAATAGAATCACATAAACGGATAATGAAGATGAATTATTGTGATTTAAAGCAATTTGAGCCATTTGCATAATAGTTCAGGGAATTAACATATGAAGCCAAAATTTTCAGTACAACAGAAACTAAAATTAAGTTTCTTGAGGCATTACCTTACAACCTCATTGATAAGGTATTATAATATATTGATGTCAAAGGTCTAACCCTTGCTTCCATGTCTCTAATATATGTTATTGATTTTTCCAGACAGCAAGCTATGCAGCTCATCTCTGAGACCAAGACAATCCAAAAGCTCGCATCAAGCCTCTAAAATTTCCCTAGTCTTCCATGATACTGCTCCCTTTCATTGTAGACAATTTATACAACCAATAAAATCTCAAAAGAAATGGTGTCCTCAGCTTTCCTTCAAACACCAATCCTTTCCTCACAAACATTCTTATGCTCCACCTTTCCATTTCCTTCACTGTCACAGGACACCTCAACTTGATTCCAAAACTATTATTTGCTATATCTACAATAAAGTTGGCCATATAGCCCCTAACTGCCATTACAAAAACAAAGCTATTAAAGTTGTTTATTCCTCCAACACAGCAGCGTGGTGGGATGTAATAAACCCTAAAGAAGATCTACATTTATAAGATGATATCTATGAGCCTATCATAGAAGAATATTCTGATGAAGATGAATATTTTCAAGATGAAGCAGAGTTAGAATCTTTAGCCGATGAGTTAGAACAACCTTTAAGCAACATGCAGAGGCCATGGTCGATATCACACCCTCAAAATTAAAACCCTCAATACAAAGCATATAGACAGTGGTAAAGGAATCACCATAAAGTGATCCTAGAATATGATAGAAGACCCAAACCACATATAAGAAGAAATACTAGAGGTAGACAACCTGTTATGCCAAGAATGCCTCCATCAAGGCAAAGATTAGAGAATACTCCTTTGCATTTTCCAAGTTATTTACAGCCTATTGAGTTGTGGATCAAAAACAAATTTGCCTGGAATGATCCACCTAAGGAAATTCATTCTCCAAAAATAGATTCAAAATGGGATGAACTTTATCCCCCAAAAATTTAAGAAGAAGAAGCAAAAGAGTTAATAGAAGAATTATTCTGCAATGAACCAGGAAAATGTAGTAAAACTTTTGAAGAAGAAGAGGAAGAAGAGTTCCATGAAGAAGAAGCACAAGTATACATATATGAGTATAGCACTATTCAAGATCCATCCAATAGTGTATAAATATTCCTCCTCTTAAGGTTCCACAACCTGCATATTTGACATATCTCATTAATGGCAAGTTTGCTCAATTTATCATAGTTGAAATAAATGGTAGACTTGTAGATGCCCAAATTGATATAGGTGCATCATTGTCATTTGCTAAGCCACAAGTTATTAAAGACTGGTAGAAGTTAGATGAATCACAATCATATAGAAGCTTAGATGTCCAAGGAAATAGTTTTGTTTGTAACTTGTACAAACATCAATAGCCTCTAAGAATCTAGAATAGAATATGTAATTGTGATTTCTTTGCTCACAAGTGTATGCCAGTAGACATACTCTTAGGAGGTGTTTTTATAGACCGATATTATCCTTATGGATCTACTCCTAAAAGTGTTATGCTTACAATTAATGATCAAAGGCTTAGAATTCCTCACCTAACATATGCCACAGAATAATTCCCAATCTCTATGAGCTAGAATCTTGAAGAAAAAAACCCTGTTGAAATATTGAGTCTAGGGAATAAAATAAAAGAAAATATTTGTTTAGACAACCCTTAAAAATTATGGTCAAAATCAATGCCAACCATGGAAATCAACTTGATAAAGGGGAAATAGATGAAAGTAGGGAAGAAAATACCTATCCATGCTAATGATTATGATGATATGGAAAAGTAGATATCAGAGTTATTAAAAAATAGCTTCATATAAAAATCAACCTCCTCTTATTATTGTTATGCATTCATGGTGAACAAGCATTCAGAACAAAAATGAGGTAAAAAGAGAATGGTCATCAATTATAGGCCATTGAATGCCATTACTCAACCTTATCCATATCCTATACCAGATAAGACATATCTACTAGAAAAAGTAGCAAAATGTAGATACTTCTCATAGTTTGACTGCAAATCTGGCTTTTACCAAATTAGAGTAAATGAATCTGATAAAGAGAAATATCATTTAGTTGTCCTTTTAGCCATTTCCAATGGACAATCATGCCATTTGGATTGATGAATGAACCTGCTTATTATCAAGCCCATATGGATAATATATTTAGAAATACTTTAGATTTTTTTTGTGTGTATATAGATGACATACTAGTTTTCAACAATAGCCTAAATGAACACATTGTTCATTTAGAAGAAATTTATCAGTTAGCCATAGATACAGGAATAATACTCCTCTCTAAAACAAAGATTCAATTATACAAAATAAAGTGTAATTTTCTTGGCATGGTTGTAACTAATTCCAAACTACAAGTTCAACCACATATAAAAGAAAAGGTTGTTGAATTTCCAAAATAGATGGATAAGCCCAAACTGTAAGCATTTTTAGGATTGTTAAATTATCTCAATAATTTTTATCCTAATTTTAGTCAAGATAGATTTATATTACAAGAACTGTTGCAGAAGAAGAATTATTTCATATGGAAATAAGAACATACTCAAGTCGTTAGAAGAATAAAATCAAAGGTTCAATCTTTGCCTGAGCTCTACATACCTAGTTCAGATAAGTTTATTATTTACTCTAATGCCTTAGATGTTGCTTGGGGTAGTTTCTTAATTTGTGTAAATAATGATAAGGGATTTGTGTGCAAGTTTTCCAGTGGTGTTTTTATTTCTAATGTCTTAAAATGGATTTCATCTGATAAATAAATCTATGTAATGAAAAAATGCTTGGAAAATTTTGCCTTGAAACTAATACATTTGCCACATTTTATTATAAGAACTCACTATACCAGATTCTTAACCTTTAAAGAAAAGGATCATGGTAAGAAAGATGGCATAGGTAAATATGTCAGATGGCAAGTGTATTTTAATCAATTTAATTATACTGTGGAACATATCAAAAGAATTGATAATGTGGTTGCAGATTGGCTAAGTAGAAGCTATACTTGCACTTTAATGTTCCAACCAGACCCTAGTTTCAATCTGACAAGGATTCACAGCCAGAGTTTCAATACTTTGAATATAATTATGCAAGAACAGATTTTAAGAGGACTCCATCCATGGTACACATGTTTCTGTCACAGAGCCTCCTCACACCTTCAGATGTCTACAGTAGCCCACATTCAAGCAGACTGCCATTGTCAAGAAGGAATAATTACTATTCATAGATTGAATAGCAAATTATTATATAATCACTTTGTTAATTTAATCAAAAGACCTTTGTGGACATGGCACGTAAAGATTAGATCATAGGATAATGATCATCTTTACAGATCAAGAGCACGTTATGGTCCCCATTGAATTCATGAGATGGAAGATCATAGTCAAGACACTATAGTACACATAATCATATGAAGATAGCTAGAGTGGGAATCCTAATTTTACATCAATCCATGTAATATGGAAAATAATGGAGTACCACAATGGCATCTTTTTAATGTTTTCTAGCTCAGATGTCTTTTTCATCCAATAAGTGAAGATGACTTGCTGGTTGAAGCAAAAGCAATGCTGGACCCACCTTATCAAGAATCCTCATCTAGTGATTTCAATAGTATCTCACTGTAGACCTACTTTTATACTACAAAGCATGATGGGATAGACACTGTCTTGGCAAAGATTCCAGGCAGGACCTCCCAAATTGCTATATAAGGACCCTTCCTCCTTAGTTTTGGATCATCAGACCATCGAGTCATTGAGTCGTTTGTTAAGTATTTGTGCAAGATTTTGTGAATGCTCTTTGCTTTCCCTTTCAAGACCCTACGAATTAGATGTACAAAATCTATATTGTAAAAAGAGTGTTGTAATTCTGAGTTTTATAATACTGAAGTCGTAGCCATTCGGCCCCTACCTCCTATCATGGGTTTTATGTTCAAGATTGCTGGAAGCATCTATTGACGACAAAATATTGTCCTTGAGATGAGATATTAAACCTATAGTAAAGATGTATTATACTTATAAATTCATTGGTTTTTAAATTTACTAATAAAAACAAGCTTTGAACCGTATAATGTATTATGTTGTAGGCTTTGTCTCACCCTGATGTAGTGAAGGTAACCTCTCATGTGTGACTAGAGGTCCCTTATTCTATATATAATGCCTAAGGAAGAATATCTCTAGCTCTTCATATGTATGTAAATATCCACTAGGGAGTGTATGGTGGAACCAATCTAGTGCTTTGTCCTTTAGTGAATTTGGAAACACTTGTAGTAGAATTAACTTTTTTATAACATGAGCCATGGATTTATCATAATCCTAAAGATATAAATATGGATCTCCTTATCCATCAAAGATAGGTAACACCAGTATCTGAAAGTTATGTGGTAACCTCATAGTTGAGATTTTGTGTGGAATAGGATTATTATGGATAACATTGGCATCAACCTAAGATTTGTATGCTTCAATCTCCAAGGTGAGATGATGTATTTGTTTTTGCAAAGTACCCACAACATGCATTAAATAAATTATCACCTGTGAAGCTATATTATCATTATCAATGGGTTCTTTTAATGCTTGAATATTATTGTTTCTTTTAACCATTGGTATATTAGATTATAAATCTTATTTAGAAAGGGTCGGTGTGCTCTCAATAACCTTTGGAGGTGTGTAACTTAGACCTAGTTAGAGGGAAATGAGCTATCACCCTCATTTGGGTTTTTTTAAGAAATGGGTTTTACTGTAGTAAGGGGGTTGAGGGGGATTCATTAGTATCTTTTATATTATTAGTTGGAATATAAGGTGCTTTATTCTCTAGTGAATGGAAAATATACACATAATAATAAGTGTGTGTGTGTGTCTTTTAACATGTGATCTATTGTTTGGTTGAATAAGAGAGATATGCGAGTTAAAATAATTAGTACAAGTTGTAGATTCTATGTCATATTCATCATAATCAAAATAATCATCATTATCCCATGGTTCATCAAAATTAGAATTTAATTCATTTGAAGAGGTAAGAGTATAATAAGTATCATTAACATGCTCATTGAGAGAAGGAGAAGGAAAAGATTTTAAATTTTTACTACCATGTAATGTATCATCATGTGTAAGTGTAATGCAAGGCATTTGTTCACTATTCATATTTGAAATGCAAGCATTATTATCATTTTCTATTTGAGGATCAAGGGAAGAACGAGTAATAACCATGTTTTCTTTTTGTACATTATGATAAATAGGTGACGAGTTAGAAACATGTGCATTATCTATTTGTGGAAAAGAATCATTGCATTGAGCCTGAAATGTGAATAAAGGTGATAAAGGAATTTCATCTACCTTAGTTTGTGTATTGGTAAAAGGTGTAACATCCTTTGTATTTATATTTTGAAATGTAATTTAAAAGGGTAAAGAAGATGCATTATTCTTATTTACTTTACTTGAATCATGAAAAAGTGATTTTCATGTAGTGCACTTATATTGATTTATTTTAAACAATGAAGTAGCAAGAGTAGTTGAAAAACTAAGGTCACATTGTAATAAAACACTACCAATAAGAGGTTATTTTGGAATTTTAATGTTAATTTGAGTTTTAGGAAAAAGAGAAGAGTAATAGGAAAGAGAAGATGATTTATTTAATGTATCATCATGTTCATTTGTATTGTCATGTGCATAATAATCCTCATATCCATAATTATAAAAATAGTAATAATCATTATTGTAAATGAAATCATTATCATGTTCTAATGCACAATCTTGAAAACTAGTCCATTCATTGTTATAATCATGAGAAAAAATCAATATTGCATCAAGTGGATGAGGGTAGAAGACTTTTTAGATGCCACTTTAAACTTGCCAAATAAGATAGTGTAAATATTGAATAATAAACACACGAGAGGTAGAATATAATCTAACATAAGTATGTGTGCAATGTGTGAATTTGTTGAACAACATTTGTAATAGGAAATAGGATTATTGTTGAAACCCTAGTTGCTAATGTTTATGTGTATAGGGATCTAGTATGTGGATATAAGGTTTGTATTTAGGGTTATGCTGCAAATATATAAATTGAATTAAATAAATATAACCCTAGTATAGAATTAATTAAATTAGCTAGGTTAATCTAATATATATTTATATATATAGATTTTTGTAACCCTAATTTAATATGCAAAATTTAGAAGGTAAAACCTAAGGAAAATTAGGGTTTTTATGTAATATTTGAAGTAAGATGGGTTCACCAAATGATTTAATGTTTTAGGGTTTTAATTTATAAATTCTAATTTAGATTAAAGGGTTGGGTTATTAATCTGGAATAAAATTGAAATTTATTGATTCTATGTAAGTTTCCAAAAATAATAAATAGAAAGAGAAAGTGGACATATATGGACATACATAAAGTTTCTCACAAATCTAAAGAATAAAGACAATTGAGCAAATAGAAAGGAATATTTCATAGTTGACTATTTTTAAAGATCTAGCTCTGGATAGTAGCACCCCCTTAGGACAGTAGTGCCATGTGGCACTAGTGTCCAAACTTGGTGCTAGTGTCCTTCCTATAGTGACTATCTACAACTTTTAGATTAGTTGTGAGAGTTTTTGAGGGTCTTATAGGTGATTTCATATCATTTAGGAGCTCATTTGTGTCACTATTTTAGATGATTCTGGTATAAAACCCTAATGAATACCTACACACATGAAACAATGAACTAATCAAATGTAAAAGGAAAGTAGAAACTGGGTTATGGGATGTTACAATTGCATAGAGTAGAATCATTGTTATCCTAACCATTGTCTACACTAACCCCAATGTTAGGGGTCTCATATCACATGTAGTTATCCCTTAGGGAATTTTCACCATGAACTTGCATGATATGCTAGGATGAATTTTACCTAGGCCCTTCTTTGATCAAGCATGCAAATGTCTAGGTGTGAATGTTGAGTGGTATACAGAGTATTTGATATGTAATATTGATTGGTTTTATGTAAATAAGTGCCAAAATAGTAAGTGCTAGATGTAAAATGCCTTATAAGTCTCTTTATATAGGAGGATATTTGTTTGGAATATAATACCTTATTTGTTGGCTGACAAGTCGTAAAAAAGTTATAAAAAATATAAGAGAAGGGTCACAGAAGGGTCGGGACTCAAACATAGGTGGAATGTCCTATCATAAATTGAAGGCAAAAGTGGATAATAGTGTCATGTGGTGCTACTATCTTGAAAATGGTGTTAATGTCCTAAGGCATATAATAGATTAAAAATTAGGGATAACAGGCTAGGGTCCCCTAGAACTAGAAAAAGGTGACATGTGATTGTTGGGGGTGTCAAAAACATGGATAATAAAGCATTAAAAAGATAAAAAAACTCAATATGACCACATGAACAAGGATTATAACCATCATTAAGACCCTTTGTGTGAAAGAGCAACAAATGGCATAGTACTTGTGGTTATTTGACCAAATTAGGGTGTTTACACTAAACACCCATCAAAACCACCAAATGAGGTGTACCCATGGTTTGAGTTATTATAGGAATTGAAATTGGTAATTGGGTTGAAGTGCCAATGTTTCCCATGGAGAATGTATCAATAATTATATTTATTTTGAAAAAAATGGCATGAATACATTATTTATGCCCCTATTAGGTGTAGGTTTCAATGAGGTGCTTAATGGGAGGTTGATTGGTATGAAATCAATTGAAGTACCACCTAAGGATTCACAATCACTAAGAGAGGATATCTTAGCCTTAACATGTTTATTGATTTCATATATAGTAACATATAATAATGCATCCATTAAGTCCTTATTGGTATTGACATGATTGACCAATTATTATTTCTCTTCAATTTGAAAATTATTTTTTTAATTAACATTTTCCATTGCTTATAAATGAAAAATTTAGAATTCATAAAAGTAATTTATAGTAATAAAAAATTAGAAAACCCTAAAACAATCTAGGTTTTTGAGACTGATGGTTAGGTCAACCAAATGTTTAACCCTAAAATTTAGATAATAGGGGTATCTAGGGTTAATAAGATTATATTAGCTTTTACACAATGGTGGTGAACTAATATAATAAGTAGACTAATTAATATAAAACTTAGACAAATAATATTCTAAATTTATACAACTTAGATTACTAAAAAAAGAAAAGTAAAACTATTGATAGATATTGCAATAAATTGAAAACAATGATACTTAGTTTATTGTGTGCATGTAGGTCTAAGTAGGAACAAGATGGAAGTGGACTGTAAGATGATCTTGGAATAGTCATCATATTTTATAAATATCATTTTTGTGGCCTTAGACGTTTGTGTTAAATCTGGACAGTTGTATTGATGCAAGTGCCTAACCCTAACATAGGTGTCTTATATGGAAATATCAACAAGATTTAGACACAACCAACTAGATCCTTCTAGGATTTTTTTGTCTTTTTTTTATGTCTTCAAATCATGTGCAGAGGTTGTTGCTTTTGTTAAATGATCAAATCCTAGCTCTTCACCATTGGAGTGATTGTTTAGTGGGATCATGGTGTCGAGCTAACCCCAAAGATCCCTTTGTTAATAGTCACTACCTACATAACCAATACTTTGAAGAGGGCCTTAAAATGGTGTATTTATCCCCTACGTGTTGGCTTATATGTACACAAAGGGTGCAATATGTGATAAGTAAAGACATTCAATGCCCTAGTTTGTAACTTGGAAAATATGACTGATGGGTTTTTATTTGAATTATTCATACCTATAAAATATTATTCCTATGATTGATATGGAAATAGGGACAAATAAGGTAGATTTTTTCACTTGAATGTTTTATTGAATGCTTCTTGGTATATTTCCTTGTGAGTTGTATGTGATTTCTAGGTGAGGAATAATTGAGAGTTGATCTTGTATATATACAAATCCCTTTTGTAAATATATCACATTAAATCACTTGGGCCGACATTTTAGATAATTTTTTTTAAATTGGATGACTTTTGGGCACTAAATACTTTGTGAGAAAATAGACAATTGCATCAACGCATGTGTCTACTTGGGATGCAAGTGTCTAGGCAACTATAAAATAGGTATAGGTCCAAAACTACCAGTGAAGGATAATAATTAGGTTTTGAGATTTTTTTATAGTATAGAAGGCATAGGTCATCAAAAATAACAATTATTAGACTAAGAGACAAGTAATTAGGCACAAAGAGATAGTGAACATGAGCCTTTCTGTAGTGGGAGGATCTAAGACTAAAAGGTACAACCATGATAGGTATTTGCTAAGTGTATAAGATTAAGGTACTATATAAATTATATTTTAGTATCTAACTCTCCTCCAGACCTCTTAGCTATTCATTTCTCTTCGATGACACCCTCCCTCTCTAAAGGGCCAAAAAACCTATCCTACAAACACACTCTCAACAAAATCTATTAAGAATTTAATCCAATCCAAAATGTATTAAATATGATAATACATCAGTTTGATGCTAATCAAAATACACAAAGTATATTTTTAGAATAAATAATAACTCAATTTAATGTTAAATATAACATCGTGTTATTGCTTCCAAATGAATCAACACATCTTCCTTATCACTTTGCATCTTGTTTACTTAGTCCTACACAAATCAATGTCATTCACATGTAATCCATTATCACATTAATTTCATGTTAGATCCATATACATATTCAATTTCAATCCCAAAATAACATATTATATGAAAAATATGTTAACTATGCATTCAATGCATTCAACATAGAGAAAAACCATATAAGCAACTCTTGAAACATATTAAGGGCCTACCTATATAAATTTGTGTGGCATGCAACATCAATACAAAATAGTTAATTTTTACATACAAGAAAATGAGATATGACAAAAGGGGGTGAAATGTAGACCCTTGAATTTAATCATTAAGTGTTTGACAATGTTTAATCTTGTCATCCCTACCTTACTTGGTTTATTTGCCATTTTGTTAACTTTTAATATCTATGAGAGTTTTCACTATTATACATAATGTCTTAAAATTCCTATCAACATCATTTAGGAATCCCTATTTTTCTTATAAAGTCATGTCAGCCAAATCCCAACAGTCTCCATCCTTCTGAAGTAAGACCAACTAGCCAAACAGAGCCACAACCCAACCTTGTCTAATAGTGCAACCTTGTCCCATGTGTTCAAATGATAACTTTTCAAATTCAAAACATTTCGTATTAAATCTCATGTACTCTTAGCAAGGTTTAATAACATAACTATTCCAAAGACTTATTTATATAAGCACATCAAAACCTCTCAAACCATCATCTAGCAATCACTTGGAAATTATACTACACATTGAGTAAAAGGGCACTAATCTTTCTAATTTTAATTTTGATTTAATCTAAGAGTCATAGGCCAAGTCTAAAGATATTTTATTATAGGTCAAGGGCACTCATTATCAATCATTCATGTCAATTTATCTAATTGCATTCATATAACAAATATCAAGATTCACACACTCACTCTAGGAGGGAGAACTACATAATTTTGAAGCCCTTTTCGGCTATGTAGGAAACACTAAAATTATGCAAGATTTTATGAGGATAACTCAAATATCCCCCTTGTTTGATTCCCCCTTTGTATTTTATCTCTACTTGATTTATTTTTCAAGGATTAGGGTTTTACTTTTTATTCACGTCAAATAAGTTCTCATTGGTTATTATTATACTATCAATAACAACCACACACTCAAATAGAAAAATTAATCACATAGTCAATCAAGATGCAGTTACAATGCACCTTGTCCACCTAGATTAACCTTGTCCTAGTACATCACAAAATTTTATTTCACCTACGACACAATTCACAAATATTTCCAAGTAGTTTCTCATTAGTAATCATCCTACACAATCAACATAATTCATATCCAAGCTAAATTGACACATTTCATTAAAAGTTGTTATTTATATATCATTTCAAATTATGTCTTTTACATTTAATTTTTTTATATTTTATCGATCTAGATAATTTTTTCAGTAGTTTGAAGTTTATTAAATTTCATTGTTAAATCAAAATTAAACATTAAACTTTGGGACATAAAATGGTTGACACATTATTATATATACATAAGACTATTACATAAGGCAATGACACATTAGGACAATCATGGTTACAATAGATGGGAGCATATTTTCATAGGCTTTATATTAATATCCCCTTTACTTTCCAAAGAAATTTACTTACCTATCAACATTATAGAGTAAGCATAAAGAGGGATACAATTACATCATCTACAATGCAAATTTAGGTACCAAAAGTAACTAAAGTAGTTAAATATCAAGAATTTCAACAAATAAACAAAATTACACAACAAAAACAAGAGAAGGAACCATTAAAAGTTGTTGATCAAAAGGTCCATCAAATAGTTTCACATGATTTTAGTGCATTTTTCTTCCTATGTGGTTGGTTAAATCAAAAAAATCACCATAGATGTTTGATTCTGATGGTTCATGGGTTAGTTTCACACATACATGCATTGTTCTTAAATGTCATACCATTAATTTCATTTAAATATAACAATAGGTAGAGGCATCTCCTCCTCCACCCCCACCACTACAGTTGGTTGATACACCCATACATAATTAGTATATAGAGCTAGTGGTTACACATATGCAATATATTTCTATATACCCAATTTATAGGAGAGTAGTTGAGTCTCTTAGATGACCAGTTATTCATACCCATTGTATGTGAGATTTATACAAGGTTTGCATAAGCCATTTTCTCCTATAACATGTACTCAGTTAATACCATAGATAATTCAACATGTTTCACAATGAACACAAGTAATGAAACATTATCCTAATATACAACATAACCCACAAAGTCCTCAACCTTATAGATTTACCATCATGAATAAGATTATATGGGCAGTGATCATGATAGTTATCATGTAGTATGTGATTTTGATTAGATTCTAATATGCCTACATCTAATACTATTCAATCATGACATGCGACCCTTACACTATGTGATACATGCACTCCACATGGTCCTCTCATTGATGGGATCATCAGTTAGCACTTTTCAAAGTTTCAAACATTTTAAAATTACAAAAAAATCAAATAATTCAAAAACATTTAAAATATCCAAAAATAAAATTTGATTTAAGGGTGACATGATTACTAGATTACACTATTTACATATGTTATTTATTACATGTTTGGTAGATGCCATATTCTTTTCATACACATGTATTTCATGGTATATGAGCATGATGCAAGACATACATGTCACACATGAACATATAAATGTTAGAATTTCCTCTACCCAATGGCCATGTCAATATTGGAGGCATCTGATTCCACAAGTTTCACTATCACAGGTTATATCTTTCTATGACCTCTCTACCATGTTGAACTATCTAGATTTCTTACACATGTCTTATTAGTTACTCACAGCTTGCACAATTCTACATGGATATGTTATTATATTATGATGTGACATTGATACATATGGATGATGTAGACTAGTCTTCAATTATTCTATGCTTCATTGTTGTTGTTACTCTCTTGCAGGTTACTTTGTGTTTTTCTATTGTGTGTGGCCCCTTAACCTTGTTTGATGTGACAACTTTATTTCCCTTACATGTGGCCCCTAACCTTATTTATTATGACATATTCATGTCCCTTGTATATGGCCTTAGCCTTATGTGTAACACTAACTCTTGAGCTTGTTGTGATTGTTGAGCTTATTGAGATTGAGTGGTGTCATGATCCATATCATGCACTTTATTATGTAGTATTATTCAATATCTTTTAGTGATGGTTACTATTATGTGCTTCATTGATATATTTATCTAAACATGACACTAATATGCCTTGTATTATATATGTTACATGCATGCCTTGATTGACATATATATTATGATAGACTCTCCACATGTACACATGATTATACATGATGTTATATTTATACATGACATGATACAATTAACTTTTATTTTGAGAATATTAACTTATATAACACATCTCTCATTTCAAAAAGAGGTCATTAAAATGGGCTTGTCATAGATATATAATCCTTCATGAACTTAAAGTCAAATTTTAAAATAAGAGTACAAAACTAAAAATTCATAATGGTTCATATATTAGATGATTTAATCACATGACTAATATTCTATGCATATGTACAAATTATGGAGGCATATGTCATGTATATATAGTTAATTGAAAATATGTGAGTACAAATTCATACACACTTAGGTGCATATGCATGGGTATATGTATATATCTTACAAGAATAGGAATTACAGGTTTCCACATACACATATAGTTGAGATATAGGTTCTTAGATTTAACAAATAGATGCATAACATTTTATATCAATTGGTACAAGTTCAAGGGGTGTGATATTAGCCCATGCACATATACACACTTTCACATTCATGAGGTATGATACTATTTCACGTACATACATGCTATGAAAGTTCATATTTGGCACAATTCTAAAGGGGGTGTGATAGCGATTCATGCACATTTACACATTTTTTCAATATGCACTATTAAAATTATTTATTTTCAAAACACTTTTTCAATCTACACTGAGTAGTGAACAAATTTGAATTTATAAATCCTTCTACATAGGTTATTTCATGTTTTTATAGGTAAAGTACGTTCATGTTCAGTGATGTTAAATGACCATGGAATTACTTATAGCGAACCCATCATGTGTTTCTCACTCTTTATCAAATCTAAGTAATTATTTGGGTTAGTACCTTATGATATAACTAGGAATGGGAGGAATATCACAAAATATATTCGAGAATGAAATATTTTATTTTTTGAACAAAGATGCTTTAAAAAGCTTTATGGAAAATAAGAGTTGGTTGAAAAACTAACTAACAGGTAAAAACTACCCAAAAATTAAAAAACATGAAATAAACTAATAAAAATAGCATTGGATCATAAATGATCCCAATAAACTCCCCCTTAATCCAAAGGGGTATAGAAAGACTAAAGTAGTAAATTGTGAGTTATTTAAGTAGACTCTATTGTAACTGCAACTAGTACATTGTGCATCCTAGACTGATCAACACCCTGATCATCCCTGCACTAAAGTAGAACAAGATCATGCTCTATCCCACTACATTGATCTTCATACAGAATCTATTTAACAATTTATTGTCCTATTATTTTGTATGGCACATCTCAAACTGATGCCCAACACTCGCCAACATCCCCCATAAACCTTTCCTCAACACTAACAATGCTAGCAACTCAATGTTGACTCATACCACAACCATTGATGACTAATCAAAAGCCAATATGCAATATCTTCTCCCCCTATTAGGTGAGAGGTGAGAATCCATGTAAAAAATAAACCAAGTATAAACCACTGAAATGTTCCACATCAAAGATCATATCAACACTAGATCTATGAAAGCAAAGTACATAAGCAAAAAAATATTACTACAACAAATCCCAATCTTGAGTGTAGTAGCTCACACAAGATGGGTGTGTTATCATCTCATAATATATAGTCATCAATTATGGAGCAAGCAACTTCATAGTCATCCCATCCATCAGAAGAATATACAAAAGAATAGCCATAAGAGTGACCAATAATGTTTGCTTCTACCTTATTTCGATGTTAAGAGGACCTCCTTTTAGAGGGGCACTCTATAGAGAGGTGTGTTATGCCACCACAATCATAGCATAGTCTCTCACGTCCATTAGAATTAAAGGAATAATAGCTACATGAAGAAGAATGCCTATGTGTGTGCTTGTGTTCATGTGAATGTTTGTGGTGATGATCATGTTTTTGAGAACCAGAGTGATGTCTATGCTTTGAAGAACCAAAATGATCCCTATGTCCAAAATGATGCTTATGTCTAGAAGTGTGTTATGGAGAGTGTTTATGTCTTTGAAAGTGCTTCAAAGAATGTTTTATTTTATGCTCATATAATGGATTACCTATTTTGTTATAGTGGGCCTCCTTCATGGATGTACTCTTCTTCTTTGCAAACTATCTCTCATGTTGAGTTAATAATTCATAAATACAGTCAAATGTGGCATCGTTAAGCTAATCCCTAAGCTAAAGCATTTTTAAAAAAATTGTGTATGTAGAATTAAGACCATTGAATGTGATATAAATCAACTTATCATCATAAATTTTACCACCAATTGTGCAATATTCTTGTTTTAATGTTTTCATGCGAGAAAGATATTCAGAGACATTTCATTATCTACCAGTTTATTGTTCAACAGTTGCATAAGAAGGTCAATCTTATTGTATGCAGGGTGTTTTTCATATAGATCTTTTAATGCTTTCCAAGTTTTTCATGCACCAATTTTAACTTCCTCAATATGAATGATTACCTATTCAGTGCAAGATGATTTCAAAAGTGTGAATGCATGTTTGTCACGTTTCTGATATTCAATCAACTTTGCAACTTCAGTTGGTGGTGTGGTTTCTTTCTCAATGATTTCCCATAGGTCATTAAAAATGAGTGTATTCTCCATGTTCTTAATTTATTATTTGTAATTTTTAGGTGATAATTTACCATTCTGAAAAATCAAACTCATGATTTTTGTCATGGTGTTAAAGAATCAAGTCAAAACAAGACAAGGGAATACTATTTTGAGGTTTTGCCTTTACATTCAAAAATAGTTTCTGAATACAAAGGATTCCAAGGACTTGTAAAAAAATTACACCTTATAACGCCTATTACATCCTTATTTCTCCATTACAACTTGTCCTTTCATTACTTGTTTTATCCTTATAACTCTATTTCTACAAAAATAATGTCAAAAAATAATTTTGACAAAATAAAACCAATGGGTTTTGAACCCTGTACTTCCCTATTATAAGTGACTTACAAAATGTTGGTTATCCATCTCCCCATTAAACAACTTAGAATAAGAAGTCAAATTATTTCATATGTTCTTGATTTCCAGAATGTGAAATAATAAAAAATATATATGCACAATAAATATTTACCTAATTTTTCACTTTACATGTGAAATTATGCCTCTCTTTCCATGTCTAATTTTAGGGTTTGGAAAAACTTTTGAAACTTATTTCAATATGTCATACACCATCCTTGATGAAAAATCTTGCTAATTTTCAATGTTTTTTTTTATGTCCTTTAAGTGCCATATAGGAAAATGCTCAAAATTATTTTTAGGGAGGTGATTGATTTTTGTACAAAATTTTAAGGCTATTGCTTTTATTAGATTTTAAATATGTAATTATTATCATAGAGGTATAAATACAGTGCTTTAGGGTGATTTTTATGTGTCGTGGCTACCATTTGATCATTGTACTATTGTCTATCTTTTTCCCAAATCTTTGATTTTAAAATAATTTATTTGGTAAAATAATAACCAATCTTGGACCTTTGGATGCAGATCACCATTTTATACCAAGGCAAGATTTTTTATATTTCACTGATTCATAGAGATCCTACTACCAACTTGAGCTCCTTCCTTGATATTGGCAAAACCATGTCATAACTTACAACCTCAACATTCTCTTTATTCTTTTGCTATCGTAATTATGGCTTCCTTCACAACGTGGCTCTGATACCACTAATACAACCAAGAATGGAATATCAAAAAAAAAATTGATAATATAATATTTTATTTTTTATACAAAAAATCTTTAAAAATCTTTACGGAAAACAAGAGTTGGTTGAGAAACCAACTAATGCATAAAAACTACCCAAAAACTAAAAAACCATGAAATAAATTAATAAAAATGACTTTGGATCATAAATGATCCCAACACATCACATACTCATTCCATGTTTATGAGGTTTGGGGCATGATGTCTTTCCAACGTAAGGGCTTGCATATTTACACAAAATTAGACTTTTGATAAACCTCAATTTATTTATGGTTCAACAAGATGAACCAATCTCTAAGTGCTTGATTGGAAAATACCTTTATTGAATGATTCAACAAGGAAGCATCATCTCCAATAAGTTGCAAGGGTAACATCATTTTCATCAGCACATAGGTTTACTCATTCATTGCTCTTTACTTTTTAAATTTCAAGTTCAGATTTGAAACTTCAATCAATGGGCATTGACTACCATATGTTTGTTTTAAGTTTTGTTTTTGAGTGAATTTCACAATTGGAGCTTCTTACCAAAGATAAAGTGTGTTGTACACACTCAGGTATACATTTTCCTTTTACTCTAGAAATACCATTACTTGAATAAAAAGATGGCATTTGTAGATAATAAAATATAATATTAAGTATTTGACAATGATAAGCTTGACATACATTTACTACACATGAATTGCACACACAAATACAGTCCTAACCTATCATTCTCTCACACCTACATGTTACCTTATGATTTTGACCCTTTTATTTTGTTGTTAAACACCTACAAGAACCTCATTATCTATTTTAATCTTTCATATTATCCTATACAAGCATGCCCAAATTCTCAATTTAATCCCTTTATGCACAGGTCACTACCATTAGACTAGGTTATTACCAGTATTCACTACTAACTTGGGCTTATTGATAGTGACCCTCTCCTAGCAATGAATAATTTTTAAAATAAAATATTTCCTTAGGGTCAACTTATCTGCCTAACATGTCATGTTAGTGGTGTGATAAATTACCCAATTAGACTCATATATATACAAATTGAAGCCTCACATGATAGAGGACTTAACACTTATTTGATACACATTTATACACTATTTCACACTAAAGAAATCTGCCCTATTCTTTCCAATTTGAAAATAAATCACTAGGAGTAGTGCATATCCAATTTTAAAAAAATACCAAAGCCAAGTTAAAACAAACATTATCAAATATCAAATCCAAATCATTAATTTCATTCATATAGTGAAAGAACACAATTACACAAACACACTAGGTAAGATAACTATGTGTGGCTTGATTTCCCTTAGAATAATAGATACTTGGGTAATGATCAATCATCAATAGGGGTGATTGGGGTTTTTACAGGTTTCTTTCCCTCACAAGCATAACTAAGGTGTCAAGGTGAAGGAGGATTATTTCTGGAGATACACACATCATTGGGGTTCAATATTTCACTTACAAATATTTCAAAGACAAGTAAAGGTGATCATATGATCACATGCCCTCTTTTCTACCCAAGTCACTACCAAACACTACAAACTAGTATCGAAAGTCAATACTAACCCAAAGCTGATGGAACTGACCTTATGTATATAGAAACATAGTTTCAAATCTAGATGAATCATACACTTACTTCAATGTGTTTTCCACTATCATAACATAATCATAGTTAGATAATCAATAAAAAAAATTACTTATCCCTTTATTATACTTACTATATTTAGCATATGTCATTTGTCAAATCATTACAAAGTTATTTCAATCTTTTAAATTTAAATTCAAGCTTAAATGCCATATTTAGTCATTTAAATTCACATACTATTTTCTATATTAATTAGATTAAGTAATTCATCTTAATCCAAATCAAGGTAAAACAAATCAATGTGGAGCAAGTTAAGGGAAACAATGTGTCCCCCACTCTAAATGTGAATCGTAGCATTGTAGGTCAAAATCACGTGGAGATAAGAATAGGCATGCCTCTAGTGGGAAAAAATTAGTGTATGTGATCATGTCATAATATTGTTTAACCCTAAATTATTTTGATATGGGTATTTAGGGTTAAGAATATATAAATAAATAAGCAAAAAGGTGATAAACATATCTAGAGCATGATAATTAATCTGCAAACTTGGATAAACCATATTATGAATTTATAATAATAATATATGCCAAAAATAGAAGGTACAGCTATTGATTGATATTTTAATAGATTAAAAATAATAGTACTTAATTGGTTTACTGTACGCATGCAGATCTAGGTTGAAACACACTGGAAATGGACTAGATTAGGATCCTAAAATAGTCATCAAATTCTAGAATTTTTCACTTTGTGACCTTAGACACTTGCATTGGATCTAGATAGTTACATCGATGATGGTGTTTGAATTAGATGTAAGTGTGCAGTATAGAATAGTGACTGGATATATATGTGACCAATTCAAACCTTATAGGTTTTCTATCAACTTTCTTCTAATGTCTACATATCGTGTGCATAGTTATCACTCTTTATCAAATGATCAAACCCTATCTTCCTCACCCTTAGAGCGATTGTGGGAAAAATTGGTTAGTGGGCACACAGTGTCGATCTAGTCCAAGGACCCCTTTATCAATGGACATTGCCTATATAGTCAATACTCCAAAAATGGCTTCATACTTATGCAGTTATCCCCTACATTTTAGTTTGTGTGTATATATGGATGCAATGTGTGATAAGCAAGTACATACAGTGAAGTAGCTTGTAAATTAGAAAATATGGCTCATGGGATGTTCCTTCAATAATTCATATTATGTGGATAATGTTCTTATGACTAATGTGTAAATAAGGATGAATAGGGTAGGTTTACTCATTTGAATGATTGATTGAATGCTTTTTGATAAGTTACCTTGTGAGTTCTTAGTATTTACTAGGTGAGGAATGAGTGAGGGTTGATCTTATATACATACCAATATTTTTTGAAAATATGTCTCACTAAAGCATGTATGTTGACCATAATGAAATGCTTTAATTGTAAATTGGATGAATTTTAGGCATTGGACACTTAGTTGGAAAATGGACACTTGTGTTGACATAGGCATTTGGATGGGATACAAGTGTTTGGAAAGCTATAAAATAGGTATAGATCCAAAACTGATAGAGAAGTATAATGATACGGTTTAGATTACTTTGCACATTATAAAAGGCCTAGTCATCAAAATAATAGTGGTTGGACTAAGAGATAAGCAATTTGGAACTAAGAAATAGTGAATATGAGTCTTTCGGTAGCGGGAAGGTTTTAGAACTAAACGTTATAACCATGATAGGTATTTTCCAAATGTAAAAGACTGAGGTGCTAAATAATTCAGATTTAGTGTCTACATTGCCCCCCTTAATCTAGGAATGAAATTGCTAGTTTAAAGTAAAATAAATGTGTACTTGGGTGTGTATAACACATTGTGTCTTTGTGTGATCCCAACTTGAGTGATTTGTTGGTGACAAAATTGAAACCAAAAGATATTATAGTATATAATCCATGTATGAAATTTGAAATTGAATTTTTTTGAAATGCTTAAAAGTAAAGAGAGCAAGGTTAGGATTACACCTGTATGTCAATGCAACCATCTTTCCTTTTGGAAATTTGATTTGAAGAGATGCTTTCTTATGAAGTTTTGGAGTTGATATTAGGACAATTTGGAAACCTGCAAGTGCATATATATATATATATATATATATATATATATATATATATATATATATATATATATATATATATATATATATATATATATATATATATATATTTATATATATATATATATATATATATATATATATATATATATATATATATATATATATATATATATATTAAAGGATTAATATGGCCCTAACCTTGGTGAAAGGTGAGTTACCACACAACCATTGAATTTATGTCAATCACGTAACACAATCATACTTATAACCTAACAAGTGTGAGTTATCAAATCAAATCACACTATATGTTTGGTGAGGATGGATGATTTAATCACTCCATCCAATAAAACTGGTGAAATTAGATGATTTAATGAATTCTAACTTATAAACTTGGTAAGATCGAGTGATTTAATCACCTCAATCTTTCCAAAAGGTGAACCAACTATTGTAGTAGATTGGCTCATTACAACTCGTAAAAGTCCATCTTGGGTATGATAATAGTCCATATTAGTATTTAAAATCTGAAAGCTAATTTGATTTTACAATTTTTAGGTGCCCTTTACATGGCATATGCACCTCATATATGTCTCAAGTTAAAACCTGGGTATAATAATGGTACCAATGTATGTAATGTTACCACAAATGTGTATTTTAATCATATAACTTTGAAATTTGGCCAATTTGTCATTTTTGTGCAAGTGTCAAGGACATGTTCCCATGACATGCCCCCAATAAATATATAGAATTTGAAAATTGGTGTATGTGTGGAAGCCATGCTTCTATGACATGCTCCCACTGATATGCCCCCCATTTTGAGGTGAGGGAAGTAGAAAATGGTAGTTACTTTACATTAAAAGGACAAGATAACTTTATAATTTGTGTTTGTATCATGTAGCATATAAGATTAACATGTCTAGGTAGATATAACAATGAGTTACATAGTATGTGATCACATCAATTCCTAAGATGCATAATGTAAATCATGGTAATGTCTAAAGAGTGTATACACATAATATTTCCAAACTTTATCATTTATTGATGGTTTTTCTCTTGTAGGAACCTATCAAGTCTCAATCTCTCTAAGTGCATGTCTTAAAGGGTGTACCAGGAAAGGGGTGGGAAGACCATTGGTACTTCACATGATTGTTGTCCCCTATACCACTACTTGTTATCAATCTAACCTTCTCCTATATACCTCCCTAAGCCTTATCTCCTCTCTTGCACATTCCTCCAATATTTTACCACCTTCATCAACCCCTCCCTAAGCCTACTCTCCTCTCTTGCACATTCCTCCAATATTTTACCACCTTCATCAGCCCTTCCCTAAGCCTAAAACCCTTTCTTTATGTTTATGTTACATTGTCAATCCCATCGACCCTGTATTCAAATTGATAAAACATATTAAGGGTCTAGGTCAGCCCCTAACTGACCTAAACTAAGACCCAATTTATTTTTATCAATAGCGATACATAGTCGATTGGGCTAAACTTATCAGCTAAACTTTAGGAAAAGTTTTGGGTTAGATTAAACTATATATACACATTCATTTCACTATTTCTTAAAGAGATGAAGGAATTAATTATTCATTTGTGCTTATTTACAATTTGCTTTTCTACCATTCTACTTGAGTATTTATGGCTTAGGGTTTATACTTGGAGAAGAATATTGTATTATGGAAAAGTCTTACATGTTTTGGCATTTCTTAGTGGTCCTTATAAACCACAACAACCTCTTGAAAAACACCTTTAACCAAAGGAGAGATAGAGTCTCGATGGGTTCTTCTTCAATGTAAGTATCTCTAACTTTACTCCTCTATTTTAGTAGATAGAAGTAGCATAAGTAATGGCTTTTGAATATATTATTCTCTCCATGAATTAGGGTTTTACCTATACATAGCTTAATTAGGATTCTCATATTCATGTTTAATTTTATGTTTATTATGCCCACTTTGTGCCATAAGTTTTTGTGAGCAATAGATTATACTTTAATTTATTTTTCATTTACTTTGTGAATATGAAAACATATGACCTAGCTAGGGTTGTTGCATGATGTTGATTGATTAGAGGATTTGGACCCTCTCTAATGATGTTATTGTGGTAAATATCCCTTGCTTAGGTCTAGCAGATCCATCTTGGTCATGATCCTGAATATCTAATGTATCAATAATTAGAAGTATAAGTAAGATTTATCTTCTCTAAGCTACTACTGATTAATAGATTAGTTTCATTTCCCTTTGTATACATAGAGTAATAGTACAAACTCAACAAGCAATAAAGCACACTACTTAAAATTAAAACAAAATACAATGGTCCAAGGAGACCTCATACAAGGTCCATGTTCAAATGTCACATAATCGAAGGGATGTAACTTAGTCAAATTTCCATAAAGTATAAAATGACATATTTAAATGTCTGTATATAACAAACTATGACATGTGAAAATGTCATAATAAGCAAATAAAGGCATGGCTACCACAAGTAATAGAGCATATTTAAATGCTCAAATAAGCAATACAATGTAATACAATAATAAACAAGGAAAGAGATTCAAGGAAGCACAAAAATGAAAGTACAGAATCATAAGCAACCAACTTAAGCATATCATGCTAGTCCCTAAATATATGTGTTAGTAACAAATGTTAAGTACATAGCATATTAAATACACTATGAAATATTTAAGCATGGATAAAGGCATGTGCAATACATAAGCTCAATCATGATAATGAAAAATTATTATTGAATAATATAACCTAGATATACCTTTATCAATTAAACAAATTCCCCCAAGGTAATGATGATGTGAGTAGAGAGAAGGCCCAACATCTGTATGTGTATATATCATGTGGTTGAGTATGCCTATATCACACTCAAAAGATGTGTGAAACATATGCGTGTATAGAGAAATAAATCATATGCTATCTACCAACATGGAACCAACAACATAGATGTCAAGGAGCTAATAAAACATGGAAACATTAACTATTTTTAGATTTTTTGTTTGGTATTTTTAAAAATTTTTAAAGGACCAATCAACTAAGTCTTCATCGTCAAAAGGTGTAGGATCACTTGAGACATTTTTTAACCTTTGTTTATATTACATTGTCACCTCCTCAATGTTTATGTGTAATTATTTACTAGAAGCCATCGATAGGGGAGGATCACCATATCCATCATATTGTATGCAAATCTCCCTATCCATAAAAATAAATGTGATATGCATATTTATAGTATACAGTGTTGTATTCTAATCGGATAACCAATGATGTCCAAATTTTAATGTCAAATGTGGCTCTCGATAAAGTATCCATATGATTGGGGGGACCACCTAGGGTTCACATGTGATGGGTAGGTTGATTTACCCATGAGATTCTATAATGAGCATAGAGTATGCTAATTTAGTTGTATTATGTCCCAATTGTTGAAGAAATGAGGTGCTACAAATTGTATCCCAATTGTTCATATCAAACTTGAGATGTTGACAATAAACCCCATAAATATTAGTAGTAATAGTTAGACCTTTGTGCCTTGGTCATTTTAAAGGATGGTTTTCTTGTGAACTTTTGGAAGTAATAAGTCTTTTTCATTTCATGAACACAATCTGTATGTGTCCTTCATTCTTATATTTCTGATTTTGGTTTTTTAATTCCTCACATTGATTTGTATTATGGCCAATGATCTGATGGTAGTTAAAATATGGTAATCCCTCTTTAGGAAGAAGTCTATTTCCTAATCTATGTCTATTAGGAGGTGATTATATCATCTTATGTTAAAGTAACATAGAAATTATTGTATCCGAAATATCTTGGTTTGTTGTGATAAGTAACACCTATTGTGGGGTTTTATGAGAGACCTCCACATTATTTACATGATTTATTTGCATTTGTCCCTTTTATATTGACTCAATGTTTGTATCCAAGAGGAATGTATGGAATAACAACATTTATGTTTGCTTTGCCCTTATATTGATTAGGTTTTACATCCTCTAAAGGTAGATTTAGTTTATATGTGTAAGGACCTATATGTGTGAATAGGTTATGTGAAAGATGATCAAGGGGATCAAAGTTTAGTTTTTGCAATTTATTGTCTATAATATCTTTGGTTAGGTCATCATCATTGTCATAGTAATATGAAACATGGCCATCTTGCTACTCAGAATTAACCACTAAAGGAATCTCAAATGTTTGATTTTCTTTTGGTTTTGGTATCATTGGTTCCTTTGGTAATGTTTCTTGCTCTTGATGTGCATCCATGTGAACCTCAGTGGTTAGTTCTTTTTTTATATTTAGAGGTTAATGACCCATTGTGCTTGACTCACCCATTTCCTGATTTTGTATATTCTTAGGGGGAATACATTGCTTAGGTGGTACCACTTCAGAGATGCCTTATATATAAAAATGTATCATTTTTTCAAATTTTGAAGGGTTCATCATCTGGAGGAATTGCAATAAGGTCCCATGATGTATGAATTTTATGCATCGATGTAGTGTAGATGGTACAACTTCCATGGTGTGTATCCATGGCCTACCCAAAAGTAAGCTATAATGTAGTGATTAAGACATTACTTGAAATGTAGTTAGAACTATAGAATAGGTTTGCAGAGCAAGTTAGTTCATGCATTTAATACATAAAATGAATGACAAAAGGATAAATAACTATAATTTTAGGCCTACTCCCTCAAAGGTTGTGGATCAATGGATTCAAAAAGCTTAGATGAAAAAACATGGACAATGCCTTCCCCAAGTATCCCTCCTCCAATATTGGTTCATTAAACATGTTTATGCCTGTATTTGGTGCTCCAAGTCTTCGTTAATGTAGTAGCACAAGCGTCACCATACATTTATACTTGCACCAATGGCTTTGGCTCTGGTTATATTTTTGCATAGTTTTTCTACACTAAAAAAGAGCTTGTTGAAGTTATTCCTGCATAATAACATTACACAAAGAAAGCTTAAAGGTTATGACCATGGCTCATGTATTTATAGCTTTTCAAAAATGAGTTAACTAATTTGTGGCCCTCCATTTCAAGATAAATATGGAGGGTCACAAATACATTCAATTTTGGAGGTGCAAAAAATAAATATGATCATCAATATTTAGAAGAATGGAGCATTAATAAGGCATATGTAACCTTAATCCTGATATTTATCTCCATTAATGCTTTTGAGGATGACACCCCTATGATGATGTCATGGGCGACATCATGACCCAAATATTTTGAATTATGAATTTTCAATAATAGATATAAAATAACTTTCCATGGATTTCTCACTTAAGCTCTTAATCTAAATTGTTTTGCTTAATGAGATTTTACTTAGGCTTTTTGCAATTCTTGGAAATTGGTTGCTTGTTTGATCAAACTAGTCAAAAATGTCAATTTACTTAATTATAATTTTACTGGAGTTGAATTAGAGGAAGGTATCAATTGTGTATAGGATAATACCCCAATTAGGGTAGTATAGTTACAAATTGGCACATGCACATGATGCGTGCAACTAAATTAAAGGATTTCAATGGTTTAGAACATCATTTTGTCTAGTCATAATTTAAATCAAAGTGAATTAAAAGAATATTAAAATTTCATAAAATGCATTGCCCCAATCAAGGATATATGGACATGAATTGGTGCATGTGTATGAATGTGCACCCAAATTATAATATTTAGGTGATTTTGGTCTAGTTTATGCGTTATTGTAGAAAGTTATTCATATATGCAATCTTCGAATGATAGTGATAGGAATTGGATGTCTACTGGAACCATTTTTAGCCCCAATGTCACATCCAATGAGATTTATCCAATTGGAGGGCTATGAAAATTATCACACCATTTGATATGCATAATTACTTTTTGAAGAAAATTGGTACTAATACCAATGGTGGTTAAGAAATTTGTGCTACATGTGTTTAGGACCAATCCATTATCAATGATCACCCTTTATATTCCTTTGTTATGCATACTTGTATGAATAAAAGAAAATCTTGGTCAATAATATCATTGGATGGTAAATATGTTGGATCAAAGGTGATGAGTTTTGCATTATTTTTGAGATCTTACATAATATTTGCAAATTAAGTTGGTTCAACATCACTTGGAACTTGGGTATCACATAATGCTTCATATAGGATATCCTTATAGATACTAGATTGCTTTAGAAGTTTAAGAATTGAGATCTTAGCACGTGTGTCACAAAATTCATCAATAAGGTCATATCCCTTAGATTTGATCACAAATTTAGTTTTATGAGGCACCTGTTATATATTAACAGGTGGTGAACTAGGCTGTGCACCCTTACTTTTCTGTAGTGATAACTTAGACCACATAATCCAATATAAGTCATGGGTGAATAATGGGTGTAGGATGGTAGTTGTCACCCAAATAGGAGGTAAGTGGAATAAATGGTTGATATCATGCACACTAGTGTCTAGATATTGGCTTTATTGTATTCCAAAAAAAATTATAAAGAGAGATCAAATGTTGCTTTCATTTTAAAGCACTCTCATTATATTGACAAATTTGTTTATTGTAGTGAATGAGACATTTGATTAATCAATCATATTATCAAATGGTAGCTAAAATTACAAATTGGAGCCCAAAGTAGCCTACAAATGCATCAATATTGAGCATATTTATAAAAAGTGAAATCTGATTTTTAGATTTTGAATATTTTAAAAATAGAACTAAAAAAATGGAAACAAAAAATTAGGAAACCCTAGGTCAATCTAGGTTTTGAGATCAAATGTTGGGCTCACCAAATGTTTAACCATAAATTATTTTGATATGGGTATTTAGGGTTAAGAATATATAAATGAATAAGCACAAAGGTGATAAATAGATGTATAGGAGACCAATTAATTTGCAAACTCATATAAACAATATTTTAAAATTATAATAGTGAGATATGCCAAAAATAGAAAGTATAACTATTGATTTATATTACAATAAATTGAAAACAAGAGTACTTAGTTGGTTTATTATGCACATGTAGATCTAGGTTGAAACAATTAGGAAGTGGACTAGATCAATATTTTATAACAGTCATCTAATTTTGGAATTTTACACTTTATGGAATTGAACGCTTGTATCAGATTTAGATAGTTATGTTAATATTGGTATGTGAATTATACATAGGTGTCTAGTACATAATTATAATTGGGTCTATATGCAACTAATCAGAGCCTTTTGATTTTTGTATCACCTTTTTTGATGTATATAGATCATGTGCACAAGGTATCATTCTTCGTCAGATGATCAAACCCTAGCTTCACCACCCTTGTAGTGACTATGGCAAAAATGGGTTAGTGGGCACATAGTGTCGAGTTGCCCAAGGACCCCTCTATCGATAGGAACTACCTACATAGCTAATACTTCGAAGAGGGCCTCATAATTATGTAGTTCTCCCTATGTGTTGGATTGTGTGTGCATAAGGATGCAATGTGTGATAAACAAGTACATATAGTGACTTAGCTTGTATCTTAGCAAATATGGATCATGGGATGCTCCTTTAGTAAATAAAACTTATAGGGATACTGCTTCTATGACTGATACGTAAATAGGGATAAATAGGACATGTTTTCTCACTTGAATTCTTGATTGAGTGCTTCTTGGTAAGTTGCCTTGTGAGTTCTTGGTATTTACTAGGTGAAGAATGAATAAGGGTATATATATATATATATATATATATATATATAAGTATTAACCCTTATTCATATATATATATATATATCCTTTTCAAAAATATCTCACACTAAAGCACTTAGGTTGACTATAAGGATACATTTCATTTTCAAATTGGATGAATTTTGGGAACTAGACACTTAGTTGGAAAAGGGACATATGTGTCGACGTAAGCATCTGGTTGGAATGCAAGTGTCTAGGAAGTTAGAAAATAGGTATATATATATAAAACTAACATAGAAGGATAATGATCAAGTTTAGAACATTTTGCATAGTATATAAGGCCTGGTCATCAAAATAAAAGTGGTCAAACTAAGAGATAAGTAATTTGGCAGAAAGAGATAGTGAACACAAGCCTTTCAGTAACAGGAAGGTCTTAGAAGTAAAGGGTACATCCATAATAATTATTTAAAAAATGTACAAGACTGAGGTGCTATATAATTTAGATTTAATGTTTAAAAATATGTATGCATGAATATATGTGACCATGGTAGCTCAATGTAGGGAAAAATAAATATGGATAGTTTATATGCAAGGGTGATAAAGTATAATGTTGTAAAGAATGTGCATGATTAAGAAGTAGTTGTAAAGGATGGATCATTGTTGGGTAGGTGCCTTGTATGTTCAGATTAATATAAATAATTAAAAGACAAGGTCCAAGTGAAAACAAATCCAAAGTCTATGAAAATGATCAATGTAAAAGCATATGTACATGTGTGTCAAGACAAAACAATAGAGGGGATGAGAAATCAAAGAAACATCAAAAAATTATGTAAAATAGATTATGTTGTAGCTAAACAATGATCCCATCAATATCATAGTCATATGTATGTCATGTATCACATATATCACAATAATCTAGTATATTTCCATGTACATCTTTTAATATAGACATGTTGTTCTAATCATTTTCTATATTTGTAGTAGGATATGCATAACCAACCATACCATATTAAGGAATTGATTTATTACTCTTTTATTTTGTAGTATTTTTTATCTTATGAATATCATGTTCCTCTATTATGATTAGATTAGATGTATTATGCTTCATAATTTGAGATAGAAAAAGTATCACCTCTGACATTGAATGTTATGTAGTCATTATTATTATCCAATGTTGCACCCATCGATGTGACACGTGGTTTTACTAATACAAAATTGTATTGAACCAAATTAAGATCAATTTGAAATCCAGTAGTTTGTGATTTGTTATGAAGAGATACATGCCATGCAATATACAATTAAATAGTCACATGCCATATTTGTATTCAAGTGTTCAATGTCATATCCAATAGATTTGATAAGTGTAATGCTACACATATTGAATTCACAAGTGGGATCAATTTTGACATTTGTGCATTGCTTGTGATTTATGTGAAGGCTAATGATCATAGGCTTTAGAATTGAATAATGCTTTGTAGTTTCCCCCTTGGAAATCATGCTTGTAAGATTATTATTCTTAGGTAAATTTTGATTTTGAGTGTCCTTATTAAGAACTTATTTCTTAGTCAAATTTCATATCTTAGTTTCCTTTTTCATAAGTAGACATTTTGGTTTAGCCAATGATTCTTTTTGCAGCTTGTCTTTTAGTAATTTTTATTTTTGTAACTTCTATTTATGTAGCTTTTCCTTTTCTAATTCTCCTTATGTAACTTTTCTTTTTCTAATCATTCATTTTGTAACTTTTCTATTTATAGATGGTGTGTATGTAACTTAGCCTTAGGAAAAGGCCTCTCAATTTCAGGAAGCTGGTCAACTATAGGAGGTATGTTTGAATCTGGTAATGTTTTAATATATGTATCTAATGTAGGGTCACCAATTATATTTTAAATTATGATTTTCAAAGCCCAACATTTATTTGTATGATGTCTGTGAATTCTATGATAGGCTCACTAATATTTGGATCTCTTGACATGATGCATATGAGCCAAAGATATTAACTTGTTTCAAAGCATGTCCCTTAAATATTTCACTTGGATTATTATGACCCTTGTGAAAATTCTTGATTTGGTATTTGTATATTCTTGATGCTTTTTAACCCATAACTGAGATGAAATTGTTTGAGGTACATATTTTTTGAATGTAGAGACAAAGATGCAATTCACACTTGTATATTTAAGATTCTTTAGATGTGAAATATTATCCTCAAGTGATGTAACCTTTAGACATTTTTCATTTTTTAAATCCTCTATGAAATCCCTCATAGTAATAATTTGATCTAAAATTGCTTCACAAACACAAACCTTAGTCACTTCTTTTTGAATGTGCATACAAAGACTATCAAGAGGGTAAGTGGGAAGTGGAAGGGGGTGGTGAGGCACTTCTAATGAATTCCATTTTGTACTACAGGATGGGTCACCCCACCTCTTGGAATACTAACAGCATGGACCTCTTATGAATGATGGTAGCTATCAAAATCTTTAGAAGGGATGAAAGAAGTTAAACTTGAAGTACTAATAAAGGCTAAAGATTCTTCATGATTAGTTTAAGCCTTAGAATGATTGTAAAAATGATTTGACCCTCTTTATTACATAGTTGTTAAAGATATTGCATATTAAAGTAAAAAACATGTAATTATGACTTTCATAGATTGAATCACAAAATATACACTATGCACATCTATGATAGCCATGATTTAATAAGGGGAAATACAAATTCAGGTCTGAAAATCATAGATAAATATAAAAATTTAAAACCTATAAAAGAAGATAGAAACCCTACAGAATATATGATTTTTTATGCTCAACACAAGGGACTAGGTTCACTAATATGATTTATGTATTTTGGATTAATGTAATCATTCTAAGATTAAAAAAATTAAAAATTCATAATGCATAAGATAAAACATTCACCTATAAATTTGAGTATAACTAATAGAGTATAGTAACTTGCTATTTATAAAAAACACTAAAGGAATTAAGTACTTAACTTATTTTAGGCCTATACAGATCTATGATAGGGTATAGTCATCAACAAAGATAAAAAAAATGGCCTGTGAATGCTTGGATTTGGAAACAAAGTGTCTGCATGAGCTAGGACAAGTCTACGCTTCCTAGACTCCTATGTAATGCTACACTATCTTTTAGGATGGGAAACTATCATGCCTATCTATGTTAATTTGTGATACTCTTAACTATTATGCATGCATATAATAAGGGTTCATATGTATGTAAATGTCTTTGATCTGGCATGAATGGCTTTATTATCCTTATCCTTGATTCAAACCCTATATGTACACTATATAACCAATGTAAAACAAGGACAACAAGTGAAAGGGAAGGGTTGAGCTGACCTTAGCCACCCCCTATGGCTAAATGTTGCTTACATATCCATTACTCTAAAGAGGGAAGTCAAACTAAATGTAGTTTTCCCCCTAGTGAATGTGTTCAATCCTATGTAATATTAGCATGTAGTAAAACCTAGTGTATGCATTTCAACACTTGACAACATGTGATTTGACCTTGTATAGGTATTCAAACTTAGCTCAATATTTTATCCTTTGAGGGATTCTATATTTGGAAACTTTAGGATATTTCCTCTCAATATGCACAATGATTTCAAGTGATAGATATCAATAGTCTTAGGCTTCATGTGTTTATATTCCTAACTCTTCAGGTAATTTCTTCCAAAATGACATGAAAAACATATGGGTTGACCCAAATGGTGAATTTTAATTTGGGAAAATAATTATTAAAGGGCATGTAGGCAAATACGACCCATGTGGATAGGCCTGTAATACAACACTGTTTGAAGAGGTAGGACCTATCTAGAAAATAGGAATAATGATTTGAGATTAGGGGACAATCTAAGAATGATATTAAGTTGTTTAGGGTGAGACTAGGGATATCATGTGTAACAATAATGGTAATTAAGGAAGGTTGAGCCCATATATAGATGAATGGCTAAGGAAAAATGTGAACAAGAGTCATGTATGAGTGCACAATTATAATATGTTAAGGATTAGTTAAATCTAACATTTTCAAGTGTCTAATACCTAATATGAGTGTGTACACCTACCTTTCAACACTACTTTATACTATATATAAATATTCTCTATGCTAAGGATGACCTCTTGATCAGGCCCTGGCTAGAATATATATCTATCAGGGTCTAGGCTAGGACTATTGCCTTCAATAACTTTCTCTTATGAAGTAGAGAGGGTACATAAACTAATCTCCATAGGCTTGTGACTCTTAGTGTGGCATGATCAACTAGTGGTAGGGTGTCTACCTCTATTTCCAACCATGTAGGAGCCATGTTTGAGTTCCTACCTCACATTGGTTTGTTGTTTGTGTTGTAGGAAAGTGTGGCTACTCTTCACCTTCTCTCTAATATATTGAGCCTTATGTCTATGTTAAAACAACACAAGGAAGGTGGATTAGCCTAAAAATAGATAAAGTATTGACAAAACATTATTCTTGACCATCCCACTACTCTTTTTCCTTCCTTTTCTTCCCTTCCCTACTTTTTTATGGCTAGGATGGGAGTTTTTAGGAAACTCATGGCTTACCTTTGGATATGGCACACATTTTCCCTAAAAATTTATGACGCTACTACAAGGTGCCACAAAATTCCATATGTCATTGATTTTTGGTTTCTTTAATTTGTGGCCTCACAAATGGTCTTCTTTAAAATGTCTGGCTCGTGGATATGAATGTTTTAATGTTAATTTCATCCAATTCAGCCTATGAAATTAGATGAAAGTAACTAAAATGTTCCTTGTTGCCCCCTAACTATTAAAAACATGACTTATTTTAGGGTTTTGTAGTCTTGGAGGTTACATAAACCATCATGGCTACCTTTTGCTCATTGTAAGATGTCCTTTAGCTCTCCTTGTCACTAACTGGGTTCTTTGGGATATAGTTTTAAAAGTCCAATGGTGAAAATGAAATTGAAAATGGCCTTTTCATTTGATTAGTTGTTGACTTGCCCCTTTGCTTTTGGTGGGTGCCTACTTTCTTTGACTTTGTTACTCATATAATGGCTATGAAAACTACCATCTAGAGCTTTTAGCCTATTTAGGATGCAATTACTTAGTGAATTCCACATTTTGAGGCATGTATCTGCTCTTTTTTCCTACTTTCACCTTTCGAGACCCAAGTTACACTCTATTTTGGTGCTCTTTTGGAGACATGTAACTTTCCCACTTGTAGGTTCATATTGTTGAACTTCTTCTTAGTTGATAGTTGTCATGCCACCCTATGCCCTAAAATGTTTTGTGTGTCAGAGCCCTGGTTGCCCACTTTGGGCTTATTTGGGACTTTTTATACTTTGTACTCATGCTTACCACACCGATTCCATGTCTCCTTTGGCTACCTCAATCAATTTGTTGACTTGAGGTTCTTCCCATCTACAATATTTGTCCTTAGAAGCTTTTTATTGAGTTCATTAGCCTTGTTTGGCTTGTGCCTTCTTTAGGGGCACCCTATAGTAGGATGGTTTCTCTACTTCTTTGTGTTAGTAGTTCTATTGCTTAGTTATAGTCGATCCACCATTATCTTCTATTGATCCCTATCTAGTCTTTACTCTTGGAAGTTTGTGCATGATGGTTTTTAAGTCTTGGGGATCTTGATCTTGTTAATCTTGGATAACATTTCTTCCCTTTATTCCCCACTCCTCCTTTATGACCTTTTGTTTAGGTATCTTTGACATTGGTTATTGTCCTTTAATTACAACTTTACCTTGTTGTTAGTTTCTCTTAAGACAACTTCCTCACTATCCCCACTATCAAGATGTTTTTACTTTTGTTTCATCATGCATCTGTAACCCTCATCATGTTTCATAATTTAGTGGTGATTCAAATTGATGGTGTAGATGGTTTCTTTTTGATCAATGAGACTAATAATGTAGTGGCTTATCATGCAATCAATGGAGCTTTGATTAATGCATGTGGGTCGAGTGTGTCTTATGTATAGTTTTTTTATGACTCACTTTTAGTTGTGTCTTATCCCAAAAATATTTGGAATGTCCTTAGCATTGAATTACTCCTCCTCTTTGAAGAGACACATGATTTGCTTTCTCATTTTGAGGACTGTTAGATTACCCATTTCCATTGATTGTATAACACTAGATTTCAAACTTTGGTGAATTCCATCTTGGACCATCTTGGGCCACAAGCTTGTTCTTTCCCCCTTGTAGGTGTTGGAGTAGGAGCTTGGATTCTCATGTTCTATATTATGATCGTAGATGCTTTTTCTAGCACCATTTATCATAAGTAAGTGTAGATATGATAATTTATTCATCTCACATTTTGTATGGTTTCTAGTTAATTTGTAGGCTTGTGTTCTCACAAACATCGGATACTCATACCTTGGGTGTATATGTAACGCTCTTCTTATTGGATTCCTTCCTATGATAACATTTCATCTCATTATGCCATCTATTTGAGTTATCACGATAAATAAATCTTAAAATGACTTTTTAATTGAGAACCCCACTTGTTTAGCCTCCTATGTACCCTTCTATAGCTAGGCCATGAATTTTTAAAGGGAACTCTCAACCTGACTGTGCTATTTCATTAGAAACTCATAACCTAGATGTAACTTAGCAATTTATGTCAATTGAAAGCCTAATAAGGTTTTAAACGGTTGTAAACAACTATTTTATCTAGTTTAAATCCATATTTAGTCTTGTATACTTGACCATTTAGCATCCATCCATCCTTCTTGATCACTTTCTCACACTAGCTTGTAGACAATCATTTTATCGCACCAATGTTGCACTTTCATACTATCAATATTTAGATCATTGTACTTAATTTTTGCACTCATCTCTATTAATCACCCAATTAAAAATAGCCATTATTCCCTGGTTTGTTGAACATTATCTCTTTCTGGGTTGTTCTCCATGTCAAATTAGAAAAGTCTTCCATCTAGGAGCTAAACGTTCACCTACTTCCAAGTTGTAAATCTTTAGCCATCTCCTCCTTAGCTAAACAAACTTGGATCATAGGTTGGTAGACTTACTAACATTATTAATCTGAAGACAAGTAGATGATAAAATAATACAAGAGAAGTAATACTAACTTAATCTTCAAGCTAGAGTATGAGAGATTACATTCACATGATATTACACAATACACAATATTTCACTTGGGAAACCCTTATGAGAAAAACTCAATATAGTAACTTTCTTCCTTATTGTATTAACCCAACCATTTTACAATACATAATATACTTCTCTAACTTCTCTGTTGGAAGGTGGTCACCTCCATTTTGCATGTACAACTTAAACAAGTGTAAGTTATGTATAGTGTAAAACATGAAAAGCACATAAAATATTTCCAACATAAGTTTAGATATTGTTACTAGCATTAGATTTGTATGCCATATTAATTTTACTTTAAGAATTGTAAAGTCATTATGAATCAATAAACAAATTTTGAATAGTTTGTTTATCAAGAAACATCATGCTTTATCTTTGAATCATCATTTCATTATTGAAAGTGCACTTTTATTTGTAAACTACACGTGTTCCCTTAAAAACAACACACTTTTCATTTACAAATTGTATTTGCCCTTCAACATATTAATTTTATTTTTGTGGTTAGGATATTAAAGATATTTTGCTTTACTACTTTCAATATTTTAGGTGTTTGTGTCTAACCCTAACTTGGTTCTCATAGTGTCCAATCTTAAGTGTGTGCAAGCTAGCAAACTGGATAATAGATTGAGGCTCTTAACTCCTTCCCCCAAATCAGAAGTGTTTTTCTTTTTTACCCTTTATTAGACCCTTATTCTCTCTCAAAGGGTCCTTTCGAGATGATCTTTTTATTGGCAAGTCAATCAGATGGCACAGGGAGATGAATTGTAATCATAGGGAAGAATTTGATAAAATGAGCATTACACCTCTAAAGTGCCTTGAACGCATCTGTAACTATATCTACAATTTTAATTTTGGGGTATAGTGGCCCCATCTTGTGATGTGATAATGTGATCCCATGAGATGGTGACATGCAATTTCATCCTCCATAATGTGCAATGCGACCACTTTTGCCCAAGAGGTTTTCATAGCGATATGAGACTTCACAGGATTGTGACATGTGTCATGATCCCATATCATCACACCACATGCCCCTTATTTATATTCAACGACCTTTATCCCTATGCATAAATGCATGGAATTATAAATTTCACCTCAAAGTAGAATGCATCCAATAGTTTTGACTTTTGCCTCCACTTTGATGGGGTGACCTAACATATTGCGGGATCTTGCCATGTGGTAGCATCTCACATCTTCTCATCACACAATCACCTTGTATATATTGTAACTCTAAGCCACAAATGTGATGTATATCGATTTCACTATAATTGTAATTGCATCTACCTTTCCACATTTAACATTTTTAACACTTGTGAACCTGCTCGCTTGTGACCAGAAAAATGATTATGAACACTGTGATCCTTGAGACTACGACAAATAGTTAGTGAAAAAATATTAAAATTTATTGAAATAAAATGTGTGAGTATTTTTTATTGATGAGGATTGCTTGTTCCCATGTAAATGCTTGTGCATCAAATAACCCCAAATACAACCATGCCATTTGTATATTATTTTGGACTTGGTAGGGTAAAACTTATTCTACCCGACCTTTCATAAAAGTAATCCTCACTATCATAATCATCACAATCACTATCTTTTACATCATTATGAAAATACATGACATCCACAAATGAATTTATTACATCTTGAAAAAGTACATCTAAAGAGTAAGCCATTATAAGCACGCTAGGGCTTAAAATATTTTCAGAAATTAAAATGACAAAGGGGTTGGGATCAAGAAAATGAAATACAAGGGATATATGGCTATTGAATTTAAGAGCATATAATATAATTAACCGTAAGAAATTAGATAAATACAAATTTGAACTATATGCAAAACAAGATCTAATACAAGGGGAGAATGCACAAATAAAAGGGTTTTGTGAAACTTTAGAGGAATGTGCTAGATAATTGGTCGTAATAAAATCAAGTATAGTGTAAAAGGGAGTAAGATTTAACCCTAAAAGGGATGTAAGAGAGTACATATTTACTACAATGTAGATATAATAAATGGGGTTTACATCAAATGCAATATGTATATCCATAAATATTTATTTAAACCTTATTGGATGTAGAAGAATAAAATAAACCTAATTAATTATTCTAAATTTTGAGCAATAAATAATTAAGAGAGGGTTTAAAAGAGTATCTTGATTTGTGGATAATATAGAAAAAATCGTAACATGAGTACATAAATCAGGGTTTTGTGGCAAGACAATGAGAACTCTGGAAACTCATCATGCCTTGAGCACCTCCCTATAACCACACACTCCATATTTTAAGAGTAGTAAACAACAATTTTCTAGTAAATTACAGACAAACAAATATTTGTTTTGACAATTACATTCCTAATGTTTGGGGCTCTGAAAACCTCTTTTAGTATTTTGAAATGTCACATTGATTATTGAAAAATTGCATTTCTCATCCAAATCCTACTAGGGCAACTGACCCTGCAAATGATAAGGTAAATAATTTGTTTTGGGACTTGTGCTTAGAGTTAGCATGGTATTTAAGCATCAACAACTTATCAAACCCCTCAATGGTACATAATATCAAATAAAACACGAAGTAAATGTAATGATGATTCAACTAGGGAGTCGAGTGATGCAATGTATCTCTACTGTGATCTTCATTGCTACAATGAATATTTTCTAAATACTTGATTTTTATAAAATACTTGTAAATACCCAATAGAATGTTGCGATGATAAAAACTAGATGCTCTTTCATATCTTCCTTAAAATTTTAGATACTTTCTAAATATCTTCTCATAATTTGAGTATTTGTACACTCCTTAAATTTAGATTAGGTTGACATGCATGCAACCCATATCAAATGGACAAAATAATGACAAAGATAGGGACTATTAACCCTCCGGTATTCTAATTGGTAAAAAAAACCTTAGACTCCTTTAAATATATAATCTACATTTTTTAAGGGACCCTACAAATAAAATGAGATATAAAAAAAAGAGGAGAGGAAAAAAAGAAAGGAAGATAAAACATAAAACAACCAAAAACATGTGAAAAAATACTTAATTTAGACTAATTATCCATACACAAATATCATATAATAATACGAATAAAAAACACATCCGGATCATTTTTAAAGTGTTATAGAATACAAACTTAACACAAAACATTTACCCTGGATATAATTTAATTTTGAACACATGCATTTATGATGTCAGGATCTTTTAATGTGAAGAGCGAAATATTTATATGTTGAAGAAAACCCTAACGCCACAACCTTTCACCCTTTTATTAATGCAAGAAGATTAATTAGGTCGAGTTGGTTGGAGTCCGCTTCAATAGAACGACGGTGCTTAATGGCAAGGGGCACTCGGTCCACGTGGAAAAAACATATGGAGGTCTGGAGTCAGGGAAATGGTTCCACGTGGTGGAAAATGGGCCCACAAGTAATGCAATATTCATTAAATATGATTAACGTTGAAAGTGCAAAAATCTCAAACAAAAAGTCTTCTTTATAAACGTACAAAGTGAAAAAGGAAAATAAAAAAACCGACCTAACCCAAACTCATGTCAATGCCGGCAATATGCCATATTTCAACATTTAATAGAGTTAAAGTTAAAAAAGAAACTTTTTAAAGATACGCGTCAAATTTGGATCTTTCTCCATCATGTCCGCTACATGCGACAAATAACTAACCAGCACGTGACGGCTATTAAAATATCAGGCGGACGTATATACCACACAAGCTAAATAACATATATACACAAGATATATATCCATTTCAACACTCATCTGCCTGCGCACAATCGGTTTTTGAAAAAATAAAAATAAATCAGTATTTTTATTTCATTTGTTTCGATTTCTATCCAAAATCGCACTGTTTTCGTTGCCGATCCGTTCCTTTAAGACTGCGCGGATTATTTTGCAAGGTGCTCATTGATCCTCTGTGTGTAACGCAGGTGAGAAACTGATTCAAACGAGTGTTTTTTCACGGAAAATGGTGAAGGCATTCATATTATGCTTAATTTGTCGATGATATGGTTATCTCAATGGTACGTTATGGATCGATGTTTCTATGTCTTGCTTTTTTATGTGTTTCGCGGAAACTTTAATATATTTAGTGAGATTTGCCGAAAATTTGCAGGGTCTTTTCCCTGTGCGATCCTGGTTTCGATTGTGGATTTGGGTTGGGCGTGTTTTTTTTACAAGATGTCATGTCCCAAATTGGTGCCGTAAGATCGCATTTTTACTGACCGCATTTTTTTTCATAGGAAATGATGAAGGTTTTTGTTTTTTTGCATAATTTGTTGATGTAATCATTTTCTGATCGGGTTGGCTATGGATCTATGTTTGTGCCTTTGATGTTTTTTTTTAAGAAAATTTGGTTGATTTAGTGAGCGTTTTTTGGGGAAGGGTAGGGCTTCATTTTGTCCACAGGTGTGTCGATTGTGATTTTTGACTGTGGGCTTCGTTTTGTTAGATTTGATGTCTGAAATTTGTGGAAATTGCATTCCATGGTGTAATTCATTAATTTGTTTTGTGTCATTTTTGGGGCTTGGGCTACGTTTAAAATATGTAGTTCGCTATTTCAATTAGTGAAATTTGTCTCCATTATGTATGTTCTTATTTGTATAGGGTTTTTTTTTTTTTTTGTCTTCAAAGAGAAAATAATCAGTGTTATTTAAAATAAGGACTTGATTTCGGGGTTTAAAGTCAGGGGAGACTTGCTTTTGGGGTTTAAAGTCGGGAGACTAGATTTTGGGGTTTAAATTCAGGGGAGACTAGATTTTGGTGTTTAAATTTTGGGCAAATTTGATTTTTGGGTTTATAATATAGGGGGACTTGCTTTTGGGGCATGAACATAGGTTCCTTTAAAGTTAAGTTGTTTGATCAGCTGGTGATGATTTTAATTTTTCCTTCTGTGCCAAATTCATTGATATTTTTTGATAATATGCACTGAATTTTTGAAATGTTTCTCTGTCACTATATGATCCTTTCTTCTATCTTTTAAAACTCCATTGCATTTGATGGCTTGATGATATATGCATTTTAAGGTGTAGATCACATAATTAGATACAAATCAGTAATATGTGGCTAATGGGTGAATTTAGGCAACAAGAAAAATGATCCATATCTTCCTCCACTACCTAAAATCTAACTAAATAGAAAAAAATATTTGACACTCCCCTTAATAATCTATTTGCTGGAATTTGATCTTTTTATAGTTTAAAAATTGTTCCTAGGATAAGGATCCCGGACGGGTAGTGCTACAAGGGATGGGGATGGTATCAATACGTCATTTTTTGAAAAAAAATGAGAGATGACTCTTGGGAGACATCCTAAATAAAAAACAAGATATAAAAATATGTGTAAGTTTTGGAAAAGAAATATCAACATACTACGTTTAAACAACTTTCAAAAGACAATACAATTCGTAAAAGAAATAAAATTTTAAAGGATATAAATGGGATTAGGGAAGGGGGTTAGTCAAGTAGGGTTATGCAACAATGATAGATAGCACTTTGGCCAAATTACAATCATTTTCTTTTCCATTTTAAAAAATGAGACTGCAGCTCAAGTCAGCAGACTGCAAAATAGCAGTCTTCAGTCTGTCTCCGTCTCAGAGACACGTCTCAGGTCGAGATGTGTCTCCTAGAAGTGTTGGTCTAATAAAGCATTTTTTTTAGAAATTTGTAAACCTTTTTCTCTATGTTTTACAATGAAATGATCTATCAAGAAGATGCTCTTGTTTAATCTAGGTGAGTAGTTTCATTCAGGGGTTATTTTTTTGCTAAAAAATTGCAAATCTTTTCCCTAGTCTTGAAATGATGTGATTTACAATGTATGCTATCTGTTTCCAAACTTCGGAAGGCCTTATTGAGAAAATCAATTAATTATACCAGTTTCCTTATGCAGGAGGATTTGTTGGCCCTATCAAAGGGTTTTGGGAGGTAGTACCTGTAGAATATGGGCGTTGAGATTGTGGGATCTGATTATGTTGAAGATCAGATAATCTCAAAAATGGTGAATGTTGATGGGGAGAAATCTCAGAAACTTGAAACTAATGACATGCAAGCATTTTCTGGTTTTGAGGCAGCTGAAGCACCTGGTTGTGCAAATGGATCCCTGAAAGTTCAGGATCAAAGGCAGGAGACTGTTGTAGACAATGTGGTACCTGTGGATGTTAAAGATGAGTGGCCTGCCCCACAGGAACCTCACCATTTTTATTTGGTCAAGTTCCGATCTTATGAAGATCAGGAGCTCAAGTCAAAACTTGAGCAGGCCGATAAAGATCTGCAAAAGAAAAGTCAAGCTCGGTATCAAATAACTGAAGCCTTAAGAGCTAAAAGGGTCGGTTTTTTCTTCTTTGTGCCATTTTTGTTATTAGTAATGTTATTCCAATGGTAAATGATTCAACTATTGAGGAAATGACCCTAGAGCAATTGAAAATGATGGATATAAATTATAACTAATATTTTAGATTGTTATATGATGAGTTATAACTAAAACCAATCAAAACGTGTGTGCAGAGCGAGAGGGCTGAGGTTATTGAAAAATTAAAGCCTTTGTCAAGTACAGAAAAGGCTTATAGGAAATCACTGGATGACAAGAAAAAAGAAATTGAGCCCCTTCAGACAGCCTTGGGTAAATTCAGGAGTGCAAATGTTGCATCTAGGGAGAGAGGTCAGGGGTTGTGTTCTTCTGAAGAGGAGCTTAATAGGAGGGTATGTTTTGCATTTATTAAAATTATGTTTTGCGCCGTTTGTAAGTACCTTTATTTTTTTGCCCAATTTCACTTTCAGTTCTGATACAAATTAGAAATAGAAACAGACTTTAAATTTATGTCGACTAATTTGAAAGTGGGTATGCTATTTTCCCTATTGATATGTTGATTAATTCTAAAGTGGAGTAAACTATTTTCTATATTGACCTAGTTGCAGTTTTCCTCTATTTGCTTCCCTAACAGATACAAAGTTTACATTTCAAAATAGAGCATGATAACAATACATTGCCTGAGGAGAAGCAGATGATCAGAGAAATAAAGCAGCTTGAAAGCACAAGAGAGAAGGTTATCGCTCATGAAGCTATGCAGGCTAAACTTCAGGACTCCATGGGAGAGAAAGAACTCGTTCAAGACCGTTTTAAAGTATGTGTTCTCTCTCTGACCTGTGTCACATGAAGTGTTATAATTTGGACCAGGATTGCCTGTTGTTTTGTGTTAGGTTGTTTTTGTTACAGGCATATCTTAAAACTGTAATTTTTGATGTCCTAAATTAAAATAATGAATCAGGACGATAACACACTAGATTAAAACATTGTTTTGACTTGCAGCTTCTGGGAGAGGATTTAGATGCATTGAGGAAGGAGCAGCAAGCTGCATGGAATAGGATTAAACCCCTCGAGGAAGATCTGAGGGTGATTGTCGAGAAAATAAATTCATTACAAGAAGAGTTAGCTGTTGCAACTGAAAGGAAAGACAAGGCTTCTGTAACTTTTTATCAACTGAGAAAACAACGTGATGCTGCGGTATGGTCAGTGTAAAAATTCAGGCTAGGGGTTTTCAATTCAATTGAGCAGTTTGATCTTATTATTTTTCCTGACATAATTTAATATTGGCTCTTTCAAGGTGGCTTAAGCATGCCTTTCCTTAATAGACCTAAGCATGCTTTTCCTTGGTGGGATTTATAGACTTTAGGTGCTCAGATGTATTCTTGTTTCAAATCTCCTTATTTTTCTTCTTTCTATAAGTATCGGAAATGTGTCTATTGGCAGCTTTAAATTCTGAAAAATCTTATTTATCAATTGGTCATCAGTGTTTTTGTCATTGGTGTTACAAATTCATGTAAATGTTTTATGTAATAAACTTAAACTCTTTCTTAATAACTTTGATCTTTCCTGGAGTTTGAGAAAACTCTTTCTAAATAACTTTGATCTTTCCTGGCCTTTCAGAATGCATTGTATTTTCAGTATCGTGCTGTTCTGACCACTGCTAAAGATTTGGCTTCAAAGAAGGACAAGGCAGCACTGGAGGAATTTTCTCATAATGAGGTAGGAAAATAAATTCTATAGATCCATGATTGAGCATGAAAACTGCGAGTGTTTCTCGCTTATTGCAAGTTGAATGTTGTATCTGCAGGTTGAGAAGTTTATGTCTGACTGGAGTGGCAGCCAGACATTTAGGGAAGATTATGTGAAGAAAAGTTCTCCCTTTCACATTCGACAGCTAAGCAAAGATGGTAGGACACCTAACCCTGATGAAAACTATCCAATTCCAGACGGAGGGGAGGCGCTACGATCAAATTTTGGTAGGGGGAATCTAAAGAAAGAAACTGTGCTTCCAAAGGCACCGAATAACTTGACAGAACATAGCATTCCTGACTCAAATGGAGATTATAAAGAAAATAAGCAACCAACTGGGTCTGGCAAGGGCAAACTGTCTACAAAGCCAAGTAATACGTATGAATCTGAAATTGCCCCAGAATCTGTGGTGATTTCTAAGGACAAAACTATGATCCATGACGAAGAGGATGCAGTCATTTTCAAGGAGAAGAGGAGAGAAGAAGAAATTGCTAAAGCAAAACTAGCTCAGGAAAGGAAGAAGAGGCAGGCTGAAAAGACACTGGCTAAGGCTGCAGCAAAGGCTCAAAAGGAAGCTGAGAAAAAAATTAAGGTATGTATGATAACTTTTTATTGTGCTTTAATACACCATTTGAACTAAATGTTTCTTTTGAATTACTTCCAATAGGAGGGATCCTTAGTTTATGTTTATTCACATCAATTAGAACATTGTCCTACTCATGGATCTAATATTTTTCACAGTCCATATTGATAGGTTGTATTGTAATTACTTCACCAATAAATTAGAATCACAACAATAAATCACAATGACTGAAATAGAGTTAGAATATATGAATAAATGATAAGCCAGTTTGAGGAGGCAACCTCCACAACCTTAAAATAACAACATATTTTGGAATATGATCATAAAATCCCAACCATTAGCTCTTATATATCGACTAATTATGTTATGTAAACAAGCTAGGCTAACCATGCTACTAATATGAAAATATAGAAATGATCATTGAACTTAATTAAAGGTTATGATAGCCACAATTCGGCCACATATATCCCAATACACGCTATAGGCTAAAGGCATAGCATGCCTCTCCCCTATAAACCAATGTTGTCTTCAATGTTGATGATTGTTGGATGCTTCTGCAAAAACACTTCATCCTCCCATGTTGCATCTTTACTGGCCAGATTCTTCCACTTGATTAGATACTTTGTAATCACCTAAATCCGCAACCTTTTAGTGCGTCTGAATTCTTCCCTTAGGTTCCAAAATGTTTTTTTCCTCCTCATCAAACTCTAGTAACTCTGTTTGGGCTGAAACTCTTTGTCCAATGATTTTTTGAGGTCTGGATATATTTTTGTTGAGTGAGGTAACCCTAGTTTGTATGCTACATTGCCAAATTTTTGCAAGACTTGATAAGGATTGTAATACTTAGGTGAAAGCCTGTTATCATTATTCTCCTGTTTCAAGGACATTAGCTTATAGGGCTGTAAATGCACAAAAACTCAAATCTTTACTCAATGTTTTTCATTGCGGTGCTGGTCAACGTGTTGTTTCATGAGGTTCTGCGCCATTACCAAGTTCTCTTTGAGATTAGAGGGTACTTTTTGTTGGTATTGTGAATGTGTTCTTCAACTTCTTGAACCTTTGGCTGGACCCTCAAAGATGATGTGATGGATGGTACCCATACGACGTGAAAAATGAAAATGTTAAACCATTATTTTGTTAGTGTCAACCATTGGATCCGTTTATTCTTTGCAAAACAATGAAGATAATTCTCCAAGCACTTGTTGACCACTTCACTTTGCTCATCAGATTAGGGATGATAAGATGAGCTAAGAGCCCTTTGCATACCAAAACATGAGAATAACTTTGTGTAAAAATTATTGGTAATGATAGGGTATCATGATCACTTACTATGATCTTTGGGGTTCCAAGGAGCTTCAGATTTGTAGCAATAAATGTTGTTGCTGATGTACTTGCTACAAATGAATGCGATAATGTGCAAAACTGGGCATATTTAATGAATCTATCCACAACAAATGTGATGACATTTTTCCCTTTCGATTTTGGTAGTGCTGTGATGAATCCATGGAAACCTCCTCCCACTTTTGGCTAGGAATAAAGAGGTTGCAATAGACGTAGGGTCGTGATTGTTTCCCCTTCGTCTTGTTGACATACTATGCACGGCCACAAATTTTTGGATTTCCCCTTTTAGCCCTTCCCAAAAGAAATCTTGCTCGACTCTATGACAAGTTTTCAAGAAGTAACCTGAGTTTCCACCTATTGGAGAAGCATGAAGTTTCGTAAGCACTTTATGTTTAAAAGTTGAATTTTTGCAAAGGTACAACCTATCCTTGTATCAGAGAGCATCCCCATTCCACACAAATTTATTCGACATACTTGGATCTTGTTGGAGCTTTTGAATAAGATCTAGTGTAATAACATCATTCTTCCCCTCTAATCTTGCTTCATTCAACCAGTTGGCCTATAATACGGACATGGCACACAACATTCTCATTGTGGACCCATCCTTCTTGGATAGTGCATCAACCACGGCATTATCCTTTCATGTCTTGTATACAATCTCAAAGTTAGATCCCAACATTTTGGTGACCCATTTTTGTTGTTCTTTTGGTGACAACCTCTATTCTAAGAAATATTTTAGATTATCATGATTTATCTTCACTTTAAAGTGTGTCTAACCATCAAATATGGTCGCTATTGTTTTATTACATGAAGGATGGCCATCATTTCCTTCTCATAAATAGACTTAGCAAATTCTTACCTTTGAGTTGGTGACTCTCAAACGCAATGGGTTGTCCTTTTTGCATGAGTATTGCTTCCATGCCATACCCTGAATCATCACATTCCACAATGAATGTTTTGGAGAAATTTGGAGTAGCTAGAACTAGGGTGGTGCACATGGTCTCCTACGAGTTCTCAAATGCCTTGGGGGCTGTCTCATTCCAATGGAAAGAGTCATTTTTTAATAAGGTAGTGAGTGGTGATGCTATGTTGACCATAATTTTTTACAAAATGATGGTAGTAACCTGTGAGCCCCAAGAAGCCTGATAAGTTTTTGAGGATTTTAGGCACTTTCCATTCTACCATAGCCTTGATCTTGTGCTGATCCACCTCGATGCCCTTATGTGAAACAATGTGGCCCAAATACTCGATCTCCTTGACTCCAAAAACATATTTGAAAGGCTTGACATAAAGTTGGTGTTGTTCAAGAATATCCAAATTCTAATTCACATGATGCAAGTGTTACTCCCATGTGTTGTATATTAAAATATCATCAAAGAACACCAAGACATTTTCATAGAAATGGCTGAAAAATAGAGCTCGTCAAAACTTTGAAATGTAGATGGTGCATTAGTGAGGCGAAAAGACATCACTAGAAATTTATAATAGCCCTCATGGGTTTGGAAAGTTGTCTTATGAACATCCTCATCTCTAATTTTGATTTGAAGATATCCAAATGAAGATTGAGTTTTTTAAAATAAACACCATATAATTCATTTGATAAATCATCAAATACAAGAATAAAAAACTTATTTTTGATGGTGTACTTATTGAATTCTCTGTAGTCAGGACACATGTCAGGGGCCATCTTTTTTACGTACCATCACTACTGGAGAAGAATAAGCACTCTAAGTATAATATATAATCCTTGCTTTGAACATCCCTGTACCATCTTTTTAATCTTACTCTTCTGGACATATGGGTACTTGTAAGGCTTGATGTTGGGTGGTTGGCACCTTGGTACTAATTGAATGGCATGATCATGATCCCTTTTGGGAGGAAGTCCTTTTGGCATATCACCAAAAACTACCAAATTCTCTTCTATAATAGTTGTCGATTTGGCGGTGTAGACCCCTTTGGTGGTTGTGCCTCTCTTGAAAACAATTAAGCGACAAATCTGTTTGCTCCTTTTTTAAGAATTTTTTGCATTTAATGAGAACTCAACAATTGTGGGGACTTTGCATGTAACCCACATAGTTCAAATTTTATACCCTCAGAATAGAAACACAAGAATAGCTCTTGGAAATTCATCTCAATCATTCCCAATGTAGTTAGCCATTGGACTCCCAACACAATGTCTATTCCACCCATAGGAATGAAAAACATAGGGCTATCTAGTAGACAATCTCCCATGGAGAGTTTAATGCTATCACATTTTCCTGAACATCTGAGTGCCACCATCTGGTGGCATGACTTGAAACTTTAGAGCTAGATATTCAAAACAATTCAAGAGCATAGCCAATTTATTGTTGATGATGTTGTGGGTACTACTTGAGTCAATCAATACTGGCACCTTCTGTTTTTCCAGAAAACCCACTACCTTGAGGGTTTGTGGAGTGCTAATGCTAGAAAGTGCTTGAAAAGAAATAGTTGGTTGGGTTTCTTCTAATTCCTCCCTTGGCTCATCATCAGCCTCCGTGCTACTACTTCATCAATGTCCCATGCTACTACTTCATCAGTGTCCCATGCTGCTCCTCCATCCTCTTCTTTTTTATTGGCACCTTCAATGTAGAACAATTAATTTTCCGCACATTTATTTCTTTGATTATATTTGCTATCACAATTAAAACATAACCCTTTTTGACCTTTTATCTTCAATTTTTTGAGGTGGCAACTAGGTAGGTTGAGGGAAAAATGGTATGAGGATGCTCTGATATTGGAGGTTAGTGAATGTTTGCCTCTTGTTGGATAATTTTTTTTCTCTGCCTTGTGCACCATGATAAAAGAATCAGAAATATTAAGCGGATTAAACATGCGTACCTCATGTTGAATGTGGTCCTTGATACTATCAAGAAATAGACCATTCAAGATTTCATTTGTAATCCTCTCCACACTCAAAGATAGGTTTTGAAATTGATGAATATAATCCTTGACCAACCTGTTTGCCATAGTTTTGCCAATTGGACAAAGTAATTCTCTGTTACAGTACTGATATAATGTGTTTGCAGCTTCTCTATAAAAAATGGCCAGGTGACATTGAGAGCCTTCTTCTTTTGAGCATACAACCAACAATACCAAATGAATTGTTTAGGTTGCAAATATAAGGATGCCATGGTAACCTTCTACTCACATGGTATTTGATGCAGATCAAAAAAATTCTCCATTGATTGATCCAATTGAGTGGATCTTTTCCATCAGACTTATGCATGTCCACTTGTGGTAGTAGTTTTCATGATCCAGAATTAGTGGTAGCAATGGGTTGAGGTTGTACAAGATTTGGACTAGGATTACATTGTCCCTTAGATCCACCTTGAGTTGCTTGTGAGACTAACAAATTGTTGACATAATCCGTGCGAGTAGCCATTTGTGTAGTGATGTTAGCAACATCTCCTTTCAATTCATTGCACATATTCTCCATTTTAGACTCTATGTTGTGTATGGTTCCATTCTGATTGAGCATTTTCTCACCTAGCAAAGAAGACATCATATTAGAAGTCTCACTTGACCTGAACTTTGACTGTGTCTCCTCATTGTTAGGAGTTTTCCCTGGTGTAAATGAATTATTTTCCTGGCCTCTAGTATGTGGCCCTGTCATGCTGAGTCTTGACAATGCAGAAATTGTTTTTTTCCTTTTACCAAACTTTGACCAAACAGTTTCGGGCTAAGGGGGGTTTCAACCAAACCTTCAAAGAACATACCCTATCTTCTTTAGATTTGTCCATGCTGCCCATACGTACTCAGCCTGCAATTTATTTTGACTTTAGCAAGTTGCTTATATTATTAAAAAGAAGAGAATTATTTTTTTAATTCATGGTGGGCTACTTCATTTATTCCTGTATCCTCTTTTTGAATTTATGGCTTTACTTTTAAAGCATGAACTAGCTTTAAAATATAGTTGAGGCTTCTTTTTAAATCACGTAGCCTTTTTCTTTTGAATGAATGTGATAGCTTTAATAAAGCATGGGCTAGCCATTAAAAATAAAAGAAGACTTCTCTTTGATTTCACATACTCCCGTGGCTTTTCTTTTAAAAAATATGAGCTTGTTTATGTAAATAGTGGGCTCACCTACTATTTATATTTATTAGTTTAAATGAAGCCCATTTACGGTTAGAAGCTTGGACTAGATCATTTTCATGGGAAAATTGTACTTTGATAATTAAATGGAGCTTGCTGCGGAGTTTTAAACAAGTTGTATAACTATCTGTCTTGATCTAGTGGATTTGTTATTTCGATAATGAAACATGTCCCTGCTAGAAGACTTCTAGCAAGGCTTGTGGGACATTTGATGAAGGTAAGTCCTTTTTGGTGTGCATGTTAGTCTTGACTCCTCATTTCATATAATATTTGAGCATATCCTGATTTTTTTTAAAGTTTAGAACACCTGAAAAATTTTCACCCGCAATATGGAGATGTCAATATTATTATTTTTCGGATGCATGCCCTAATTTTTATCCTCATGTATTTGAAGAAAGCTTTTATTGGTGTTGATCATATAACATTTGACTAATTACAAGCTGTTGTTTAAATATTGGGTGTTGATCTGGTAAGCACCTAATTCTATTTGTTTCTCAACTCCGATACACTTTGCCTTTATCCCAATTGTTTTATATAGATTTGTTGTACCTTCGGCTAGCTGGGATATTACAGAGGCCCTTAACTGTTGTCCTTGTAAAACTTAGCCCCAAACAATTATCAATTTTAATCGGTCATTCCCTACTCACCCTGCTGAAATGTCTTGTTGACAGTGTCTGTGTCATATAATCTGTCATAAATGCACACCTATGTTCTCAAATCCCTTGGGATATATATCCAATAGTCTGCATTTGTAACTTGCTTTGTGCCTACTTGAAACTTTCGGCATATGTTCCTGTCTCTATGGATGGTTTACAATGCTGGGCTTAACCTTATATCATTTATTTCTTTTTATTTATTAAGTATATCATAACTTTTACTTTTATGAAATTTGGTATATATAGGAACGTGAAAAAAAAGCTAGGAAGAAAGCATCAGCAAGTCAGGCTCCAGAATCTGAAGCAGCACTAAATACTGAGGCGGAGGTTGCAAAAAATGCTGATGAGCCAGAACCAAAAATGACTGAAGATACAGAACAGCAGAAAGAATTTGAACCCAATGAAAAAGTGAGGCCTAGAAAGAGAGCCTTCACAAGCAAATCAAAAGGGAAGCCTTCTTTTCCCAAGTCTGCTCTGAAAAAGAAGCAATCTTTTCCTAGCTGGCTCTGGGTAGGCATAGCTATGCTATTGGTATCTCTGCTCTTTGCAATCGGTTATTATTATGTTCTATGAGTGGAGCTTATTTCTAGAGAGGGTTAGCATTATAGTTTGTGGCTTTAAAGCACCGGAATATGGAGGAGACAGATCTGGAGTTTGTATCATCAGGAGCTGAGATGTAAATAAACAAATTTTGAGTTTCCTTTCTTTTGGAGACTCCATAAACAATGCTTTCGCTGAATGCTGGCTGTTATTTTATTTGGATTATATTATTCTCCATCCTTCGAGGAAGGAATTTCTCTCGATGATTTTTGACCGTTCACTTATGTCCTTTTAAGTATGGATAGCATATTTCTCTTACCTTAATCATTTTGCCTTACATGGTTTTTGCCTTTTATTTGTTTTCCAAGCTGTAAACTTTAAAGCAGAGTTCCATTATCCATATGGTATTTGTAAAATGCATTGCCCATGTGAGAACCTAGAAAATTGATTCTAAGAAGGCAAATGTTTGACACGTTGGTGAAGAAGGCTGCTCGCATAAAATGTTCTTAGCTTGTCAATGCTTTTCCTACAAACCTGACACTGATTTTATATTGCATTTTTCCCAAGATCAATGCGACAGGTTATAAAAAAGTACAATGAAAGGCAAATCGGAATTGGAAGATAACAAAAGATTGTAAGTTCTTTTCTCACAAACCTGATATTTTGGGAAACAACTAAAAAAATTAATTCAAATTTAATTACAGATCCAAAGATGAGAGTGATGAGAGGTTGCCTTAAAAAAGAGTGCATTAATTCTTTAATCTATATTAATCAATGTGCTTGAACGAGGCTGATTGGAAGAGCCAGGAACCCTGAAGCTATCTTAACAAATGTGCATGAGAGGTCAGAATGCTGGAGATGTTGATGCTCTATTCATAGAGGTTAATCAATTATCTGTGCTTTTCCTTCCAAGTCTGATTTGAGGAAACAACATAAGTAGCTCCTGAAGTGGTGGTATAAGACATGCTTTTCAAATATCCATAATTCATTTTCTTTTCTTTTTCTCGAGAGACACCAGATTCTGCTAACATTTTAGAAGAGGTGATTTCAAAGTTAATGTTGGAGGGGAGTCTTGTACATCACACTTGCCCTAAATACCTATTTCTAATTCCTTGATGTGTCCATTTCCCTGCTACCTGGGAAGTACACTGCCAAGAAGATAATTTTGCCGTGTTGTATATATTGATATAGTCCCAGTGGTTGAAGCATCGATCCCCTTGCCTCTAATGCTTGCATTCCAGTTGTAGATGTGATACTTTAATTCGCTTCAACCATGCACTGCATAGTGCCTGGGTGAAGAAAAATATGGTACTGTTTACTGGGTAGCTTCCATAGTCCTTGGAAAGGCTGCAGATCATCATTCCATGTTGCAGATTTGATTTATCAGGTTGCATGATATTATATGTCAATAAAAAGATGAGATAAAAATGTCTACTGTCATGCAATTAGATAAATAGAAAGGGAATGATATAAGTGCGCAGGCTCTTCCAAAAAAAATGTTCTTTTGGGTCAATTTAAATGCTTGTTTAGGTTCTAGACACTTTTTAAAAAAAAGTAATTACGCTGTTCCCCCACATCGGCCAAGGGGGTCGAAGCGAGTTGAACTGTGAATCTCCATGTGGGAGGTTAACACATTAACTATTACACTGGGCCTTATCCCAGGTCATAGACATCTTTTGCTTGAACACGGTGTTTTTCATCTCAAATAGTCTCTGCCCAAGGTAAATTTAGAATTCAATTGACCCCTTGTTAGTTAAAAGCCACATAAGTGACAAATGTTATAAATTTTATATGTTGCTGACTTTTCATTTTCATATAGAATTTCAATATTTGGTTCCCCCAAGTTCCACGAAAAATAAATAACTCAAACCTCCCAATAGTTTTATTTATTATTACTAATTCACTCAATGGGCTTAATATGTTTCCAATAAGGAGTTGTTGGGGTTGGGAGGGGATTCTCTCTCTTGGAAAGCGTATAAGCCTATCGAGCCATATCTTTTATACATTTAAGCACATTCACACGTGAGCTGAGGGCTGTCATGTTTATCTCACCTCAGTTTGGACACGGTGATGTAATTTATGTGTGAGTTGCATTTCATTCAGCAGGGACCTATACATATTTGAACCCTTTAAGTTCATTTGACATCAGACTACTTAAGGTTATAAGAATTCATTTGTGCTTCCCTGCATATTCTTCCACTTTACCTGTCATTTTCTTCCTCATTGTCTCGAATTTCCCCACCATATTCCATTCATCTTCTCTAGACAAGTGTTGCAGACATCCTCAACCTTGCCTTGCCAAATTCATGCAGTCTTATCATCAACCTACTATCACAAAGGGGACACCTGTGAGTAATGAACACTAATACTCACCTACACCTGTGAGTAATGAACACTATTACTCACCTACACCTAGATTGCCCACTCAATGATCACTTGGTCAAATCAAAAGAGAGAACACAAATTACTAGTGTGGCTCCTTGTCTTTTTGAATCGAGTGTATTACAGATTTGTCAAATGCACACTAGGTGCAACTAATTCTTCCTTGTCTTGATATTGTGAATTCTCAACACCATCCCCTGTTTATCATCTTTTGACTCTCGTCACTGAAATCCTCAATCTTGCCTTGCCAATCCACGTGGACTTATTATCTATTGCTTTCCTCATCAATCTACATTCTTGGAGGTGAGCCCTATTAGTAATTATTACTGTCTGCCCTTGGATTGCTCGCTCAATGATCATAGCCACTATTCAAAGAGAAAACACATCTTCTTGATGTGCCTAGAAAGATCTTATACACAGTCTAGGTGCAACTCATAAGGGATCACAAAGATAGATAATTTTTATAGAGGTACTTACTAATGTGGATGGAGATTTGTGACAATGTGCATTAGTTGGAGTCAAAATTTGGTAGTCTTCAATTGTTGTTGCTTAATTTATGCGTGTCTTCTCGATGTGAGTACAAAGATTTCAAACACATTAGGTGCAATTAATAAAGGATCTCAAAGATCTCAAACATACGATAGGGGCAAATGACAACATTTATAGAGGTACATACATTTGTGATGACGTGTGTTAGTTGGAGTCACAATTTGTTAATCTTCAATTATTGTTGCTTAATATTCCAATTGAGTAACAATTCACGAATTCCATTTTAGACATAATTCACTGTGCCATAGTCGATCCACACTCACTAGTGCCTTTTTTCAGCTATATGTTTCATGGTTTAGGTGGATATATATGCCAATTGTTTGCAAACCTACGACCTCTCTATTATTCACCAGGGACTAACTTTGATTCTTGACCCAACTTGCCCTGATTTTTTTTGATGACTTTTTTTTAAAGATTATTCTTCAAATTCTGGTATAATTCGTAGGAGGACATTAGAGGCAATACATACATTTATTATAATCCTTTATAGTTTTTGATACCTGCCTAAAATTTCACCTTACATCTAATATGGTTTCTTAAAAAATTGATTGTATTTTATGGCAAATAAGTATGCCCATACAACTATCAAATTTAGTCTTAGGTTTCAACTACACCAACTCAAACAACTTTCAGAGAATGGATGCATGAGTACTCACAATGAGTGCCAATGTTTGGGGTTATGGTATTACAAGTTTTTGTATTGAGATGGTTTCATCGTTATGCTACTCACTAATCTCCTTTTGGAACCAATTTTTGTATTGAGATGTTGTCATTGTTATGCTATTCACTGATCTCCTTTTGGATTCCATAATTTGTTTGGGTTGAGTTACTTCAGTAAACTGCATCTCTATAAAGATGTCGAGGCGAGGGTCCTTTATCCACCAAGTTTAGTAGTTGTGATGGTATTTAAAAAGTAAAATTTATTATTTCAACACGATCAATTTGATGTAATTCTCAGAGAGTAAAAAATAGTCAATAAAACAAGTTATATCAAGAAATACTAATCAATAGAATAAGAAATGTCAAGAAACTAATTAAATAATGTCATGACAAATAGGTGCATCATAAAATAGGTAATGCAATATACAAACAATTATTTGGTGAGTTTATCCCAGAATGTTGGTCCTTGCTTGTATGTGTTAATCATTCCCAATTTTGCTCTTGCCTCATTTTTGTCACCGGGAAACAAGAAAGTATTTGAATTGATGCAATTAGTTTTTTTTTATTTTTCTTGGGATAATAGGGGATGGGTTTTTTGGGTGCTCGTTTGATGGGTGAAGCTTAGAAAATGTTGTTCAAAGTCCTTGTAATGTTTGATATCCCATGATTTTATTTTTCCTTCAGTAAGTGGAATTGTTCTTTGTGTTAATCATTCCCAATTTTGCTCTTGCCTCATTTTTGTCACCGGGAAACAAGAAAGTATTTGAATTGATGCAATTAGTATTTTTTTATTTTTCTTGGGATAGTAGGGGATGGGTTTTTTGGGTGCTCGTTTGATGGGTGAGGCTTAGAAAATGTTGTTCAAAGTCCTTGTAATGTTTGATATCCCATGTTTTTATTTTTCCTTTAGTAAGTGGAATTGTTCTTTGTATTTTTTTTCTTTTACAAATAGTTCAAGATATTTATAATCTTGAAATCTTTGGTTGAGATACGACCTTTCTCCTGGAGTTTTCTCATGAGAGATGACATTTTAAACATAGGCGTCTTCATCCTATCATGGCCTATCATATAAATTCGTATCTCAAATGCCTTCCTCCTTAAGACCTTCCTCTAATCAAGGGGTGGTTGTGGATGTCTTAGACAATCACATAAAGAATCTTGCCACAAAATCCTCAAGGCAGCCATGAAGCAACCACAAAAAAATCAAGGCGTCTTTCCAAATTGGAAAAAAAATTGGCTTTTAATATGCCCAATGATCACTGATTTTTAGAAGAGTCAATGTGCTAACCTTGCAATGCCATTATCTTGTACCCTGGATAAAACAACTTTGGGAACTCAATACTACGCTTGAGGTCAGTGTTGGACATAAGGGTTTCCTCTTCTTTGTCGAATACAAAAGTATAGGAAACTGAAAAGTACTAGACAAGGGATTATATTTCTTCAAGGAATTTGGAAGTGGTATATATTTAAGACAATGAACTCTAATCCATAAACAAAAAAACATGGACTATATAACAATATGGTTATATGCTTATATGCTCTAACCCTAGAATTTGGATGGAAGAATACTTGCAAGGGATCATAAGTTTTTTTTGGGAGTATACTACTATTTCTGAAATGGCTAGGCAAATGACGTATACGACCTTCGTTTGGATGTGTGAGAATAGATATCGGTCAACCACTCCCAAACACAATTGCTTTTAAATGAAATGATTACCAACGAGAACTTGCAATTGATTTTGAAAATATTCCATTATGGTGCCACACATGTCATCAATATGGTTACTTATTTCTCAATTGTCTTCGTGGGGAGTAAGTCATAACACAAGACACTTATTCTACGACTATGTGACATGCCTCATCCATACGACAAATATAAGTGGTTTTCAAGAGGTTAAGAGTAAGGAAACCTGGTCTCATGCCATAATAAAAGTAAGAAAATCTCAGAAATGGTTAAAATGTTTGATGTTTTATTGTAGATTGATAAAGAACAAGAAATGATTATGGAATCAATAGCTTAACAACATCAAGAATCTACCGTTATGCCCAAAAATGTCTTGTTAACAAACAAGAACATCACTTGGATAAATAAAATGATAATGAATACTTGACATCATTAACTCTTTTCCCAACAGGTTTATCATATCTTAAGGAGCACATTGTAGAAGAATTGATTGGTTGGGAAGCAATATCTGGGACAAGAACAAAAAGAGCACACTGATGAAGTACAAATAATGGAAAGGAGCAATCATCGATCGAGAGTCATGCTTTCGTTCCATCTTCACATACAAGAATAGTGATTACTGCTAAGTAAGAAAATCTCAAAAATGGTTAAAAATGTTTGATGTTTTATTGTAGATTGATAAAGAACAAAAAATGATTATGGAATCAATAGCTTAACAACATAAAGAATCTCACATTATGCCCAAAAATGTCTTGTTAACAGACAAGAACATCACATGGATAAATAAAATGATAATGGATCCTTGGCATCATTAACTCTTTTCCCAATAGGGTTATCATATCTTAAGGAGCACATTGTAGAAGAATTGATTGGTCGGGAAGCAATATCTGGGACAAGAACAAAGAGAGCACATTGATGAAGTACAAATAATGGAAAGGAGCAATCATCGACTGAGAGTCATGCTTTCGTTCCATCTTCGCATACAAGAATAGTGATTACTGCTTTGTGTGATGGCCCAAAAGGATTTATCCCGTGTTTCAGAATTGCAAGTTAACCAACAACGAACCTTGCAAGGCAAGAAAATTGTAAAATTGGGAAAAATCTGATATAAAAATATTAATGGAAGAGGGCCATAAATTTGTTGAAATCGGGGATATTATACCCCTTGATAATTATTTATAGAACTAAGGTTGATCACTATGTTTATTGTTTAATGATTGTAGCTTACATGTTTATAGGTTTTGTCTTTTTAATTAAAAAAATTATCATTTACATTTTTTTTTGATCTTGAGTAAAATCGGGACATCTCTAGCATATTTGTAAAGGGGCTAGAAGGGGATCTCAGAATTCTGTTAAATATTAAAAAAAACTTTATTTTATTTACATTTAATACCTCTAGTTGTGAATGGATTTAAAATTGACTCCAAACAAGTTGAATACCTAATACCAAAATATTAGCTTTAGTACATATTAATTTTCTACTATATGAAATGTGGTCGTTGATGTGGCTTGCAAAAAGCGTAGTGGATTTGTGAACATAGAACCTTTTGAACCTCTCTTCTAGTCTAGTTGTTTTTTATAAGTATTATTTTTTAGCCATCCTTCAGAGAGCATTCCTTGTAATACCATAAATGATGACTTTTAGGTAGCTCAATGTAAATGGGGTAGCAAGCTAAGTTATCTTGATTATAAAATAAATTTTATGATTAAGTGTATTTGATCCAAGATAGTTCTAGCATTGGTGACCACCTTGTAAGTGCTAACTTGACCATTCATGCTCACGAGAGATGAGTTTATTTCACAAGTCATACAAATTAACTTGTAAAATAATTGATTCTAGATAAATAATATTATAATGAAAATACTAAAATATTGTATAATCCTTATTTTTTAATAAAAATGAGTGTATAATAACCAACCTTGATGCCGGAAGAAATGTGATGTATTGGTAAAAGGGGGATGTTTTTTCTAATGCCCCCATTGTTCAAATCCTCACTATGTGCAAGGTGTAAAAGGGGGACCCCCAACACACATGCACACACGCGTGTGCACGCACGCGCACAGAGAGAGAGAGAGAGAGAGAGAGAGAGAGAGAGAGAGAGAGAGAGAGAGAGAGAGAGAGAGAGAGAGAGAGAGAGAGAGAGAGAGAGAATCTCGATGGCCAATCCAATCAATGAATATATTGGAATAAGGGGTTTGATAGGGGTTGTTGCTGAGGTGGCCCACAAAACACCTATTTTTTAAATTAGAATAAAAACATAATACAAAGAACACTAATACAAGAATGCCAACAAGTGAATAACAAACAAGCCAAGAGGCAAAACGAAGGCCAAGAAGCTATAATAAACTCATAATTTTATTGAAATATGCAAAGTCCAGAGGACTTTTCTCTACCTGAATGTGTAGATGCAAGGTGATTGAGGCAACGATAGCCAATTGCAACAAACAATTAATAGAAACATCAGATAACTAACTCTAAAAATGAAGATGCAATCTGATTTTCCAAATTTCAAATAAAATCTAAAGTTTGAGAGCATGCCAAAGCACATTCAACCTTGCATCAACAATATTATCCCCCATAAGAATGTAATGCATAGAAAGAGTAGCACTTGTGAGGCCTGGAATTGAAGAACCAAATGGATTCGAATAGAATCATAACAATCAATTTTAAAAAATAAAAAATGGATACACGATGTATTTATTCTATACAAATGATTGATCATACATTTAGATGATATAATAATACTACACTAAGTGTGATTTACACCGCATTTTGGGTCGAAGTTACACCAAAAATTGATGGTTTTGGGTTTTTTTTGATCCATGTGTAGTGGTACAACTGCATACACTTCTCCTTTGTGCACCTACATAGATTGCACACAACTAACTTGGAGTCCTTTGTGTCGAATTCCTTATGCACACACAAAGGTGTCACAAAACTTTTTCACAAAGCTCCTTGTGCCTAGTAGAAAACTTGCGCACCATTGCATTTTTGCACAAGAATTCACTTTTCTGCAAAGGCTCTTGTGCCTAGTAGAACCCTTGTGATAGATGGTGCACCCCGCATAGAGCTTGCCATCCCACCACATCCACGTGGCTTTCTAAGTGGCACTTCTCAATTCTGCAACATGTCAGGGAATCTCTCCAAATAACCGTTCCATTGAGTAATTCAATTGCCACACATTTGGAGGAATTTCAATCGTCGAGCAAGAAGAGGATGTAACAAATTGTAACCATTATCCTTAGAATTGTTGATAGCTATAAATGCCTCTTGTTTTTTATATATAAACATCTAACATATACATCCAAACAAGGTTCAATGACATACACAATCATAGTGATATATATTATGTCTTGAATATCTATTCTTTCTCATACACATTGTATTCACACCTTCAGTCTAGGCAAATCAAAGGAAGTGTTTTCCCTTATAATCACATGAATACACATCCCTAGCTTTGCTATAGTATTGAACATCTCTATACATTTCCCCTTTTCATTCACATTGAATGGAAGTTGCATTTCTTACGAGTATGAGACTTCCACCTACTTGAATGTGTGTTGGCTTAATTTTTTCAAGATGACATAATCCACACTCTTTATAACCACACAAATTAATTCTAAGCATAAGGTTGTCCCCTGTGCACCAGGGCATCGACCCTATGGCACAAAGCATTGGTGTCAGAGCATAGATCTTTCCTATGCCTGTAAACACACAAATGCAATGAGAGAATGAAGGATTACCAATCAAATCTGTTTCAACCTAACTGGAAGAATGCCATAGGAAAAGTAAGATGGCTGACGCCTAAAAGCAAACTGAGGCAACACTAGACATCCAAAAACTCATTTCGAATGCCCTAAAAGCATAGCGCACTGAAAATTTTGGCCAATTTTTCGAGTTGATTTAAACCCTCTCCTACAACATGCTCAATAATAGTTATAGCAGTAATCCCCTTCAAATTGCAAGTCAATCTTGACATCCCCATGTTCGAAGGAAAAAATAGTGTCACAACATTGGATGCCTACATTCGACAAATTGAGGCACACTTCTTAGTCAATTGATTCACCAATGCTGAGGAGATCACCTTTGCCATGTTGAGAAAAAAAATTAACCACACACAAATTTATCCTATTCAAGGAATAAAATATAAATGTTAATTTATATTATTTTATTGTGCATTATATGTTTCTTTTTTGTAATAACTTTCAATTAGAAAATATTTTTGTCGACCGCATCCTAAGTCAAACATTAAATATTAATATGCGATTTTTAATAATTAGTCATCTACTTTTAAAAAAACAACCCTTCCCTCATTTTTTAAAGAATGTAAATAAATAATAATAAAAAAAATCCACATATAAATAAAAATAAATAAATAAAATCCTACTCATATTAGATGCACACCAAGATCCCAAAGGTAACACAAATTCACAATAAAAAACCAAGAACATTACGACATTTTTCTATTTTTATTTTTTAAATAAAAATGAAAATTTGAAAATCTCAACATTCGTTTTTAAATTTTTTGTTGGTCTAATATAAATTTTGCTATTAGTGGCCTTGCAGTGGCATCTATTATCATCGTAGTTATATCAGATAGACACAAAACTAACCAGAGCCAAAACATATTTGAAATAAAAAAACCCTAGCCAAATTGTATATCTAGAAAAAACCCTAGGTATGTTGTGGCATTTTTTTGTTTTTATTTTTAATGAAAAAAACAAATTTAAACTACAAGGTTCACTTTTTTGGGTCTAATTTAGATTTTTACAGTAAAAGATTATATGTTTCATTCTACAATTTTTGATCAAAACCTTAGTAAATATTTTCACAGAGTCACCATGCATTTTTGACCATTTTTTGTTTTGATATGGGTTTTTACAGATTTATTTAACTCTTACACTAGATGAATCAAATATTATTTCTCATTGAGATATTATTCTTTAATTTCATATTCCTTTTCATTCATTTTTTTATTTGAGAAAAATGAACAATGACTATATTTTTAACCTAATTCCTAATGTAACACTTTTAGATTTGTTGTGATTCAATCATAGGTAGTAACCATTGATCTTTAAGCTTTGACCTATGTTCCTAAATAATGTTTGGAACATTTATTCAGATCCTAGTGATAATTATTGTCAACATTGGAAGAATTTTTAATTTTACTAAGTACTTTTAATGGAAATTCAAGTTAATAGTAAAATTAACTAATTCACATAAATAATTTAATACATCTCCTTTATATATTGAATTTGAAATGTATTTAAATCTTTAAAAATATGTGAATCAGAATTTTTCAAGTATTGATTGCTACTCTAGAGTTTTATCAAGCATATCACAAAACAACATTCAATACTTGAAAATATCTTATTTACATGGTTGTTAAGAGTTGTTTTGGTATTATAAAATAGATATCTTAAATGATTTATTTGGATTGGTTGATTTATCTAAGATGCAATTGTTATGCAAATTCACTACAACGTTGAGAGCTAGCAGATGCCATGTTTCAAACATTGGAAAATCATAAAATCATTGATCATATTTTTAATACACATTGAGTATGGTTTCATAAATTATATTTTGATAATAGTTTTTATGTAGACTACAATTAATGGTCCATCTAATCATACACATTCTTTTAAATATGCTATCTAAAACAATGCTATGATTAAATGAATAAATAATTTTAATCTATCTAACAACTATTATCATATTAGATCTAAGAAAAATAGTTTGCTACCTTTAATAATAATAATATGTAGAGTATAGTTTTAAAAAATCTAATTTGATAATAGTTTTTATATAGAGTGCAATTAATGGTCCATCTAATTATTGCATTCCTTTAAATATACCAACTAAAACAATGCTATGATCATAAGGATCATTAATTATAATCTATATTAAAATTATTATCATATTGTGCACATCTCTTTCCTCCGCCTGCTCCTTTTATTGCCTCTCTCTTCATTTTGAATCCTTATATAATATTTCGCTTATATATGGTACAGTTCTAATGGACTAATGAGAGTTGAATCCCACTCCTGATCTCACTCCCCCTCCTCTCACCCCCTTTTTCGCCTCTCTCTTCATTTTGGATCCTTCCTAGTATTTTGCATAGATATGATCTTGTTCTATTTGAAAGGCAGTCCCTTCTACAGATCCATTACTTTCTGGTTGAAATAGGTTTTTTTTGGTGGCTTCATGGAAGACATAGTCACCCTTTATTGGTCATCCTGCATTTTCTCAGCTTGATTTAAGCTTGAGAGGTGAGAGGGATCAATCTTACTTGCTTGGCACTAGGGACCTATCTCGAATGCAGACTTTGGTTCTTGATAACAAGAAGGTTATGACACTTTTGGGAGACATTGAGGATAGATTTGGTTGTATCATCACCAGATCTATGGTTCCTTGGTAGTCCCATGTGTGTCTCATGAGTCACCAATGGGTTTGGAGCTCTAAAAGCTCCTGAGATCTCTAGTTGGTTGTTTTGGTCAACATAGTTGGCAGTTGGAGGGGTAGCTCGTAACTAGGTCATGACGAGATGGAAGGAAAGTCATGTTGTTTACCATTTGTGGAATCTTGGATATTTGGAGTTCCAAAACCAATGTAGGGTTCAATGGACCTTGTTTTGAGGTGAAGTTCTCAGTATACTATGTCAACACATTTATGAGAGCTAGTTTCATGGTTGTCCTTTGTTCAGTCTCCATTCTCAGATATTTGGAATCCCTAGGCTAGATCTTGTTTGAACACTGACTATGAAGGACATAGCTTCCATTGAGGTTGATGAGTTTTAAATGTTAATTTGGTGGGGGAGCTTGGTTATCCAGGAAGGAATTATATTCCAAGCGACTATCTTATTGTTGTTAGTTATGTTGGGGGAGATGGATTGTCGATGCTTAGTTGATGGTATCCCCTATCTGTTTCTGGTCCACAGTTAGGTGGACTTGTTTATGGCAATTTTATCTTTGTGGGTGACTTGTTGAGGTTTTGCTGATGGGTTATCCTATTCTAGTCATCATACGAGGGTGAATTTTAAAGGTTATCTTCAATTTCCTTATGTTTCCTTCTTTACCCTGAGTTTGGATGATGACTCACTATTCAGGCTTGTTAGCCCTGTTTGTTTGTCAGATAAGCTGACCCATTAAGTGGTTTGACTCATACTGTAACTCCTATATTCTGTGATGAGTTAGGTTCACTGACAATTTTCTATTTCAACTGTTAGTTTGATGTTGTCTCACTGTACAAGCCCATTCACCTTGTTGGAGGATGTAGAGCTATATTGAATATCCTTGTAAATTTGTAATAGGATGAGGGTCTTATAAAAAACCTCATCCCTAGTTCGTAGCTCCAATTTCAAAATTATTTACCCTAAGCAATAAAATAATAATAAAAAACATTCATCTAAAGAACAAAGTTGGGAAAAATGTAGGCAACCTTCCAAATATATTAAAAATGAAAGATATTTGTCCTTTAAAGCTAGCGGCCAATATCTTCCCAATAATGAAATTTTTATATATAATCTAAAATACAATTGTTAACTTAAAATGAAGACATCATTTAAAGCTAGATCTTGCTAGGCATCCAACATTGTTTAGGAGAAAACATGCAAATAATTAAAAATAATGATTAGGAACATAACACAACAATTTTATAATAATATACAAGTGGAATTACATTAGCCATGATTCTCCAAGTTGTTTCAATTCGCTAGAGTAATGCTCAACCAAGCATGTCGTTGAGAGGTAGTGATCGCTAGAATGGTAGTGGTATTTTTGTATACAATTTGAGATAAAATTGTTATCTTAAGATCAAGCACATATTTAAAAGCTAGCAGTTGCTATGTTTCCTATATTGTTTTGGAGAAACTCTCACGGATAACTAAAAAACAATGTTGGGAGCATATTGGTAGTTTTGCTTTCAATGAAGTGATTTTTGTTAGCACCATAATTTTATCATAACATAAACATGTAATTAAAAAAAACAAGTAGAACTACAATGGTCATGTTTCTACAATAGCAGAGATGTATCTAACCTAGAACAATAGGCACATGGTACGTTATTTACTTGTTTATGCTAATGAAATGAATTTTAAGTTTAATTTTATTTCATAGGTAGGTTATAACATTTTTTGCTATTTTAATTTAAAAATAATATTTTTGAATATCCCAACATTCGTTTTTTAATTTTTTTTTGGGTTGAATTTAAATTCTACCATTACTAGTCTTGTGGTGGCATTTGTTTCTATTGTAATTATATAAAAATTGTGACACAAAAATAATTAGAGCCAAAGCAAAATCACAAGAATATAACCTTAGCTAGATCGTATATGCAAAGAAAAACTTTAATATGCTGCAACATTTTTTTTTCTATTTTTTTTTAAAGCAAATCGATTTTGAAGCTTATAGAGTTTATTTATTTATTTTTGGTTTAATATAGCATTTTGCAGTAAGGGACCAATTAATTTTATTTGTATTCTAGGTATTTCTCCCTATTCATTAATTTTTTTGATGTGTTTCATATTTTTTTTGATCAAAACCTTAATGAATATTTTGATAGACTCATCATTCATTTATGACTATTTTATTTTTTATATGAGTTTTTACAGATTTATTTAACTCTTGCAGTAGATCAATCCAAAATTATTTTCATTTTTTTTAAAAGTTTCACATTCAATTTTGTTCATTTTTTTTTGAAAAATATGAGCAATGATTGCAATTAAAACCTAATCCTCAATGTAATACGTTTAGATTTGTTGTGATTAGTCATGGTTAGTAATTTAAAAGTTGTTGAGGAAACACTTTTATTTGATGAAAAATGGTACTCTTGTAATTGTGATAGTAGTTGATGGTATCGAGATCACATATAATGCTACTCTTTGGGAGTTTTATCAATAGTGAAATAAATAATTGAAAGTTGACATTGTTACTAAATATGAAACAACCAAATTTCATCATATATGGATACTAATGAGATCAAGGATGATGCTACTCTTTTGTGGAATATTTACAACAATAAAAGAATTCAAGAATTTCATTGCTAGACCATAAATATTCCTTTAGTAATAACATGACATCTTCCTCTGAAAATGTTTAATAAATTGAAGGAAATGAGAAGCCATGTCATATCATTTTTGTGCTCATTCCACCGACCATTATGTCATGGGGGATGTCCCAACATTTGATACTATTGCTCTTCTTAAAGATAAAACATATGGTTCATAAGATATAGTTATCTACAAAGTTATTCATGAGTCACACACAATAAACCTTGAGTTGACACAATTGGATTGTTTTGATGATAATACTAACCTTCACATCATTAGTATTAATGATTCATGGATGAAGAGTATACAAACAAATATTCCACGTGCATATGGTTTATGTAGATGAAGAGGGAAAACTTAAGCTACACCATCCCTCATATTTTGAAATTAAATATCTAATAAATTTGACCGATATGAAAGAATTTGATGATAAAACATATAATAATGTTGGAGTAATTAAACAAGGGTTTTACTAGACATTGCCCCATTCAGGAGAGTAGGCTGTGTTTTCAGAATTTATAAGAAAAAAATTATTTGTTTAGAGGAGCTTGTAATACTAACATCAAATCTAGTTGATTTTACCATCAAGGTGGGCATGCATATCTACATTTATTACATTTGTTTTCCTAGTTTATCTAAAGAAGCCTCATCGAGCATTCCATATCCTATATTAGTTTTGTAATGTTTAGTAAATGTTTACACTAGATAAATAGTTTGTTGGATAATAACTTTTGAGAGTTGTGAGGATGTTACTGGTTGTTGGGTGTAGAATAGGGTTACAAAAATCATAGTGTAACTAGCAGACATGTGTGTGACTCACACTAATTTTATCATTTGTATATTTTTGTGTATGTATTTAGTTTTTCAAAAGCATATCAATAGTATACAAAATGCGAAGAGTATTTCCTATAGATGTAGTGACATATTAGAATATGAAGTGACAACACTTTGTAAAACTCTTTGTATAGTGTGTTAGGTTGTGGAGCTAAAAGCTTCACCAAGATGCAAACAGGAGAAGTTATGGAGGATGCAGAGTTGCAGAATCAGTTGCAAGGAAACCGACGTTGGTCTGATCAGCTGACGTCAGTCAGATAGTAGCGAAGAACCAACCGACGTCGGTTACCAGTCGGCTGACATCGGTCATGGAGGAGCCGACGTCGGCAGCCTGTGCGAGAACAGGCAGTTTGCATGTTGATTCCGGAGAGTCTATTTTTGGACTGTTTGTTTGCATGTCAAAGGCTAGTCTTAGTCTTGAGTTGCGTGTCTAATTATTGTAATTATGATAGTCTAATTATTGTAAGCATGGGATCTATATATGGACTCATGGGCTGTATTGTAAAAGTGTGCTAGAAAGCCATTGAGCTTTTAGAGAGAGCTAGTGTAGCTCCTCCTAGTTCCAAAGGGGTGCTGAGAGTGTATGATGAGGGAGAGTTGCAGGGTCTACAAGGTCTAGGAGCTGATCCACCGAGGTACTGGTTGAAGAATCATAAGGACTTGGTGAAGCAAGGACAAGGGTTCTTCAGGGGTGTAGAGATATCTACATGGTGAGTAAGGTCTAGTGATTTGCAGGTAGCAGCAGAGAGCAGGAGATCTACTTGGAGTACAGTTGTGTACTTGACGTACTGGCAGCGTGTTACTGACTGGTTGGAGAGGTGAACATCAATTCTATATTTGAGTTGATTGTTGGGACCGAGAGAGAGAGGGAAGAAGGTCTTGAGGTGTGGCAAACCTTTGAGGTGGAGGAAGAAGTGGCATCTTCCTTATTGTATATTCTTCTGAGTGATTATTAATACAATTGTGTATTGTCTCTCATATTTCTGTGTTGTTTCATATTTCTAGTTACTTATTGATTCTGGTTAAATTTCGTGTTTAGTTGCTAATACAAGAAGTAATCATATGTGCTCTATTGTTGGAGCAAGATCCTGACAAGTTGGTATCAGAGCTTTTGGTTGGGTTGACTAACAGGTGGTTTCAGATTTGGTAGTGTTTTTGATTACAGGTCACTCGCAGGGGTTTCAGATTGAGTGGGAGTATGGCAATGGCAGAAGAAAGTAAGCTACGAATGGAGAAACTGAATAGCACGAATGGTCTGATTGATGGAAAGAAAGAGCAGGTAAAAAGAGATTGTTGGTCGATAGAAGATCAGCGTGTAGAAGCAAATGTTATTGGAGACTTTGGAGAGATTTATTTATGGGTTGGAGAGCCTTGTCAGATTATTGACGAAGGGGAAGTGAAGCTGAAATTGCAGACGAATGACACACAGTGGTTGAAGGAAGTCATGCAGGTACCAGTCTTGGAAATGAGTCTAATTTCTTCAGGAAATTTGGGTGATGAGAGATGCACTGTAACTCTCACAGTGGATACAATTGAATTAGATGGTGGTAAGAAAGTAGGTATCCTTTATCTATCTACTTATATTGCTGATTCACCTTTTGTTGCAGAGATGTGGCTTCATAGGCTTAGTCACATATGTAAAAGGAGAATGCAGATTTTGAAGCGGAAGTCAGATGTCTTTGACAAGCTAAAGAACTGGAAAGCCTTGGTGTTCATGGAGGAGATGATGGACAAATATCAGGTGAGGGAACTGAATTATTCTGAGCAGGGCTATGTTGATTTGAATAGGATTTTGATCCACAGAGAGCTTGCGGGTAAAAAGTTATCACTCACAGGCAAACACAGGTACCGGCGTCGGTCAAACAGTAACCGACGTTGGCAGAAGAAAGACCGACGTCGATCATAAAGAAATAGACGTCGGTAGAAAGGATACCGGCGTCGGCCAGGGAAACGACATTGGCAGTCAGGTTCAGTGTAGGAAACCGACATCGGTTGGGAGCAGACTGTGAGATGGCCGAGATCGGTCACTGGAACGGATATTGGGCAGACAACACCCTGTCAATAGGTCTCAAACGCTCATGTCGAGGTCAGAAAGGGTAAGTGAACCTCATATTTGTTGTTCACCTTCTTTATATTGCTTATTGATGGTCAAGAACCAGGAAGATGCGAAGAGGCAATGCAGGTAGAATCCAGATACAGTGGGAGCTTGGCATGGATGAAGAGTGTGAGTCCTTGGAGAAGAACCAAACAGGTGTTTGTTGGTAGAGTTGTTAGCTGGAAGAAAGTACTGAGAGACAGAATGGATTCCCAAGTTAAAGAAGAGAGTGGATGGATACGCGAGACGGAAGGCCAAGGTATATGGTCTTGAAGAAGCTGCAGGACAGTGGTACAGGTTTGACAGGTAGATGACTAAGCATTGCTTCAGTCAATGTCAGTGTAACTATTGTGTTTATCTTGCTAGGTGAATAATGATTGCAACATTATTTTGTTACTGTATGTGAATGGTATACTAGTTACAGGTTCAGAGATATAGGGTTTTGCTGAGCTAAAGGTAAGGTTAGTTCAGAGGTGTGTCATGAAGAATTTGGAGCAGTGAAATTCTTTGGCATAAGAGACATGGGGATTTTATCTCTAGTGGGAGATGATGTGAAGACAGTGTTGGCGGGGTTCATGATGCAGGATGCAGAATCAAAAAGCACACCAAGGGCTAGACAGTTTAAGCTTAGCTTGGAACAGGGTTCAAAATCACATGAGGACTAGTGTAGGCCTGAATTTTCCCAAGCAGTGGGGGTTGTCAGAAAGTATGGAGCCAATTCGGGGAAGGAGTACTAGAGGGCAGTTCAGTGGATTCTCAGGTATCTGAGAGGGATTAGCAGCAGGGATTCTTGTTATGCAGGGTCAAGGTCTTTACTACATGGATATGTAGGTTCGGATATGGCAGGTTACTTGAATGATAGGTATAACATCACAGGTTGTGTGGTGGTTGGTCTTCAGGATTGATCTTGAAGAGAGATACAAGCCAGAGAATAATTTAGACGGTGTACAGGTACAGGTACAGGTGCAACTGTTTATCTCCAAGTGAGAGATTGTTAGGTTGTAGAGCTAAAAGCTTCACCAGGATGCAAACAGGAGAAGTTACAGAGGATGCAGAGTTGCAGAATTAGTTGCAGGGAAACCGACGTCCGTCTGATCAGCCGACGTCGGTCAGATAACAGTGAAGAACCAACCGGTGTCAGTTACCAGTCGACCGACATCGGTCATGGAGGAGCCGACGTCAGCAGCCTGTGCGAGAATAGGCAGTTTGCATGTTGATCCCGGAGAGTCTATTTTTGGACTGTTTGTTTGCATGTCAAAGGCTAGTCTTAGTCTTGAGTTACGTGTCTAATTATTGTAATTATGATAGTCTAATTATTGTAAGCATGAGATTTATATATGGACTCATGGGCTATATTGGAAAAGTGTGCTAGAAAGCCATTGAGCTTTTAGAGAGAGCTAGTGTAGCTCCTCCTAGTTCCAAAGGGGTGCTGAGAGTGTATGATCAGGGAGAGTTGCAGGGTCTGCAAGGTCTAGGAGCTGATCCACTGGGGTACTGGTTGAATAATCATAAGGACTTGGTGAGGCAAGGACAAGGGTTCTTCAGGGGTGTAGAGATATCTACATGGTGAGTAAGGTCTAGTGATTTGCAGGTAGCAACAGAGAGCAGGAGATCTACTTGGAGTACAGTTGTGTACTTGACGTACTGGCAGCGTGTTACTGACTGGTTGGAGAGGTGAACATCAATTCTATATTTGAGTTGATGGTTGGGACCGAGAGAGAGAGGGAAGAAGGTCTTGAGGTGTGGCGAACCTTTGAGGTGGAGGAAGAAGTGGCATCTTCCTTATTGTATATTCTTCTGAGTGATTATTAATACAATTGTGTATTGTCTCTCATATTCCTGTGTTGTTTCATATTTCTAGTTACTTATTGATTCTGGTTAAATTCTGTGTTTAGTTGCTAATACAAGAAGTAATCATATGTTCTCTATTGTTGGAGCAAGATCCTGACATAGTGCTTAGTGTATTGTGAAATGGTTCCGATGTGATAGAGATTAATATGCAATTCTGAGATAGTTTCCTTTTTATGTATTTTATGATTGCTTTGTGTGTAGTGATGATCTATTTTATAAATCTATTATCCATGTAGATTCTCTTGAATGTTCTGTATCTAATAAGCATACATTTTGTGCATCTATATTTCTATTTTAGTTAATTAAGGGATAATTTCAATCTAAAATATAGTCGGTTGTAATCTTTTGTCATTTATCACAATGTTCTCCTTGTATTTGCATGCTATGATGGATTTTATAAGAACCTCTACTAACAATGGTGTGGTGAGCATGGAACTTCTATGTGAAACATGTTGAGATGGCTGCCAAGGCAAAGAGATATAGAAATATGGCTAGATGAAATAATCCACAATTTTTTAGAATAAGAAGAGAAAAAAATTAGGAAGACTACGAAAGAATTTATTCAGGAGCATATATAAAGAGAAATTAATGAAATCTTTTAGTGGGAATTGCCTAGGTTATTAACTACGTGGCTATCTGAATTGGAGTATTATTATTTTTAGCTAAAGAGGACAATATTTATAGTTTTGACAAAAGAAAAGTTAGATAGCCTGCGAACTCTAGATACTGATTGGACCCGTGCAAAAGATCATTGGGCCAAGACCACCATCGACGGTTACATCACATAATTTACTGTATAAGGGTATTTGATTTTAAAGTTGCATAGGATTTATTTGTGAGATAAAACTGAGGAAAGTTCTTTCAGTGACTACTTATGTTGATCAAGATGTTGGTTGTTGAAAAGGCCATGGTGCATACCCCTACCAACATGGAGTAGTCGATTTGGGTGTTATGGGGGTGCATGTGATGTAGGAGTTAATGATGTAGATATGAGAAAAAAAACTTGAACCTGAGCCCGAAATATGGAGAACACAAAGACTCAGAGTGAAGGAAATTCTGGGATTAGAAATAGAACTATGATAATAAAGAAGATGGAATAAATTAGATGATCCAAATTTAACTATGAATAGGAGTAGGAATAAAATAGAGGATGTTGAAGAGAGGGGAGACTAGAGAGGGGGTACATAAGTAACATAAATTAGAGAATGTAGGGATTATGAAAAGTAAGGAATGGAAGATCTCGAGAAGGAAGAAGACATAAATTGGGATAAAGAGGATATGAATCAGAGTGGAGAGAAATAAGAAAGTATGATAATAGTAAAATAGTTAGAAGATAGGAATAAATTATAGTTACAAGGAAATATATTATTTAGACCAAGGAAATAATATTATCTGGAGGGAGTTATGCACAATTTTAGAAGTATGATAGGTTCAAGATCGTAGATAGAATAAATTGAAGACATAGATCATTCATTTCCAGAGTACACATACCCAGAGCCCAATTTATCATTAGAGGGAAGAAATCATAGTTCAAAGGGACATGTAGAAATTAGTTTGAATCCTTTACAGATAAATCTGGTAAACTTAATGCATAAACTAACAAATCAATAGATAAAAATATGTTAGAAGAGGCTGGATTCACTTTTAAAACTAGTTTTAAGACATCCATAAAAATTAGTGCATAAAAGCCCATAGTAGTAGTTGCAAGTACACCAAACATGAAATTCAACACATGAATGTTTACTGATTTAACTCCATACGATGGGTCCTTTGAACCTGAATAATATTTATTAACCTATGATATAAATGGTGGGTTAAGGGAGTGACTGTTGAAGATATGAAGAAGTGCAAACTCATAGGAGCCTTAACATGATGATATCTAGAGTTTATTTGTAAAAAAGATGCTAATTTCTTAGTTATTCAACAAGTTAAGGATCAATTAATTAAAAACTTCAAGATGAAGAAGTGTTCAAGTCAGACCATTCAAGATATTAAAGAGATTCAATAGCGAAGTGGAGATTCAGTATGGGAATATGATCGTATATTTTTAGACATAATGAAAAAGATTGATTTTATCATGGAATATAAAGAAAAGGCTGATTGGTTTGTATAAAGATTGTGATCAAGAATTATATTTTCCATTGTGAAATCATAGTTGTTAACTAAGGCTGATGTTTAATAAACTACGCTCTAGATAAAATATATTGAAGATTATGGAGATACTCCATCAACTAGCTATAAAAATTGAAACAAAAATAGATGCTTTTCTCAGAAAAATGGATGAGCTTCATGAGAGTAATAACCCTAAGTTAGGTATATGGCATATGGAGTGTGCTAAGGAAGGATACCATAGGAACGATTGTCCTAAAATCAAAACTAAATTCTACGACGTATGCAGAGTAATAGGACATAAAACCTCAAAATGCCATTTACTACAACAATATATTCAAAAACCACAAAATTTATATTGTAATTTTTTTGAGTCGACTAACCATGACAAGAAAAGTCATTGTGCTCTGTATGAACTAAAGGAAGATATCACTAAGAATGTCTTCATAGTCTTAATACAATAGATACCTACTGTGAAGCAGGGAATTCCAGGACTAGAGGTGTAAATGTATAATGTGACTATTGACCAAATTTGAATTTTAGTCAAATTGGGTCAACCCCTACATATTGAAACTTTTCAAAAGGTTCCTATATGTCTAATAGGGTCTCATGTGTGTATACACACCTCACGCATCCCTGCTCTAGCCTTGGTCTAAGCCTATCTTCCTTTTACTTATCTAGTCAACTCTCGTAAAACATGGTCAAAGGCTCAAATTAATTTGAAAATGTCCTAATATGATCATTTAAGTGTTTTAAAGTGTTCATAAGTCATAAATTTTCCCTTTGTCATGTTTCATATGAAAAAGTGCCTTTTAGTCATATTTTTGGCTTATTAAATGACTTTTATAGATTAGCTAAAGAAGAAAAATTATCACCAAGGAATATTTAAATGTGGAAGAGGTTAGGACATGTTATGAATCAGTCATAGATAGTCAATAAGTAGTTTCATGCAGAAAAATAGGGAGTTTTCCATAATTTTAGGCTCTTAATGGCACTTATACAGACTTGGGAAGTCCACCTTCAGCTTAAAACATGGGAATAGTGTCTATTCATCTCCTTGAGGTCTTTACCATGCTTGGTTTATATATAAAATTTCAAAAAATTCAGTTTTTGCTTCTATTTCTTCTTTCTTGCCTTTGCAAGCCAAGGAGAGCCAACTTTGGATGCATAGCACAGTCTGTATAGGTGCAGCTAGGAAGACTAATTTTGGGGGTTAAAATAGGTATGATTCAAATTCAAATCCATGACAATAATTTTTAGTTGCATGGCTTCTCCTTTATGAACCATCACTAAGAAGTCAGGAAACTTTTTATGCTTATTCATTCACGAGGGGTACCTGTTTGAGCTAGTTTATGAATATTATGTTTTAGTTTGATATATTTGATGGTTTCATATGTTTCTCAGAGCCTCTCCACATGTTTAACCATCACAATATTATCATGAATATCCTCAAATGCCAAATAAGCCTCTTCTAGGCTTATTTATGCTTGCAAATTGATTCATTTTGCATCTACATGTGTCTAACAAAGTTACAAGGGTGTTGTACGAAAAGAATTATCATGGTTGAGATCTCATGAAGTTTGTAAAGTTGAATGTTATCCTGATGAACATGATTGATCCCTTTGTCATCCCACTAGTCATTGGAGAATCATTCCAAAAGGAAGAAGTCTAAGTTTTGGGAACTTTTCCCTGTATTGAAAAAATAGAAAGCTCTATGTTTTTTGACAAAATTGGATAAGTTTGAGAAATGAATTATTGATATACTTTAAGATATCCATATAGTATCCCTACTATGAGGTTATATCCTTACAAGAGAGGGAAATTAGAGAGCACAAGGAACATGAGTTTGAAGACTCTAGAGTCATGCTCAAACACACTGAATTATTTCAATGTTGTCTACAGGTTTGAGACCAAAAATGAGGTCTTTGTCATCAAAAAATAAATTGAAACTTGAATGTGCTACCATAATGGGAGTACCTCTAAATGTTAAGGGTAACATACATGAGCTTGAGAGATCATCCAAAATAGTACCATACAATGCTTTACCTCCCATACACTTACTTAGTAGTCTGTACAATGTCAAAAGATGCACCTACAATAGGGGTATCAAACAATGAGTCAACAATTGATGTTTTGACATTGTATTTGAACATTAAAGGTGAGTAAAAGGTATATATATATATATTTTGTGACTCTTGTTAGGATGTGGAGCTAAAAGCTTCACCAAGGAGCACACAAATAGGTTCGGGTCTACACAGACGCCGGCGTCGGTCAGGAGCGACCGACGTCGGTCAGTTGCAGTTACAGAGGTGCCGACGTCGGTAGTATGGTCGGCCGGCGACGGTCACAAGCGAACAGGCAGGAACTGACGTCGGTTACCTGTGTGTCCAAAAAGCGATTTCCAAGGACAGAAGCGAGTGTTTGCATGATGAGTTTGAGTTGTAGACTCAAGCTTGCGTCTCTATTGTTAGCAATATTATTTTTAGAGCCCTTGTTGAAGAGGCTTAACTGTTTGTTGTAAGAGCATGCTCAAGTTTCCTATTTCTATATGTAGGAAAGATCTTCTAAGCTATTATGTGTGTATGAGAGTTGAACTGTAAAAGTAGAACATTGTGAATGTTTGAAGGACAGTATTGAGTTGCATCAATCCAGGTGGTTGGATTTGAGTGTACTTGAGAGAGAGCTCTTGAGGAATAGAGATCTAGTGAGAGATCTTGTGTGCATCTGAGAGAGGTGTGGAAGAACAAAGTTCTTCATTTGTATTCCTATTGTAAAGAGTTTTTAATACAAGTTTTTAGGGTGTTTTCTTGTATATCTTGTTCTATGCTATTTATCATTTCAGTTACTTATCTATCTGATTTATTTCCGCATTTATTGCTTTCACAAGTGTAATCCATTGTTGGTTGATCCCAAACAAGTGGTATCAGAGCTCAGGTTCACTAACAGGTGGTTCAGATCTGTGTAGTGTGTTTGGATTACAGGTTGCTCACAGGGGTTTCTGCAGGGATTTCTGTTTGAGTGGGAGAAGCAATGGCAGAAGAAAGTAAGTTGAGAATGGAAAAGTTTAATGGCAAGAACTATCAACACTAGAGAATGCAGATAGAGGACTATCTGTATCAGAAGGATCTTTACTTACCGTTAGGTGGGATAGCAAAGAAGCCCAAGGACATGGAGGATGAAGAATGGGAAGTTCTTGACAGAAAGGCTCTTGGGTCTATAAGACTGAGTCTGGCCTCCACTGTGATATCTAATTTGTCACAAGCAAAAACTACGGTAGAGTTAATGACTATGTTAGCAAATTTGTATGAAAAACCCTCAGCTTCAAATAAGGTATATTTAATGAAGCAGTTATTTAATTTGCATATGCAAGAAGGTGGATCTGTTTCTAATCACCTGAATGATTTCCATGGTATTGTTAATCAGTTAAGTTTTGTTAATATTGTATTTGAAGATGAAATAAAGGCTCTTTTAATATTATGTTCTTTGCCTGAAAGCTGGCATGGCTTGGTAATGGCAGTTTCTAATACTGCTTCTGCTTCGAATATTTTAAAAGTAGAGGATGTGGTTAGTGTTATTTTGAATGAGGAAATTCGCAGGAAAAGCACAGAAGAGACATCTGGGAACGCTTTAAATCTTGAGAGCAGGGGAAGGCAAAAAGAAAAGAGCAAGAGGAGATCAATATCTAAGTCTAAGGGAAAAGGCAGATCCAAATCCAGGAATGGCAGAAGGCCACAATGCTGGAACTGTGGAAAGTTGGGGCACATAAGCAGAGATTGCTGGTCAAAGCCTAAGGAGGACAATCAGCACGAAGGAAAGGAAGAGACAAAGGTTGCAGGTATTGCACAGGATGCTCTTATTTTCTCTTTGCATAATAATATAGAATCTTGTGTATTAGATTCTGGTGCATCTTTCCATGCTACCCCTAACAGAGAATATTTCAGTGACTATGTCCATGGAGACTTTGGAATAGTGTACTTAGGGGATGATGAGCCTTGTAAGATTATTGGCAAAGGTAAAGTGCAGCTGAAGATGCAGAATGGCAACACATGGGTGTTGAGAGATGTGATGCATGTTCCTAGTTTGAAGAGAAATTTGATTTCTGCAGGTAAGCTAGGTGATGAGGGTTGTACAGTAACTCTCACAGCAGATTCTTGGAAGGTGACCAAGGGTGCACTTGTTATGGCCAGAGGTAAGAGAGAAGGTACTCTCTATTTGTGTAATTGTGTTACTAACAAATCTCCTTCAGTTTTATCTACTTCAGATGTGGATGCTAAATTGTGGCACTCAAGGCTTGGCCACATGAGTGAGAAGGGGATGTCAATTCTTAAGTCTAAAGGTATGCTTTCAGATTTGAAAAGTATGGATCTAGAATTTTGTGAGCATTGTGTATTTGGAAAATAGAAAAGGGTTAGTTTTCTCAAGACTGGGTCTACTAAGAAAAGGTAGAAGTTGCAGCTTGTTCACACAGACGTGTGGGGACCGGCTCAGGTAGCCTCTATTGGCGGATCACGGTACTATGTTACATTCATAGATGACGCCACAAGAAAGGTATGGATCTACTGTATTAAAAACAAATCTGATGTTTTTGAGACTTTTAAGATTTGGAAAGCCATGGTTGAGAATGAAACAGGTAGAAGATTAAAGTGCTTGAGATCTGATAATGGCGGTGAGTTCTGCAGTCTTAAGTTTAACTGGTATTGTTACACTCGTGGAATCCGAAGGTAAAGGATGGTTCCAAGGACACCTCAGCAGAATGGTATTGCTGAAAGGATGAACAGAACTATCATGGAGCGTGCAAGATGTATGAGATTGCATGCAGGGTTGCCCTTAGAGTTTTGGGCAAAAATAGTTGACACCGCAGTGTACCTGATTAACAGAGGACCCTCTACAGCTCTGGATGGTGGAATTCCAGAAGAGGCATGGACAGGTAAAAAGGTAGATCTCTCATATCTCAAAGTTTTTGGTTGTGAAGCCTTTGTGCACATAGATAAGGAAAATAGAAAGAAGCTTGATGCTAAGTTTATGAGGTGCACGTTTATAGGCTATGGCTCAGATGATTTTGGTTTCAGATTTTGGAATCTAGGAACTAACAAGGTAATTAGGAGCCGTGATGTTGTTTTCAATGAAAGAGTGATGTACAGTGATCAGATAAGGAAGCTAGATCAATCTGGGCAGAGCAATGGTGAATTGGATGAAGTTATGGTCCAAAATGAGCTCGCGGGAAAAAGAAATAATCACTTACAGGAAAACACAGAGACCGACGTCGGCAAGTTAGGAACCAGCGTCGGCAGTATAGAAACCGATGTCGGTCATACAGAGACCGACGTCGGTAGACCAGGAACCGACGTCGGCCAGAAAGAACTGGCGTCGGCCAGTAACAGGTCCACAGGTGGCCGAGGTCGGTCACTGTCAGAAAATTTGGGTGGATAGCGTGTTGAGAACGAGTCCAAGACACCCATCAGGAGGTCTGAAAGGGTAAGTAAGCCTCCAATTAGATATTCTCCTTCCTTATATTATTTATTGCTAACCGATGGTGGAGAACCAAAAAGTTTTGAAGAAGCATTACAGGTGGAGTCCAGGAGTAAGTGGGAGCGTGGCATGGTTGAGGAGATGGAGTCCTTAAGAGAGAACCAAACTTGGGATTTGGTTGAGTTGCCAGCTGGTAAGAGAACACTGAAGAATAGATGGACCTACAAGTTGAAAGAAGGTGAGGATGGACAGATGAGATATAAGGCCAGATTGGTTGTAAAAGGATTTGCACAAAAGCCAGGTATCGACTTTGGTGAGATTTTTTCTCCTGTTGTTAAGATGACTTCTATAAGGGTTGTATTGTCTTTGGTTGATTTTGAGGATTTGCATCTTGAGCAGCTAGATGTTAAGACAACATTTCTTCATGGAGATTTGGATGAGAAAATATACATGGAACAGCCAGAAGGTTTTGAGGTCAAGGGTAAGGAGAAACTAGTGTGCAGATTGAAGAAAAGCTTGTATGGCCTCAAGCAAGCTCCTAGGCAATGGTACTTGAAATTTGACAGGTTTATGACTGAGCATGGCTACAGTAGGTGTCAATCCAACCATTGTGTATATTTTAAAAGATTTGATAACGGTAGATATATTATTCTATTGTTGTATGTAGATGACATGCTGGTTGCAGGGTCTCACATGCAAGATATCTCAGAGCTTAAGGTAAAATTAGCTCAAACGTTTGCTATGAAGGATTTGGGAGCAGCAAAGAAAATCCTTGGCATGAGCATTAAGAGACACAGGAAAAATCACAGGCTGATATTGTCTCAAGAAGATTATGTGGACAAGGTGTTGAAACGGTTCAATATGCAGGATGCTAAACCGGTAAGCACACCTTTGGCTGGACATTTCAAGTTAAGCAAAGAACAATGTCCTAATTCACATGATGAGGTAGAGTACATGAGTAAGGTTCCATATTCTTCCACGATAGGAAGTTTGATGTATGCAATGGTGTGTACTAGACCGGATATTGCCCAAGCAGTGGGAGTAGTAAGTAAGTATATGGCTAATCCAGGAAAGGAACATTGGAAAGCAGTTCAATGGATCCTTAGATATCTGAGAGGAACCAGCAGTAGACACTTGTGCTATGGAGGTTCAGATACTTCTCTACATGGTTATGTAGATTCAGATATGGCAGGTGACTTGGATGGCAGGAGGAGCACCACAGGTTATGTTTTTACTGTAGGTGGAACAGCGGTTAGTTGGATATCTAAGTTGCAGAAGGTTGTAGCCTTGTCAACTACAGAAGCAGAGTACATTGCAGCTACAGAAGCTAGCAAGGAGATGATATGGATGACACGGTTCATGGAAGAGCTTGGAAGGGAGCATGGGAGTTGCAGATTGCATAGTGACAGTCAGAGTGCAATCCATTTGGCTAAGAACTCAGCTTTTCATTCTAGAACCAAGCACATACAGCTAAGGTACCACTTCATACGGCAGGTATTGGAAGATGGTGAGTTGAAGCTGGAGAAGATCCATACAGACAAGAATCCTGCTGATATGCTAACTAAGCCGGTTACTAAGGAGAAGTTGAATCTTCATTCAACTTCTATTGGTCTTCATGATTGAGTTGAAGATGAAGGAGCTAGAAGATGTTGCTGTACAGGTACTGGTGTAGCTGGTTTATCTCCAAGTGGGAGATTGTTAGGATGTGGAGCTAAAAGCTTCACCAAGGAGCACACAAATAGGTTCCGGTCTACACAGACGCCGGCGTCGGTCAGGAGTGACCGGCGTCGGTCAGGAGCGATCGACGTCGGTCAATTGCAGTTATAGAGGCGCTGACGTCGGCAGTATGGTCGGCCGGCGACGGTCACAGGTGAACAGGCAGGAACCGACGTCAGTTACCTGTGTGTCTAGAAAGCGATTTTCGAGGACAGAAGCGAGTGTTTGCATGATGAGTTTGAGTTGTAGACTCAAGCTCGCGTCTCTATTGTTAGCAATATTATTTTTAGAGCCCTTGTTGAAGAGGCTTAACTGTTTGTTGTAAGAGCATGCTCAAGTTTCCTATTTCTATATGTAGGAAAGATCTTCTAAGCTATTATGTGTGTATGAGAGTTGAACTGTAAAAGTAGAACATTGTGAATGTTTGAAGGACAGTATTGAGTTGCATCAATCCAGGTGGTTGGATTTGAGTGTACTTGAGAGAGAGCTCTTGAGGAATAGAGATCTAGTGAGAGATCTTGTGTGCATCTGAGAGAGGTGTGGAAGAACAAAGTTCTTCATTTGTATTCCTATTGTAAAGAGTTTTTAATACAAGTTTTCAGGGTGTTTTCTTGTATATCTTGTTCTGTGCTATTTATCATTTCAGTTACTTATCTATCTGATTTATTTCCGCATTTATTGCTTTCACAAGTGTAATCCATTATTGGTTGATCCCCAACAACTCTAAGACTTTAAATAAAGTCAAAACATCATAAATAAGGTCTTAAGCATAGATATATTCACCTACAGGCAAGAGTTTAAAGACAAATGTCTCAGTCCTAGGTAGTGACCTAAAAGGGATGTATTTAGATAATAACTATAGGATGGGATGAAGTAAATAAGTCTAGGAAAATGTGAGATAGGATTTATGATTCATGGAGATGTTTCAAGTATTGTTTTTCAAGGTTTAAACAAACAAATGATCTACAGGAGCCATCAAGCAAGAGTGTCTCAATCTTGTAGTCAACATAAACATAGTCTTGTAGGATCAAGTGCATAGAAGAGGTGTGGTAAGTTGGAGTGAAAATAAAGTATAAAAAATTTCAAGGGTGATTTTTATACTTTGTAAATTCTCTATCCAATAAGGACAAACAAAGAAAGAGGTCCAAATAGGTGAAAACACAATCAACATTAGATAAATAGTCTTGAGAATCCAAGGGTGGGAGAAAGTTTGTAATAAAATAGAATGGTGAATGGGTCATAAACACAAAAATATGATGTTAAAACCTTTAATATACTCCAAATTATTCAACCAAGACCTAAATAAGGGAAAAAAACCTACAATCCACTTGAACAGGATATAGGCAGATAGTCTACTCCCAAAAAACTTAGTCTTGGAATTTGTGTTTTTTAAAGGGTAAAATATTTGAGTTAGGTGATAATTTTTTGTAAAAAGAATACATACATATTTTAGGTCCCTATAAAATATCTAAATTTGATGATAAAATAGGGTAAGTGCCCCCTATTTTGTCTCAGATAGGGGCACTTTCCCTTTGCACAAAACCCTACAACTTTTGGAAATGAGTAAGAAGATGAAATAGAAGCCAAAAAAACATTGAAAGATGATTTTTGGAGCTGGGATAAATACAATAAAATATATAAAACCAAGATATATGGTTGGAAACCAAACATGGTACTCTATGCAACAAGGTTTGCAAGCAGACCTTGTTAGGCAAAGTGTAAGCCTAGCCCGAAATGAGAGGTCATTTATAATTCTAGTATTTTTAAAGAATTAAAATGCTCTAAAACTTGTTTATAGAGGTATATATAATGTGTCCAATCTATCTTAGAGGTATGGAATGTAATGAAAGGAGTCTGAGCCACAAGGTTACATGCATACCTAGTAGACCTAATCTAGGCCTAGTACCTAGAAGCAGTCCATCATTTTAGAGCTAGGTGGATTTTGAGACCAATTGGAGCATGTTCTTAGAGAGGCATAAGGTGTGTCTAGACTAATATTTTTTAGATAAATCCATCAAGAATCCATTTCTTGGCTTGAAATGCACATAGGCTCATATAGACTACTAAAAGAGCCCAAACGACCAAGTTGAAAAGCTCAGAACTTCTCTAATGCTTAGCATGGGAATCTAAGGTGTTAAAGGATGTTAGGGAGGGTACCTAAGATTATATAAAAGGGATTAATTTAGAATTTTAACGTGCCATTTTCATAAGCAAATGCTAAGAACTGAGACCACTCTAAAACCCTCACAAACCCTCCGCAAAGAACTGATTGGGAAGATAAAGCAAATGAAGCATCAAAATTAGGTGTAAAGCCTAGGGAAATGAATTGAAGTTGTAGAATACTCTCTATTCCCCTATTCCATGTGACTGAGGTGTACCCTACTTATATGGATGGTGTACAACAAGGATTTTCTTAATAAATTTGTGTGTTTTGCATGTGTGGAGATGATTTAAAGGATGAAACCAATTTTAGGAGAGAGTTTAGGAATTTTATAAGTCCTCATGTCCATATATTGAGATATATAATCTCCTAAGTGTGCCTATTATCTCATTCATCTCAGCTAGTCTAGTGAACAAGTAGTGAACATTTAGTGAAAATGGTGAAACTCCAATTGGGAATCCTTTTAAGGCTTGATTTATGAATATTATGACTTGGACACTCTTGATAGGTGTCATTAGTCCTTTTTCATGGATCAAATTAAATAATTAGAAGGATTTCAAATGCCAACTGTGAGAATTTCATGAGAATGAATCATTTGTAATTATTGGAGATGATTTCTCATGGGAAAAAAGAGATAGATGGTTTTAGACCATTAAAATGCATGTAGAGGCTTGTCAATAACCCCTCCCCTTCAGATCAATCATCAGACCTGATCCTACTCAGTGATGAGGTAGTCTAATGAGGGAAAATCATGGAGATAGTTTCTTATACAAGCAAGATAGAATCTATGCCACATATGGAGGAGTTAGACAAGTTTGAGGGACATTTGTCCTTATTTTCCTTGAAAGACCTATCTCATACTTGATTTCATGTTGTCTCATATTAGTGAATCTTGAGCTTCACCTTCTCTCTATCCTCTCACAATTGCTGTAAATACTAGCCTTTTTGGCTATTATACGGATCTCTCCACCTGAATATGGTGAAGCCCTGCTCAATTTTTGCCTTAAACTAATAAATAAGCTACTTTTTACCTCATTAAATATTTCACTAAGTGAATGTTATGGTTGTTTGTCTTGTGCAAGTGTATTTTGATTACCTTCACATGTTACTCTTCCTAGTACCTTATGTGGTTTGAAAGCTCTCTTTTGTAGGTAAAAAAGAAGTGTCTGATATGGATTGAAGGTATAGTGAGTAGCTTATTCATTAATGTTTATAGAAGACCTATTGTCTAAGTCCTCATAGCCTAGACTCTCTTTAAGACCCCATGATTGAAACATTGATGTAGAAGAGGAGTGTTTAATTGAATGAAGTGTATGTGTGGGATTCTCTTTGATTTCAAGTGCATTGTAAGTGGTATGAGTAGACTATCTATTTGGTGTATCACCTACCCTAGATTATATTTGTCTTCAGTTATCTTTCTCTCTTTTTACCCCCAAAATTTAGTCATAGGTTTGATCTATAGTGATACATCAAGGGAACTAGCCCTAATCTAGAGATCCACCTCAAATTTGGGTCACCCACATCCTTGAGGTGGTTCCATTGTGCCACTTAAACGAGGAGAGACTTGTCATCTCCTCAAGGGGTGCAAGTTCAAGTGACAATAATGACACAAGATGGTCTTGGGTGGATGCCTTCATCACCTCAATATCAACCCTAGGGTCTAGCTATACGGACACAATTATCTCCAAAATATCAATATCATTTTAGGTGGAAAATTTCTAGTCCCCAAAATCAACCATAAAATTGGGATCTAACATCACCTCAATGGTAGTATGGCTGATATGATGTGAAACAATAGTCAAGAGGACTTAAGGGGCAATAATTACAAGGTTGGGGTTTAAAACAAAATTTAAGAGGATATAGGGGAGGATACTAGGGAGATTAAAATAAAGATAATTTACAAAGGTGTCAACTAATCCAATGTTAAATGTGTGGTGAATATAACCACTTCATATGAAACTACTTGACTGATCCTTAAAGACACATGTATTACGTATATTTTAGAGTTGCAAGAAAACATATTATTAAAGATTTTTTAGTTTTAGAGAAACAAAGGAAATAAAATCCTATGTAAAATGTAAATATGATAAATTCACAACCTAGGGAGAATGCAGCCATGCAAGCAGTCACAAGGAAACAACACATAGAGCAAGGATTTCCACCATTATAAATGCCACCAAATCAAATAATTATGAAGGTTCAATAGGATAAGTATCTTAATCCTACAAGATAAAAATATTTTATGTCTCAAATAACACAAGCTATGCAAAACACATAACAATAGAATGCATCATGAGGTTACACTACAACTATTGATGCACACATGTATGGACAAATTGTGTGCATAATGAGACAAGGAGTAGTTTTTGCATTGACAGGTCTATTGAAAATCTTGAGTATAAAAAAAAAATGCATATATTTCATGGAATATTACAAATATTCTACATAATCTACTCGAATGTGCACAACAAGAACAACATACCGACAGGGTTGTATGGTATGAAAAATTTAAAAAGCCATGGGATGTTTTCTCTAGAATAGATATTGAACTCGTAGGGTATGAGGTACTTAATGCTATATTTAAATTTGGGAGTGTAGTTAATATGATACCCAAATCTACATGGGAGGCTATTGGTTGGCCAACATTGAGCTATAATCTGGTTACTTTTAATCTCATAGATTATGAAAGAGTAGAACCAATTAGATGAGTTGAATATGTATAAATCAAATTTATTGACTTAAGGTTATGAGTACATTTTGAGGTAATTGATATGAAAATAGATGAGACCCATTATCATACTTTGATTGCTAAGAAATGGTCTTATGATGGTCAAATGATTATCAATATAGTGCATAACCAATTAGAGATGAAATAAGGAGATAAGATAATTGTGATACCCTTGAACAAGTCTGAGCATAAGCCATATGTTAATCCTATAGAACTGGAGTCACCTTATGTGTATGAGGATAATAGGTGGTTCGAGATGAATGCAAATAAAAAACAAAATCTCTGCATGTTGTGGAAGCCCAATTCTTTAATCCTCAACCAATATGTCAAGTATATTCACAACCAAATGAACAGTTTATGTACTGACCAATTACAACAAAGTCATTCACACACTAGTTTTAGATTAAAGAATGTAGATCACCTTATATGTGATTGCCAACTAGGTATGAGGTATAGGTGTGATAGTTATGGATTACATAGAGCCTACTTTGGAAGGTAATTTACCTTGGGAAGTGACATCTTTAATAAGCAGTTATTCATATACACATATGTTGATTTGGGTCCAGAGAGATCATGAGGTGTCTCCTATACAAAATGATGTTTTCCATTGAATGATAACTACCACAATACTTTGCATTTGAGGATATAAATCAATTCATTTTTTGATTATAGCATCATGTACCTAATATTAAATATAGAGTAAGTGCACTTAGTTATGATTTGAAGAGAATTGATGTGACCTTGTGGGCATTTCATAGGAAAACTTAGTTATCTTAGCATTAGGCTTGAGAATTTCTATGAGCACATTTTTAGATACCTATCACCATTAGGATAGATTGGACATTTTTCAAGAAGGACAATGTTCAGAGTTACATGTACATAGGTGCATGGACATATGGTTTACATAGAGTGTGGAACCTAAGTAATGGGTGCATATTTTTAGATACACTTTAGCTCTGCTTCCTACTACATGGTATATGCATTAGGAACACATAAGAGAAACTAGGTATTAGTCCCAAGTTCAATAATAATGTATTAAAACATTCATTTTTGAAGATGAAAATCCTATATTAAATAATATTTAAAAAAAAATGAAAATGCTTCTATGTCATGGGCAAGCAAAAGACTTGAGTACTGTGACAGACTCATCATCCAATCAAGAAGAAACTTGTGATTTAAATACAATTGTACATAATTATAAGGTTAGTAAAAATAAGGAAAAAATTATTATACAACCTTATAATAGGATTCAAAATGAGTTGATAGAGTCTAGTGATAGAGATGAGGATTAATAATAAGGATCTATACTTGAATGGCTTCTTCAAACCAGAACAAGAAGCTAAGCCACCAAAAGTTCAAATTACAGAACGAACTAATGAAGAGAAGCTATGAAATTTCAATATTCTAGAACATGAAGGACATAAAAACTCTTCAATAATCCATTCCTAGTGAATCTAATAGGATATACCATGATCCACTGAAGAAGTTTTTTGAAAATATCAGAATAAAGTCTGTGCCAAAGCTTGCAACTTTGGGAGATTACTAGACTTAGAATGTAATTTCATAAGGGTTGTAGTTGTTGAGGGACTATTATGATATTTTTACCTAAATTTGTAGAGGTGAAAGGAGTAGATCCATCATTGGGGGAGAATCACATTGAACTCAAAAAGTGCACATGACCTGTCAAGAAACACCCATATAGATTGAACCTCAACACAAAGTTAAAGGTGAAGGCTAAGATTGATCATATGAAAGAAGCATGTATCATTTATTCAATCAAAAAGGTGGATTGGGTTAGTCATATAGTTTTACCATATAAAAATTCAAGTAAAATCAAGATATGTGGAAATTATCATGCGTTGAATGATGCTTGCATCAAAGACGCATTTTCGCTACCTTTCACCAATGAGGTTCTAAAATTGGTTACAGGTAATAAAGTATATTCCTTTATATATGGATTTAGTGGCTATTATAAAATTACCATTGTCTAGTAGGATCAATCCAAAATAACATTTTCAACTAAATGGGGATCTTTTACGTATAAGGTAATGCTATTTGGTCTAAAGAATGCTCTAGTTATATTTTCTAGGGCTATGGTGACTGCTTTCAAGGATTTTATTCATGATTTTATAGAATTTTATTTAGATGATTTGGATATATTTTATTTGTTCAAATATCACTTGTCTAAAATGGAGCTAATGTTAGAGCACTACAGAGCTCTATGAATTGCATTAAATTTGAAAAAATGCTTATTTTTCACACCATTCGACGTTTTATTGGGCCATGTAGTTTGTAGTGAAGGAATTTTGGTTGATCAAGACAAAATTATAGTCATTTTAGGAATTACACCTATAAACAATTCTACATAATTACAATCATTTTTGGGTCATACAGGGAAAACCTTTTCAGAGGCTACATAATTATATCCATGCCCTTAGAAAAATTGATGCATAAGGATAAGAGGTTAGAATGGACATGAGAGTGTCAACAAACACACGTTGAAAAAAACCAAAGGTTATTTATATCTCCCATACTGGTATTTACTAATTGGACTAAGCCATTTCATTTTAATGTAGATGCTTCATGTATTATGGTGGGCACTATGTTAGCGAATATAGGAGACGGTGGACTAGACCATCCTATCCACTTTGAAAGTATAAAACTATTAGTTGTAGATAAAAAATATACTATAATATAAAGAGAAACACTAGATATGGTATTTACATTGTAGAATTTTAGGCATTATCTTCTTGCGATACCCTTTTAGTTCTTTACTGATCATCAGGACTTGCAGTACTTGGTTAACAAACCTATGTTAGGTGGAACGATCTCTAGGTGGTTAATGTTATTATAAGAATTTTAGTTCAAGATCAATGTTAAAATTGGATGAGAGATTGTAGGACCTAACCATTGGAGTAGGATTTGAAATGGAGAATAACTTAAAGAGTTACAAGATGAATCACATGATGCACATCTCTTCAGAATCTTTGTGATCCTTGAAAACCTGGAGGATATAACTAGCTTTATATAATAGGGAATCTTTTCAATGCACTATTTTGAGTGAGATAAAAAATAATTGAGTACATGAGCTATTGCCTATATTGTCATAAATATATTTTTATATAAGATGGGCAAGATGAGGTACTACACAAAGTGGCATTAGATCATGAGAAAGCTCAAATTATTGAAAAGGAACATAAAGGAATCACTAGAGGACATTTCATAGTGAACACACTACAAGGAATATATAAAAAAGTGGTTTATGGTGGCCTAATATGTTCCAAGATGCATATTAGGTTGCAAAACACTATGATGTCTGCTAAAGGATGGGCAAATATAACCAGAGGGATGAGATGCCTTTGAACCCAATGCTTGTAGAAAAACATTTTGAGAAATGGGGTATTGATTTTATGGGGCCTATAAGCCCACCAAGCAAGCATATTCATGCAAGGTATATCATCACTATGATAGATTACTTTACAAATGGGTTGAGGCTAATATGACACCAAGTTGTAGTGTTAATGATGCAACCAAGTGTTTATATTAAAATATCATTAAAATATTTGTGTGTCCAATCAATTTGGTCAATTATAGGGGAACACACTTTATGAATAATACAATCAAAACTCTTACAAAATAATTTATGATATCACACCATAAAACTAGTTTGTATCACCCATAGACAAATGGACAAGTTGAGGCTTCAAATAAAGTATTGGGAAAGATGTTAACAAAGATGTGCAATGTATAATGAGATGATTGGGAAGATAGGCTTCCTATGATTATCTAGGCTTATAGAACAAACTACAAACATGCGACATGATTTAACTCATTTCACTTAGTCTATGGACTTGAGGCCATAATGCCCATGAAATATATAGTTCCTAGTCTACACATTGATATGATAATGAGACTCAGGGATCGAGATCCTCTACAGATGAAGTTGATGGATTTAGCCAAAATGGAAGAAAATAGGCAAATAACACAATAAACACAAGAAGATAACAAGCTAAGTTAGAAGCATGGCATGATTGCAACCTACAATTTAAATAATTCTATTCAGAACAAGTGGCCTTACTATATGATAATAGATTTATAACATTTATGGGCAAGTCGGACATTAGATGAAAAGGACCTTATATAATTAATGATGTTTCATAACACGAAACAATTATTCTAAAATATATTAAGGGAACCACTTTTCTAAGATGTGTAAATGGATGTAGGCTTAAGCCTTATCATCAATAATCTCTATCATTTTTCACAATAATTGAGAGAGGGTGCTAAGTAACACCATGTAGTCTAGGGTTTTTGTTTAGTGTTTTGTTTTATTATTTCACTTTTAGGTTTGTGTGTTTATACAGTGTGATTTATATATCATAAGACATTGTAACTATAGTGGTTACATAAAAGTTACATAGTGAGATATAGAAACAATTTTAGCCTGAAAGAAAATCAAATTATCATAGGTACTTGGGGATCATCCCTTAAGTCTGAGAATAGGGCACCAATAATTCAATTATAGAGAAAGAATGATCAACAATCATTCAAAACCATTAATGATGATACACTTGAATGATTACATCTTTCTCAAAGTATATCGTATGTCAAAAAGACAATATGTAAAATAAAGAAAAGTGAATAACTGGGAAGATAACACACCACATCAATACCTACCATCAGGTGGATCAACTCAACACATTAAAACCTGTCAGCTAGATGGATTTGAGTGGAAAATACTATATAACAAAGGGTGTGAAGAACACAAATACATTACACACTATTGTGACCAAGGGATATCTATGATTTACATCTAATTCATATAATTGTGTATATATTTCTTAGCAGCAATATTGCAATCAAATAACTTGTTTAATTTTATCTACACATGTAAACATAGATTGTGCACAATTCTTAATTCTACTCACAAATGCACATAAGGAAGAAATGGGGATTGGCCCAGTACTTAGGAAAAACAATAACATGGTCCAGATCCTTTTGATTTCATTGAAAATATAAAAACCACTCTTTTTATCCTTGATCAACCAAAAGCAACACAAACATGAGCTCTAGTGATTCAACACCCTCTGTGAGGTTTCTAATACAAATAAACTTATCAAGATGCCTAATTTCAAGAAATTAGATGAGTTAATTCTTATATTTATTAGTAGATATAAAAAGGGTGATATTCATATTTATAAAAATGTTACAATATTTATCAATCATGTGACTATGAAAAGAGTGATGGGACTTCCAACTCAGGGTAAATCTCTTTTGCCTTAAAAACTAAGCCTCCACACATTCACCTAGACAAAAAGGAGAAGTATAAAAGGGTAGATAATTTAATCCACATCGATTCCATGGAAAATAATTTGGTACACATTATCTTTGATTACATCACCAAATGGTTTTGGTAGAACACCAAAAGTGCTAACCATACAACTAAAGGCATTATAAACATTGTGTATCACATGATATAAATTCATAGGGATTTTAATTATCCTGAGTTTTTGGCCTCAAATCTAATAATGAACATTTATAAGGCTCTCATCAATGCATCATAAGCATTTGCATATCAATTATTAGTCTTAATTCTCTGTTTTACATAGTGGAAGTCACTAGATGGACCGGTAAATCTAGATGAGGATTTTTCACCCGTAACTACGTTTGCCATCACCTAAACCAAGACAAGGTAGTACTATAAATAATTGGGGAAATCTAATGCATGGTGGCTAGGGATAGAAGCCATGATAATATCAAATCCTAGAGTACCCAAAAAAGTTATGCAATACTTAGGACAACATGCATTATTTATAAAGCTACATAATCACATTCAGATCAAAGTTAATGAATTGCCTAAAGTAAGCACAACTCCACTACCCTTTTTCATCACTATGTTAGATGGCTAGACAAGTTTTATGATATAAATCCATAGCTACTTGTTTAGTTCAAATTATATTATTCATACCTCCAAGTACACAAAAACCTGTACCTACATAGGCACAAGCTCAAACACAATCAAAATCGGCTCCATTCCAGGCTGAGAAAGGTAAGAGGAAGGAACCAACATGATGAGCCACACCACCACCACCAAAGAAGAGGACACACCATACAAATTCATGGCTAGATAATAAGTATGTTCCAAAGATAGATATTGAGTTTCAATTGATAGAGTTAGGAATTAAGGAGTAGGAAGTTTAAAGTTTTTGCTCATAGACATCGATAATAATGTTTATAAGTAAGACAAGGAAAATGAGTTCTTCTTTTGGAAGACAATGTATACCTACCAGGTGTAGAACCAAGTGAGGCAAGATTTGTTGGTGGGTATCACTCAACCTCCTCCATCCATCATAGTATATATTATTTGACAAGAAGAAATGTACCAATAGCTCCAATTAGAATTTTTCCAAATGGATATAGCTATAGGATCCTCTACTATGTAAGAAATAGACCTTCCAACACAAAAAAGACCACTTCCATCCATAGTGTGTAGGCCAAGGACCCATTATACGCCTAGAATTTATCCAAAAATTAAAGATAAGATGGTATCCTTTAAAGATATAATAGAAGAGGGTGAAACATAAAAGCATAAGGACCCTAATAATAGACTCAAGAGATAGTCTAGACTATGAAGAGGACAAATAAAACTCTCACTCCTCCATATTCCATAAATAAGGCTACTGCATGAAGAGGTATTGTTGTGGAATCATCCTCTTCAGAATATTCATAATAAGTTACAATGTTTGATTCACCAACTCCCATGGAGGAGCCTAAAGAGATTAGCTTACCACAACCTAAGCATCAAGCTGAACAAATAAATGTCATAGCATAAAAACAAGATGCTAAGGAACAAGAGGAATAAACAAAGGCACAAAATGAGATTGAGAATAAGGTGTATAAAGAAGATAAGAAAACTAAAGAAGAGGTAAAGTGAAATGTATAAAAGGATAAGGACCAACAAAAACAATAGGCTGAAGAGGAAGAGCATAGGTAAAAATCTAAGGAAATAGAAAGAAGATGCAATAGAAAGGAAGTAGAAATAAAAATAAAACCAATAAGTGCATTCAACACAACAAAAAAAAGATGAATCGACAACACTTACAAAAGGATAATCAAGTGCTATGAACTCAATAAGATCAAGCCAAGAAGTAGGCCAAAGAGTAGGAAGCCAAAGCTAAGGCTGAAGTGGAGGCCAAATCTAAGGTTGAAGTGGAGGCCAAATTTAAGTTTGAGGTGGAATCAAAATATAATGAAGAATTAGATCATGTAGTGAAATAATAAGATATGTCACAACAATTTATTGAGACCACCAAGATGGTGAAAACAATTGAGACCCATAAGCCATTGCCCATACCTCAAGGCCCAGAAGTTGGCTCAAGAAGGTAAAAAGGAAGAGGCCTCTCAACTTAGGTCTTAAATGACTATCCAATGGAAATGATACGTCCCTAAATTATTCACATGATTCAAAACCTTTTTTATTCCCATGGTGCATATTAATAATGAACATGTCTCAACTACAAATTACACCATGGCTCTGGCCACAACAACACACAAAGCATCTTTTGATGTTTCTTAACTTCTGCTAGATAAAAAAGTAAAGGCATTGTTGCCTTTTAAGAATCAATAATGTAGAAGGATTTAACCTTGGAGTAATAAATACCTATACATGCACTTCTCTAATTCATTCCAACTCATCAATAATACTTACCCTACGTTGGTCACTCAAGTCCTAGTTCACCAAGTCATGCCATAAGATAATCAATTTTCAACCCTCTTGTTGTAGCTAATAAAGGAATGGATTATTCTACATAAGTTACAATCCATTAGTAGTCAAGGAAAGAACATAAAAGTAGAAACATAGGTAATTTTTGAGCTCTTAGAAGAATATGAGTAAGTATTAGATACAATTCAGTCCAAGCCAAACACATTGCTCAAGGAATGTTTAATTAGAAACAATAGCTCACCAATTCATTGTTTGAAGCTAAGCTAGATTTTGATAGGGAAAACAAAGCCAAATTTGTAATGGAATATCATTTGGCTACCTCTACATCAATATAAAATACACTCAAGCAGTTACTTGATTCACATGATAACATCATGTAGAAGCTAAAAACTTGGCAAAATTAGATTATGCATAACACATTTACTAGCATTAAAATGCAGAGGCATACAAATTGGTTGGAGGATCTATCCAAAGACATCTAGGTTAAATTATCAAATTCTAAGGCAATCATCACCATCATAGAAGATGAATATATTCAAAATATGATGGTGACTCAGGTCTTGCTGCATATATTGCTCACTATGGTGCGGGAAGTTTTTAATGATTAGAAAATGTTTAAATAATATTTGTCCTACCTCGATAACTTCATTGCATAAATTTTTTATGGGCCTCAATTTATTCCTCCTTAATAAATTCAACAAGTTCTTTAGCAAAGGAAGACTATCACTATTTCTCATCAAGTGATTTAATGACAACCACAACCTACAATAACATATTTTTCAAGACTAATTTCTTTTTTTGAACCTCAAGTATAATCAACATTGCAACAACCTCTGGTGTAGCCAACTTAGAGCATGCCACCACATACTCAATAGGTACTGTGCACTTCAAATTTTTCAAAATTTTAAAATTTTTATACACTACAATAGGATGGACTTAAGCATTAAGAGTGGGGCCAAGTTGGTTGAAAACTTATAAAGGATGGCCACCTGGTTAAGCTAGTCTATGGAAAACTCGAGAAGGTGGTAGGCTAGTAAACTAATTAGTTGAAAACCTGAAAGGGTGTCTAATTAGTATGCAAAGGGTGAAAACTGGTAAATGACACCTAGATTGATGACTGTAACTTTTTTTATGGTTCAGTTCCTTAGCACAGTCAAAGTTTTCAAGATTCAACTCAGGGCACCTTGTCTATGAATTTGTCTCGGGATGAGGCAACTATTTAAGTTTAGAAAAGTGTTGGCTATAGAACATGGATAAAAAAATTGTAGAGTGTAACTAGTAGACATGTGTATGATTCACACTAATTTTATATTTTTTTATATCTTTGTGCATGTATTCATTATTCAAAATCATAATAATAGTCTATAGAATGTGAAGTCTTTCCTATGGATGTAACGAAAGGTTGGAATATGAAGTGACAATGCTTTGTAAGCCTCCTTATATAACAGTTCGTTGTATTATGAAATGGTTCTGATGTGATAAAGATTAATATACATTTATGAAATGGTTTCCCTTTTATGTCTTTTATGATTGCTCTATGCATAGTGATGCTGTGTTTTCTAAATCTATTAGCCATGTAGATTCTATTAAATGTTTTGTATATAATAAGCCTATGTTTTATGCATCTCTATTTATATTTTAGTTAATTAAGGGATAATTTCAATCTAAAATATAGTTAGTTTTAATCCTTTGTCATTTATCACAACACTATCCTTATATTAACATGTTATGATGGGTTTTCCAAGAACCTTTGCTAACATTGGTAGAGGTCAGTTTATCGAGGTTGTTAATTTATATATGTGAGAGGTGTTTTAGACAAAAAAGGATTACTAATACTAACTAGAATCATTGAAGGTATGATATTTTATTTATTTTATATTATATTTTATTTTGTATTTAATTTTTTTGATTTATTATTGAGTTTGATGTAATATTCATATCAATGAATTGTTTAATGTTATGTGCACTATTTTTTGGTGCAAGTGATGTTGATATTTTAAAATTAATATATATATATATTTATATATATATATATATATATATATATATATATATATATATATATATATTAGAATGTGGGGTCCAATCAGTCATATTTTGGAACATAATTTTGCCACTTTTTATCTACATTGATGAAAATCACACAGTTTTTTAGTTTTTGGCAATGAAAGGTGATGATGATGTCATCATTACTAGATTAGTTGCCTCTACAAGATATGATATGCATAATGCACTACCTTCATACCTTATATTATTGTAACTATATCAAGTAAATGATTGCAATAATCACCTTGTATCAAACAAAAATTCCAACCATCTTAGTTGTAACATTATTTGTAGTGAATCTTTTATGGAAATACCCTATTTAAAGAAAAGCTTCATCAATACCTATGAAATTATTCATATGTATTATATACAAACTAGTATTTTAAGTGTAATAAATCATTAGAGTTCACTTTGAAAGGTTATGAAAATTTGAAGGAATAAGTTTTTTATACATGGCCAACATTCCTTGATAGATTTCATGTAGTTTCAGGTTCCACTAATCACACCCACCCTCTTGGCAAGTGGTGTGTGGAAACAACATTAAAATTTAAATATCTTCATAAAAGTCTACAATCTCATGTTATTATGGAATTTTATTGTGATGTACACCAATGGGATCAAACCTATAATTGTTATGGATCAGGGATGAGGACTTATGCCCCCCTATTTAGAGTTGTAATGAAAGTATTTAATTGCAAATGAATTCATACACATTTTTTGGTTCTAAACTATTTTTTTCAATAAATGGAGCTAAAAATTTCATATATTTCACTGTTAAGTTTTTTAATTTGTTACAATATTTTTTAGGTTGTGGAAATGTTAGACTGTATGTATAAATCAATCTTAAAATATTTGTTTTATGAAATATAATGCTTTGTCTTGAAGATTTGTTGACTTATAATTATATTTAAGTTTGTTTTAATTATTAGTTATTCTTGATTATATAAATGTTTTTTTTGATATTTATTCTACAATTATGTTTTTTTAACATTTCAAAAAACACAATTACTTTCAAACAAATTGTTATTATAATTGCAAACAACTTTATTCCTCTATGTAGATAAGAAATAGAGTATTATTCAATCCTTTCAAATAGTGGAGTACATCATCTCATTGATAGATACTTAAATTAAATAACCCTAAAAGAATAATGTCACAATGACAACCAAAAAATTGAGACTATATATGTATGTACATATTTCCAAAAAATACAATATTTAGAATAAAAATTCAAGATTCAATATATTTAACTCAGTCTCAAAATGAATCATAATAAAAGTAGGATTGTGTTTTTTACAAAGCATTAAAATCAAGATAACATTAATATATCTAAATATCCCCCACCAATGTGTGAATGACGCCCATAATGTTTTACTATGTTGACCTTACATTCTATTACATGCTTTACTACAATGTGCATCCCCCATTGCATTCCTCTTAGGATTATTTTTTATTAGTTCCATTTTAATTTTTTTTCTAGCATTTCTATTTATTTTAATTTTAAATTGTCAATTTTTGTATTTAAATGTTTCATTTGATAAGAACACCTATCAATATCAATGGATGAATCTTATAAATCATTTAACATCTTATTTATCACTACATCACTTTCTTGGATTTGTTGTTCTAAATGTGTTATATTTTTGTTCTTTTCTACAATAAATATTTCCATGCCTTTGAGTCATAATATTCACTTCTAGGTCTAAGAATGTTTTTTTCAAAAAATAATACTTGTTTTCATATGTCTTTCTATATTCAATAATTAGACATATAACTTACACTTTATTCCAACTCAATTATTCTTGTGTTTCCATCTCCTATGCTTTTATTAAGAAGTGCAATAAGTTCTTCTAGCTGAATATTTAATCTATTTTATTTGATGAGATTATGTTCAAGTGCTTTCATGTTTTGTTGTAGCTAATCTTGTGTATTGTCCCATATTATAGAATTTTGACATGAATTTCCTTTTGTTCTAGACATTATTTTCTTCAAATGTATTTCATTCTTTTTTGCATGTTTCCTATCAAAGTGTCTTTTTCTTATATACATTTATTAAGAGATACATTTTCATCTTCCAAATCCTTATTCACCCTAAGACCACTCAATATGTTAGCTTATTATTCATAGTTTGCACTTGGCCCTTCCCTAATTTTTAATTTTATATGATGTATTAAAATATGCATGACCAAAAAGTGTATTATCTCCTCATAGTCACCATTTTTCCAATCCTTCATAATTTGTTTATATCCCAGGCAAGGTAACTTGTATATTTTATTTTTTAAATTTTTTTATAAAAAAGGTACCTAGTACTAAAATACCATTTTTATAAAATACACTAGGATATTTGTTTTGAAAAACACATCTTATCACCAGATTAACAGTCTCATGCCACAGAGAGGGTAGATTTCCAATAAAAATACCTTGAGTTAGTGTTATTCCCTTTGCTTCGTACCTAATATCAAACACCTTATAAATTATCCAAGTGAATTGATTTTTCCTATCCCTCTTAAAATTTATGCATAGATTTTTCATACCATCGGATAATTTTGTAACTTTAGCACTGGTATCTATAGACACTATAATGCTGAATCTTTCCACCTATGTATTTCCATATACATAGTCTTTCTTTTTGATCGAGATGTAGTTTTATACAAATTGGTGCACCTAATTTCCATTGGCATTCGCAACTATCATGCCAAAGATGTATAAACTAGCCATAACTAAAACATCCTCTAGTTCTTTGGAACTATGAATTAGTTCCCTACCATATTATTCCTTTATTATTGGTGTTAACCCTCCTTTTGTTTTATAAATATTTAATTCATCAAAAGTAATAGGGTGATTTCTTCCACTTGCTTACACTTCCATTTTACCTTTTCAAAAAATTTCAAGAAAAAAATGATTTTGATTGATTGGTTTCTTTATAAAATAAACTCAAGCTAGTTTCAGACTCATGACAACATGAAATTTACCTGATAACTCAACATTCATTTATAGTATCTTTGTGCATGAAGGTAGACTAATATGTAATTTTTTGGAAGGTGAATACATACAATCTAGTACATTAGGCTTAAATAATATTAGTTTGTATTATATATTAGCCTAACAACATAATTGATAAATACATGTTATGATCTCTTGCATTATGTATTAGCCTACCAGTGAATAATATATTATATGTTGGTAGCATAATATATAATGTAAAGCATAAATATGTAAGAAACATGTTCACTAGTAGTTTCTAGTAGTAAAATACATTTTGTGATTTGACACATTAGCGTATCATCCTATAACATACATAAGTGAAATCATTTGGAAAATTAATTTTGCATTTATAATTGCTCATAATACTTGTGTGTTTTAGGTCATCTCAATATGGATGACCATCTAACAATCCTTCCTAACCATAAATATTTAATCATTGATGTTAATTTATAGTATGAAATAATATTTATCCATGTCACCATCATTTAGTTTTAAAAATTAGTGAAAGGTATCCATTATTAAGGATCAATTCACCCTCTCACCAGAAGGAAGAATTAAGGAATAACTCAATAATAAGGAAATAAACCATTGTAGCGGTCACGTTGAAGGAAGCAACAATCAAATTAAAGGATGCCATTTTAGTATATTGATGGTCACAATAAAGAAATTACCCTGAAAAGATCTAGTGGAAAATATATGCCACCAACTTAGAAGAAAAAGATAAAGTTAGTAGGAGAGGATTAAATTGAGAAACATTTGTATGACAAGGGAAAGTGAAGATTGTCTTAAAATTAATCCTAGCTTGGAAAAGATAAGTCATACTAGCCCTTCCATTTATTGCTACATTTAGACAATTGGGGTCATGACCAATATGGATCCACTAGACCTGACTAAGGGGTATCTTACCACAAAATATCACTAGAGAGGGTTTCAAAGCCTATAGTCAAGTAATACCACAAAATAACCCTAGCTAAGTCCGATAGTTTCTAACAAAGTAAATCAATGTAAAGTAAATTTAATCTAGTGATCACCAAAGCTTGTGGCACAAAATGGAGATAATAAACATAAATGTAAACATGAAAATAATAACTCTAATCAAGTTAATATAGAGGTAATACTAATGCATAGATATGTAAATACATTCACAAGCCATTACTTATGCTACTTCTATCTACAAAAATAGAGGAATAAGAGTTAGGAATACGTACCTTGAAGATGACCCATTGAGGCTCAATCTCTCCCTTGGCCAATTGTGATTTTCAAGAGGTTTTTTTAGTTTTTAAGATCAAAAAGATAGGCTAAATTTAGGCTATATGATTTCTCCTAGGCATCCAATACATTTCCACAAGACTAGATTATTCTCTCCAATTGTGAACCCTAAGCAATGACTCCTCAAGTAGAATGATGGAATAGTATAATGTAAATAATAATAAATGAATGATTATATCTATCTCTCTCTAATGAAAATGGTAAAAATTATGTGTTTATATATCTAGATCTAACCCCAAACTCTTTCAAAGTTTTAGCTGACACAGTCAACTTGGTCGACCTAGTTTTTTAATAAATAAAATAGTTAGGTTTGAGACTAGGTTGGTTGGGATAATTTAGTCCCATAATGTTCTCATTTATAAGAGTAGGGTCAGCCCATGTGACTATGTTTGGTAAATGAAAAAAAATATATTTTGACTTAGGTAGGGGCTATTTGAGGCATGAATTATTTAGAGGAGTGTGTAAGGGAGGTGTCCAATCTTAGAGAAATGTATAGGAGATGTTTGTGTTGGTTGCAAGTGGTGGTATAGGTAATTATAATCTTGTGAAATACCAATAATCTATCCACCCCTTTCCTAGTGCACCAAGGTGTGCATTTAAAGATGTTGAGTCTTGACAGGTTTATACAAGATAAAAAGCATCAGTAATTGATAAAGTTAAAAATATTGTGTATATACATATGCCCCATTTGAATCTCATCATGTGTCACATAGTTCTAACACAAGATGGTGCTTCAGGAAAAGAACACAATAACACACAACATCGAGATAAGTAAATTTCAATATTTTAAAGCATAAAATAATTGAAAGTAAATAACTGGAAAGAAAGAAATAAGTAATGTATGTGTACCTTGATTTACCTTTATCACTGGATGGTTATATGTTGTGTTTGTAGTTTTGATTATGGAGGGAACAGAGAATACTTTGGACAAACCGTAAGGATACAAAACTTAAAGAGTAAAAATAAAAAAATGCAGGAAAGTCAAGATAACTAAAATGTGTAGGCATGATGTACTTAGAAATTTGGTAAGCTAGGGTGATAAATGCTAAATTAGGACCAAATGAACAAGCTAAAATTTAGAGTAAATTAGGCAACCACAAAGACAAGGCTAATAAATGATTGAAAAACTCAAATAATTATACCTTAAGTAAGAAAGGATAACAAACTAAATAAAACTTAAGGATACAATAAAAATGAAAATATAACATCAATGTGAAAGTAATAACAATCCTTACTTAAAAAATATGGGCAAAAAAATGGTATCACAACATTGATAAGTGAAGAGTAACAATCCTTGATCATCAATGGAAAAATTGCATGAAAGAGAAAACAACATTGGTGAGTGATAAATAACAATCTAAACTCACTCAAAAATGGAAAAAGCACATAAATAAAAAACAACATTGATGAGTGACAAAAAACAATCCATATTCACTCAACAATGGAAAAAAGTACAAAAAATAGAAATGGATACAGTTGTCTGAAAAAAGGAATGATAATGATTTTTTTTCAAATGAAACCAAGGAAATTATAGAAATGTAAAACAATGGTGTAAATAAAATTATCCATGGTCACTCAATCATACTGTTTTGATCTAAAGATTGATAAAACTAAAACAAAGTAGTGCTAACATATTTTAAGATGTGAAGAAGAGGGAATATAGAAGTGGGGAAAACAAATTTAGAATCAAAATTTCCTATCAAAGCGGGGATGAAATGAGTGGTGGGGTATATGAAGGAAAATTCAAGGTATAAAAACTCTTTATCGAAGTCAAGACACTTAGAATTAAGTTTTTCAAAAATAAGAGGACTTTCAACATTAAGGACTCTGAAGAACTTCTCCTAACCACACAAATATTTGGTTATCAAATTAAGTATGAATATCATCCCATGAAGGCTATATGAATAAAAAATAGAATGGACTTAGCTTCCTACAATGTGTTCCCCATTTCTTAGGACCCTTTACAAATTCATCAATCTATTGCAAAGATTGGGTACTTACATGAGAAAATAGGTAACACTATAGATTATTTTGAATTTTCCTATCCCATTCTACTAGCCTACCACACCAAAATGAACCTTGGCTCTATTATGAGGCTAATTATGGAGTTTGAGCTTTGATTGGAGATAGGAGATGTGTTATGAATCATATATTTTGGTGTGATGTTGATTTTTAGATTTTGCTTTTTGATCATTGTCTTTTGTTTTTAAATGATTTAGATTTTAAATTTTGATAGATTTTTATATTCCTCTTCCATATGGATTTTAAGAACAAAAAATGAGTGTAAAAATGACTATCATTTTAAAACTTTGGACTTAGTAGCTAAGAAGGATGACTTAGAGATTATGATGTCTAAGGGTCTAGTTTATTCATGTGAAATAAAAGTGATATCTTGACTTTGACCTTATTTTATCTAAAGTGGAATTAAAGGAAGGGAAATCAAGGGGAATGAACATGAAATGATTTGAATTACTTCAAATTACAAAAAATGTGATGGTGTGAAAAAGGATACAGTGATAGGTAAGTATGAATCCTTATCATAAGAATGTAAGTATAGGGAAACATGATAGAATAATTTATTATGTAAGTTTTATCTACAAAAAAAACAAAAATTGAGGTTGAGAATATGGGATCACAAACTTGTAACCATATTTGGACATTCTAAAAATAACACTCAATTTCATAAAAATGTTTGAAATAATATGTAGATTTTATGAGGAGAGTTTGGTCCTATCCATGGTCTTACACTGTAACTCATAAAAGAAAAACCCAAGTGGGTAAAAAATGGAAAAAATGGTATTTATGAAGAGAGATTGGTCCTATCCATGGTCTTACATTGCAACTCAAAAAAGAAAGACCCAAATGGGTGAAAAATGGGAAAGATGGTATTTATGAGGAGAGCCTAGTCCTATCCATGGTCTTACACTACAATTCACAAAAGAAAAACCCAAGTGGGTGTAAAATGCTTTGGAAAATAACAAATATGTGATTAAAATATAAGTATGAAAAATTGATGTATGAAAGAAAAAGGCATTCATGAGGAAAAATGGGTCCTATTCATGGTATTACAATGCAACTCATGAATTAAAGAACCAAATAAAGGAAATATGGTTTGTATATAAGATAGACTTCTCTAGAGGGTGATATCATTAGAAAAATATTGTAAGAAGTGTTAGTAGGACAATATATATTAAAATAAGGGAAATATTCAATTAAAATATTTATTCAAAAATTGTGCATTAGTAGGTTCTTTGAAAACATGGTCTTCAATAGTTTGTAGATGGTAAAAACTAGGACCAAGAATGTCTTTTACTAAATAAGCCCCCCACCATTTTTGGGCATATTTTCTTTATTTATCATGGGTGTAGTCTAATTTGAGGACTAGATCAACAACATTAAATGTGTGAATTTTGACCTTTTTATTATGTTATTTGGCAATATGAGCCTTGTATTGATGGTTATATTAAAAAATGGTGAAATAATGTTCATCATGAAGGTCTAAGGCATGAAGGCAAGCTTCACATAGTTATTCATCAGGAATGATACCATAAAGAGATATACGTAAATATGGGAGTTTGAATTCTAATGGTAAGATGGATTCAGAACCATATACTAGTGAGAATGGTGTTGCCCTAGTGGTAGTACATATGTTAGTACGATAGGCCCAAAGTGTGGGATATAAGTGAAGATGATAATCAATTTAGGTTTATTAAATGGTCTTTTATAATATTTTGTTGAGAATTTTTTTAGTGGCTTCAGCTTGGCCATTGCATTGTGGATGGTAAGGTGTGAAAAATTTATGGGAAATTTTAAATTTAGCACGTAACTATTTCATGTCCTTATTTTTGAAATTGTCACCATTATTAGAAATGATAGTATGGGGAACTCCAAATCAATAAATGATTTGGTTAAGGATAAATTTATAAATAGTTATTCTCATGACATTGAGAAGAGGCATGGATTCTACCAATTTAGTAAAATATTTATTATCAGTAATGATAAAAACATGATCATATTGTGACTGAGGTAGTTTACCAATGAGATCTATTCCCCACATGGAGAATGGACAAGTAGAATCCATGGTTTGGAGCTTAGATAGTGGTGAATAAATATAATCATCATGAAGTTGGCAAGGATTACATATTTTGGAAAAATTGATAAAACCCTTTTCTAAAGTAGGCCAAATTTAACACATACATAAGCATTTGCATGTTGTATCATGTCTGCTATAGTGGCCACCATAAATTCCCCCATGTGCTTATTTGAAGAGAGGAATATTATTGCATCACACAATGGAGCAAGGTACCTTTTGTATTATGATAATAAAGGGTGTTATATTGAAAGACATAATTAAAGGCTTATTTACGTATTTTAGTCATTTCATGAGAATCTATCTAGAGGGTAGGTTTGATGTTCAAGGAATTGAATTATGTTTTCATACCATAGGCTTTATCGAATAGTGACAATCTCAATGTGATAATTGAGTGAATCATTTAGTTGGAGAGAAGAAGGTGGATTTATTATTTGGATTAAAAATTGGGAGTCATTAAGTACTTGATGAGGATGAAATAAAGATTCTAAAGAAGTAAGAGAACCAACTATGGAATTTTGATATCTTAGAATTGGATCAAGGGTAAAAGAAGCAAACTCTTTAGAAAGTGTCATTCCCATTTGATTATATGTAATTTGATTTTCAATTTTACATTGATAATCACCATTGACTCGATAAAAAATAAGTTGAGTCACCCAAAACATGTAGATATGGGATATCTAAATTGATTGCTACTTTATTGCCTAAGATTAGAGCTTCATATTCAACCATGTTATTGGTGACATCAAAGGTTAATATAAATGCCAAAGGGATGATCTTACCATGTGGGTTTGTTAGAATACAACTTGCCCCAACTCCTTGGAGGTATTTGGTGCCATCAAAGTGGAGGGTCCAAGTGTCTTCATGTAAATCAATGTTAACTTCAGGGAGTTCTTTGATAACTAATTTTGATTTATTAGTATCAAGAATGATATTGGTATCTTCTTGATTATTTGCCTCTAAATCAATTGTGAAATTATGGAAATAATATTTAAGGGAGATATCTTGGTTAAGATCTTCAATATAAATAATATTGTCATCAGGGAGATTATCTTGAAGGTGATTCGTAGCTGGTATAGATACCACTGTAAGTTGGTCAGAAATGACTTACCTTTTGATAGATTTTTGTGTGACAATTCAAAGGTTAAATTCCATTAAGAGGACCATCTATTTATCAAATCTATCTCCATATATAAATTATTTGGAGAAAAAATGACAAAGTGGATTAGAGTGGATAGTCACATAAGTAATTTGATAAAGCATATAGTGATGAATATTTTTAGCTACAAATTAGATAGAAAGGTAATCACGTTCTACTTTATTATAATATTTTTTGTAGTCAATGAGGCCTTGACCAATGTAGTAAATAAAGTACTATCTATTAGTATCATCTTTTTGGGAAAGAATTTTCCCAAATGATATGGGGGTAGAAGAGGTGTATAACATTAAGGGATAATCATTTGAAGGTGGTTGAAAAGTGGGAAGATGGAGCAAAGATTATTTCATAATATCAAAAGATTTCTAGCATAAATCTATCCATTCTAGAGCATTATCTTTTTGAGAAGGGAATTAACATAGTAGATATGATAATCCATTCCTAGGATGAACTGTCAATTGACACAAGCTTTCTAAGGTAAGTGTGAATATTGGGAATGGAATGAGGAATGAGCATGTTGACTATAGTTTTGATTTTAGATGGATCAACATCAATGCCTCGAAGAGAGACTATGAACCCTAAAAGTTCACCAGATGTGACTCTATTTACACATTTGTATGTGTTAAGTCTAACTTTGTATTTGATTAGTCGATAAAAAATGATAACTATATCAGTGAGGTGTGTTGTGAGATTCTTAGTTTAGAAATGAGGTCGTTGGCATAGGTTTCCACTATCTTATGTATAGTATCATGGAAAATGTGAGTCATGGCATGTTGATATGTGGATTTAACATTTTTAAGGTTGAAAGGAAAATTTATGTAGTAATAGGTGCCCCATTATGTAGTAAATGTCATTTTCTGTTGGTCTTCGGGGGCTATGTGAATTTGATTATAGCCTGAAAAGCCATCCATAAGTGACAACATTTTGTATCCAATAGTGAAATCTATGATAACATCTATTGAAGGTAATGGGAAATTATATTTTTGATAAACAAGGTTAAGATTATGAAAATTAATGCATATACAAATGATCATGGTGAATTTTTTATGTATGGGAACAATGTTTGGTACCCATTCAAAATAGTCAATAGGTTTGATAAACTTGGCATCCAATAGTTTAATAATTTCTTTATGACATAAGGTGGAAATTTTCATTATTTTTGTCTAACAGGTATTACATCTGGGTAAGTGATGATGTTATGTACAACAATACTAGGATTAATACCTAGCATATCCTCATATGACCAAGAAAATATTTCATGATACTTATCAAAGGATAATCTAAAGTTATCATGCTTTGTTGGCATGAGTTCTTTAGGGACATTGATAGTTCTAGGACATGATGGTGTACCATATAATTTTATAGTTATTTATTCAATGAGCATAACATTAGGATTTGTTTTAGGGTCCACACTAGCAATGAAATTATTAAAATGAGGAGATTTTCTTTTGAAGTTTCTAAGTTTATGATGTTATTATGGAAGTTGAGGTTCTCTATCATGGAGTAACTCAAGTATGGATTCATCACCAAGGAACGTGGGTAAGGGTCCATAGTATTCTATGTCTACTTCAAGATCAATGATTTTATTACCATGGAGATCATATTCAGAATGTATTTGTCATACATCTATGCCTTTAGCATCAAGGGTAATTTTAGGTGTAGGTGGGATTATAGGTTGAGATTGATTGGAGTTAACTAGATTGGTAATAGGTGTGTTAGGTTGTGTTTCAGATGGAGGTTTAGTTGAAGTGAGGTGTATATACTTAGTGGTATTGATAGGGTCATGGAAAGGAAGAAAAGTTGGTAAATTGGTTGGTGGTGTAGAAGGTATAGATGGTTCCCAAAATTCTCATTTTTCTAGAGTTGAGATTTGCTCAACTACCCAAGGGGTATCTAGAAGTGGAGGATTAATAGGAGATACATGACCTTAAATTTTTGATTCACTATCAGTTATTATATGAATAGAATGGATATCATAGTTAAAGGCATGAATTTTGGATAATGTTTGTTGATAGTGTTGTATGTCTAGGTCTCATGATTGGGATTGAGCCATGATATAGTTGTCATCATAGGTGTGGGAAATAGTGCATGCATTTTTCTCTAAGGGAGAATAAAAAGTGGATGTACCTATATTAATAAATTTTAGAGGTGACATTTTAAAAGGATTTTGGAATAATCTTGACACTCCATATTCATTACATGTGAAGTCATATTCTGTGTAAGAAGCTTCATGTGCATTATAGGGAGGAAGAAGTTCAGTGATCTCATCTACTAGAGGGATGGTATAATCAAGTGGAAACAAAGGAGGAAGCCAATCCTAAATATAAGGAGGTAACCTGGTGGTATTACAAATGTTTTGTAAGTAATTTGGTTCATCATCATTTAAATTGGCAAGAGTGACCTGTAAATATGGATTCATGTTAACAAATTCAAGTAGAGGTGCACTATTAATTATTGGAATGGTTGTAATTAGATATTAATATTTAGGGTTGGTTAGATGAATATTCCATGGATTAGGATCGGCCTCATGTTTATAATGTTTGCCATTATGGATAAATTTGATATATTGACTCCCTGAGGAAGCAATAGCCTTTATATGATGCATCCATGGGTGACCTAGGAGTATGTTGTAAGATAGTGGTAAGTCAAGGACCATGAGCTTGGTACATATTATCTTGGGTCCAATAGTGAGGGGGATCCAAATAAAACCAAGTGGTTTTTGATTTGTCTTATCAAATCCTTGACATGTGAGACAAGTCTACTTAAGGTGATATTTGCTATGCCCAAGTTGTAGTATTAACCAAAGGGAGGTAACATTAAATCCTGACCCTTCATCTACTAAGACTTTTAGAATAAATGTGGTATTAATTGCAATTTTAATAAAAAGAGGTGGATCATTGAATCGAAAAGGAATTTCATCATTAATCATATATTCTTCAAGGAATTCTATGGAGGGTTTGGAATAAGTACAAATAGTTTTAATATTATGTACTTTTATCGGTGAAGGATCTTGAGGTGGTTGTTCCACTTTAAAGGAAGGTGGTTTTTCAATGTCTTGTAATTATTGCATTAAAAATTTGTTGTGATATGCATAAGTATAAAATAAATCCATAAGGGGTATTTTACAAGGCATTGAGTTGAGGCTTCTAAGAAATTCCAATGAGATTTAGAAGATGAAGAATGAACACGATGTTTGTAAGGTAAAATGTTTTTGGTAGGAAGAGAAGTAGTTTGAGGTTCTGGTTGTAAGAGTGTTTCCTCATTTGTTTTAGAAGGTATGGTAGTGGTAATGGTGTCTTTGAGAAGTTATTAGTCAGGTTTCAATTACACATATATCCTCATTTGAATGTTTTGGGTTCAAAGTATAAAATGTTTTTGGATGTTTGGAGGAGGAAGGTTTGGTAACTTGTTTCTTTTGAGAGGCATTAACATAATCATGATGATGTATTTTGATCATAGCATCATGATTGAATGTATATCCTAACATAAAATAAATAATAAATTTGGTAAGCCCATGAAATGTTTCATGGGAATGGCCCACATCAACATGAAACCAAAAAAATTTATTAGGATCATACCATGTAGGTTGATTATTAATGTAAGTGAAATGTTTATAAGGTGTTAGTAATTGATTCATTTATTAAAAAATTAATGTTGCATGGGAAGATTAGGTATTATCCACTTTAGCTACTCCTAGTTTTTATTTGAGAAGGATTTCCAGTGATTGCATTAGTGGATGTTTGGAAAGATCTCTTGATGGTTTTATTGTTGGGATCAAACTGTTTCATAAGAAAGTCTTGTCTTTTAGCTAGATCAATTGGATCATTTAGAGTTCGGGGAAAAAAGGTTCAAACCTTACATTTAAGGGAAGGTGTTAAGGTGGTTATGAATATTATAAATACATTATAATCAGTCATGTTATGATTATATTTGAGAGCTAAAGTTTCCATCATTTAATGAAATCATGAGGTGATTCAGAAGGGGATTATTTAGCATTGATGAAATGGTTAAGACAATTTTTAGGAAGATCAATGTGTTGAAATTCATTAACTAGAGGATTAATTAAATCCTCAAGTTTCCATATATAATGTTGAGGGAGTTGATTACACCATTATAATACATCTCCTGTAAATTAGTGATGAAGGTTTTAGTTTGAATACACTCTTTATAAATATTACCAAATGCTTTAAGGAAAGATATAGGGTTTTTAGTTCCATCATATTTAATAGTTGGAGAGATATTTTCAATATCAATAATAAAGGGGGATAAAGATTCAATTTGAATATTTTGGAGCATTTTTTATGCATAATGGTTTTGGGAATAATATTTCTTCTTGGATCTCTAAGAGGTGGAGGAATAAAATTTTGGTTATTTTGAGGTAGGAGAATAAGAGGTTGATTAGCCATGTTTAATAAATGATGTTGCATTTGCATCATTTGAGAAGTATTAGATGTTTGCATAATGTTCATTTTTTTAACTATTTGTGTAATAATTTAAGTGGTGTCAATTGGTGGATTGGGGTTATTAGTGTTTAAAGGTGGATTGTTACGATTTATAGGATGAACATTCCCTGAATTGGTATTAATAGATGGGTTATTGGGTGAAGGATTGTTAGGGAATGGGTTGTTGGTGTTTAAAATATTTCCTATAGGTTTATTGGTTAAGCCTTTGTCAATTCCCCCTATAATGTAATAAGGCGATTTAAAGAGAGAATTATCTTGAGAAGTGTAAAATGGATCTGATCCATTAGTGTCATTGATTGGGGTAATTTGGACCATATTGCATTCCAAAGTTGAAGGGTGAGAGAAAGTACATCAAGAGTGAGTATCCTCTTGAGTAAAAAAGGTAGGAAGGAAAGAACACCCCATATATCATCTAAATGGATTAACATTGTCCAAAAATATTATGATATGGGATTTCATGATGCTTGGAATAAGAATCTAAGATCAGAGAATAAAGGTGAAAAGTAGGATCAAAGTTAGCTAGATACATAACAGGATCAACCAAATGGTATAAAGTCAATTAGGTTTGGAAGGAAGACAAACATAAAAATTCAATAAAGGACATAGTTGGATCAGTTGACTATGTTCTATGGGGAAGCAAAAGAGACTAACCTATGATAGAATGGATCGAACAAAATGACTATGTTTTGTGGAAGCTAAAAATTGTATGAGACATAATCGAGTGGGTCGATTATTTTTTGAGGCTAAAGATAGGTTTTGAAAGATATGAATCTAAATGATCTATTTTTATTTTTCAAAATACTTGAAATAAACATGTAGAAAATTGGGTCAAACTAGTCAATCTAGTTGCATCACATAGCATAAACATTGTATCAATGCTAGACAATACAAATTTTACAATACAACATAATTATCAGAGAGTAAGCAAAAAAATAGAGATCCTAATATATGTGGTCATTCATAAATGTTTTTAAATTATAATTTTATAAATATTTATGATAGGGAGTTGGTTGGAAAAAATAACTAGAAAGATAATTTAAGGATGGTTTCAGGGAGTTAATGTTGAAATGGATCTATATTGGTGATGGTACTGGCTTGGTATTAGAGCCTACCCACTCAATAATCTTGTAGTGATAAGGGTGTTAGGTGATTTGCTAATATTTATCATCAACCACATATTTATACTCAACCAAAAAATCAAGTCGGCTTCCCCCTTGGTTATGAAATCCAATTAGGTAGACCTTGGGTAGAATTCATTTAATGCTTTTTGATATTAAGTGGTTTGGAAGTGTGTGAAGAAAATAAAAAAAGTGTAACTAAATTGATAAATTAAAACTTCTTATTTAGTCTATGTCTGCTACTCTAAGCAATCAATCAACAAAATGAAAGATGAGTTAATTAATAAAAATATGAGTTAATTCCTTTGCTTGAAGAGTATAGGGTCAGTTCATATGACTAGGTATGCAAATAGTACAAAACATAATCAAGTGGATTGATTTTATCTGTTGTATCAAGGTCCAAATAAACATAATTGAATGAGTCAACTGAGTCTCTTAGAAAGAAAGTAAGATACAAAACTAAGTCGATCTAGTTGACTATAGGGTTACAGTTTTATAAACTAAAAACTATAAAAAATAGGACTGTAATGAAGAAAATAAATGAATAAGATGATGAGAATGAACCTAATGATTTTAAATATGTTGAATTTGCTATTTTTATATTGTGTTATTCAGAAGAACATTTTTAATTTGTTAACATAGTTAACTAGGTTGACTGATTCTTAAAACATGTATGTTAAACAAGTGAACTGAGTGAGAAAATTAATCTATTTACCTATGGTTGAAGATGACTTGCATAAATAAAAATAGAGTCAATTAGATTGACCTATGTGTTAAACCTGCACATAAAAAGTTAGATTGAGTCGATAGATTCAATCCAGTGATGTGAAAATGAAATAAATAATAAATGATAATAAATGAAGGCATGAAGGAAAACCTGAAAGGGTTAATTCACATTAGGTTCCACATAATGTATGACAAGGGAAAGTGAGGCTAATTTACAAATCAATTCTAGCTCAGAAAAGATAATCACTCTAGTACTTTCACTTGTTGGTACATTTAGATAATAAAGATCATGACCAATATGGATATGTTAAACCTATCTAATGGGTCTCTTACCACAAAATATCACTAGAGAGGGTTCCAAATCCTCTAGTTAAGCAATACCACATAATAACCCTAGCTAGGTCCTATGGTTTCTAACAAAGTAAACACAAAGTAAAGTAAGTCTAATCTAGTGCTCACCAATGCTTGTGGCACAAGATGGGGATAATAAACATAAAAGTAAACATACAAATAATAATTATAATCAAGTTAATATATAGGTAATCCTAATTCATGGAGAGAGAAATACATTCACAAGCCATTACTTAGGTTACTTCTATCTACAAAAATAGAGGAATAAGAGTTAGGAATACTTACCTTTAAGACAAATCCATCAAAGATCAATCTCTCCCTTAGCCAATGGTGTTTTGAAAGAGATTTTTGTGGTTTGAAAGGATAAAAAATATATTGAAAATATAGGCTATATGATTTCTCCTTTACATCCAAAACATTTTCATAAGACATTTCTGCAATGACTCAAGTAGAATGGTGGAAGAGTAAATCTTAAAGAAACACAAATGAATGATTATCTATATCTCTCTCTATTAAAAATGGTAAAAAGGATGTGTTTATATAGCTGTATCTAACCCTAAAATTTTCCAAAGTTTTAGCTGACATAATCAACCTAGTTGACCTAGTTATTTAATAAATAAATTAGTTAGGTCCCAAACTAGGTCACTGGGATAGCTTAGTGCCATAATATGCTAATTTTTAATAACATGGTCAACCCAGGCAACTATGTTTAGTAAATTACAAAAGGATATTCTAGATTAGGTAGGGGCTATTTGAACCAATGAATTACTTGAAGGAGTGTGTAAGGGAGGTGTCAAAGTTTAGGGAAATGTATAGGAGAGGTTTGTGTTGGTTCCAAGTGGTGGTATAGGAAAAAAAATCATGTGAAGTACCAATGGTTTACACACCCCTTTCCTGGTATACCCTTTAAGGCATGCACTCAGAGAGATTGAGTCTCGATGGGTTCCTACAAGAGAGAAAACATCAATAATTGATAAAGTTTATAAATATTGCATGTATATAACATCCACATGAATTTTAATTTTTTGTCATTAGTGGCCCTCATTAGGAGACTTAGTTGCAAATAACTTGGAAATGGTAGGATTTTTATATGTTTTGGTTTTATGCTTAAATTTTCCCACATGTGAATAAATGTGCTATACTTTTAGCTCAATCTTATACTAGGATTTATAAAATAATACATATGCCAATATGCATCTTTGATGATGAAGAAATGAAGTTGATAGAGGACAATTATTTTTTTAGATCATGCCATAGTGAAACATGAAGGTATTACCTTGGAACTTACCCCAAACTTGTTTAATTGGGTAGTTGGTTTTCCAAATCAAGGTAATTATGTTGTGGAGATATTTTTGAGTGCCTTTACTACGGAAAATTTTATTGCAAAATCTTATAATAGTTTACCTAGTGAAATAAATAAAGACAATGAGCATAATTTTTAGAATTTAAAAAATCTCATGTTAAAATTAATTTTTGAATTTTTTATTTTCAGATTAGGTATCATTACAATAAATACAAAAATATCCATCTAGATGCTTGTATATGTTATGAAACTTATGAAATGAGAACAATTTAATTGGGCATCATAAGTCTATAATAAATCCATTCAACAATTGAATAAAATATATCACCAGGCGTATGATATTTTTACTTGTTCAATTTATTCAATGGTTTGAAACTATTTTCTATGTATAATTTGATGGAGAGAGAAAACCCCAAACATCCTTCCATGTTCTGGCTAAAGGAAAATATCAGTATGGTTATATCTGAATAGTTGAAAATAAAATTCAAAGTAAGGATTGTTAGATGTGTAAATAAGAATATTATTGTGAATTTAAAAGATGAACGTGAAATTTCACCTCAGGAACACTTAATATGACATAAAATAAATAGTTATTTTAAATATTTTATAAATTTAGTGTTAGAGGATTATGTTTAGATGATAAATATGGGGTTTATATAAATAAAAAATAAGTTGATATATTGAGTGAATTTGATGATGAGCTAGAAGTGGGTTTTCTCATATTTTTTTTGGTTCCTTTGGAGAAGCAGGGTCTAGTCATGGATGTTTTAGGAGTCCAATGACAAAAACAATGAGTGGATATGAGAGTAGGAGTCCATTTGTTGAAAATAATCATAAAGTATTCTTAGATGATTATGGTGGCTTTTCCTTTCTTAGTTTTCCAAAAGATGTGAATGTTCCTACCCAAATAATGCACACAAAGCAACTATTTGAGTATTTATTGAAAAAAGAGTCACATGTAATTAAATCTAAAGGGGAATAGGAAATTGATTTGGGGGCTATTGAATGAAATGATTTAAAAGAATTAAACCCTCTTGTAATTTAAAATAGGCATACTAGTAACATAAAACCTTTCAATAATTCACATGAACATTCAAATGTAGACATTGATGCTAGCCTTAGCCTAGATTTATTTAAAATTATGCATAAGATGTGATTAACAATGCCTTGAGGTTGAATATCTTTGTTTATTAAAACATTTATAAATAAGGATAAGGAACACATTTCAAAATTTTAGTCGATTTTATTAAACTTTATGGGGAAATAAGTTTTGAAAGATTTAAAGATTTATAATATAGATGTGAGGGGTCAAAAATATGATTTTTTTACTATTCATGATTTATGGCAAATTGACCAGATCATGCCCACAAAAAAAATATTTAATGACCCAATAATGTGTATCAAAAATTTGTATATGAAAGCCAAAGTGTATAACAATTATGTTATGGTTCTTCATGAAAACTTGAAAAATAGTTGAGAAGGTGAAACTTGATTTGAATAAAAATAATGATGACTTGAAGATAAATACCAAGGATTTTAAAATTAAAAAAATACATTGAGCATACAAGTTGATTTATTAAACAAATTTATTGCTAGTGTCATATCTTAAAAAGCTTTGGCAAAAAAGTTGTTAGTTTCAATTGAGAAGTTCCAAAAAACCCTAACATGAACAAAATGAAGAGGAAATTGCATGGTTGAAAAGAAACCATATTATTGATGATATTAAATTTAATATTTAACCTATTTTAATGGAAATTATTGATTTAATAATCATGACACATTTATGAAATGTGGAAATAAGCATGCAATAATTTCCCATTCTAACACACTCACATGGTTTACACAATATCATTTTAAGAGCTGAGAGATGTGAGATATTTAGAGAAATAAAATTAGGATCAATAAAATTGCCTCTTCAAGTTCATGAAAAAGTGCATGGTGTTATGGGAGTTAATAATAAAATAGAGTAGCAACAGGTGGTGCAAAGTAAGTAGGAGCCACACCAAGATACTTGTGATGTTTTTAATGATGTTACTTGTGAGCAAGATTCAATGAATAAAGAATATTTGGTAGTTGTAGATCATTTATAGTTTACTTGATGTTGTTATTTTTTAGACATTACTAGTTTTGATAAAGATTTAGTCAACTTAGAATCATACTTGTTAATTGTTTGATGTTGTACAAATTTTATATGTTTCATTTCAATCAATGGTTTCTTTCAATGAAATTAAGTGACAAATTTTTATTATGCTTCATTATGCTTATATTTATTTTATTATTATTTCATTAATTCAATTAAAAATGTATATTATAATTTTCTATACATCCTTACGCTTATATTTATTATATTATTACTTCATTATTTCAATTAAAAGCGTATTATTTAACCTATTATGATTCATTATGTGGCTTAGTATATATTATTGATTTCAATTTTATTTGACTATGGGATTTAATTATAGTTGTTTGCATTTAGACTTGTGTGATCTTAATGAAGTCTCATAACTTAAGTGAAAACAAGGTTTGCAGGCTATTGTTAATAAGATGTTAAGGACTGTTACTTTTTGATTCCAAATGTATCTCTCATAAACATATTAATATAAAGATATAAAATGATATTATTCAATTTTAAATCACTAGATAATTCCTACATGTTGAAGTTATGACTTTGTACTCGGACATAATTTTATAAATTATGTCACCATTAGGCATAAAACGAATTATTCCTAGCTTTGGATGCCTATTTTTTTTCTTGATTTTTTTCCCACAATTCGTAGAGTTTTTATTTGATCTCCTTTACTTTTCCTACTCTTCAAAATATGTGCCTATTTAATTTCAATCAGGGTTATTGTTAGGCTATTATTTTACTCAGCCACATTCCTTGTTTATGTAAAAGTAGTATTGATAATAGCTCTGAATCCCTCATTATATTTTCTTTGAGCAATATCCCTCACATCATTTTTTGAAGATGATAAAAATTTGGTTAAATAAATGGAAAAGTAAAATAAATAATAATCATACTAATCAAGTTGTTAATTAAAATAATAATATCATTACTAGTTTACTAATTGATTGAACATTTCAACAAAATAATGTCTTTTGATGTTCTTTATCCTCAATTTTTGGATTCTTTCCAAAATGGCATGCTTTAAGATGGGCATCTTTACCAATTTTTCTTATGGAATTTTTTATTGGAAGATAGTTTACTAATTTTTATGATGCATTAATTAATGATTTCTTAGTTTTTTTCCGCATAAATTAGACTTATTTCATTACTTTAGATTCAACATCAAGGAAACACAATACCAACTCATTATCCTATTGATCGTAATTTTTCCTAGAGTATTTTTATATCTGAACTTATGTTGGGTTTTAGTGTCCAAAGACAAACATTTTATTTGTACCATCATTTGAAACATACCTTCTAATATAATGACCAATTTAAAGAATTATGCTCTCATCTCATAAGCTAAACACATTTTTTTATGCTTTAATGTGATTCTATAATCCATAGGAGTTCCACTTCCTACACAAAATATGGTATGAAAATTTTCATATCCACATGTTTACATGCCTTAACCTCATTATTTAATTGACCCAGTGTAAAAAAGATGAACTAATTTAGTCATCTGTAAGACAAGGGTTCCTTGAAAAATCATATAAGGGACCATCTCCTCTCCTAGACATGAAGAACAAAACCAAATCCACCCAATGATTACATTTTCAATCCTAAAAATGAATAATCAACTCATTTCTATGTGGTCTAAAAACTAAAATTCATAAAAAACCAACAATTTACATACCTTTCCTCATATTTAATAAGTGTGGTTTCATCTCCTTTAGATAGTTTCAACTAAAACATATGGAAATATCTGTAACACTACCACATTATAAAAATCTATATAAGATTTTAGTCATCTAGGACTTTGATTACCTAGTTAAAAACAATAGGGGATGAGTGATGTAGTCATAGGGATAGGTTTCCAATAAAGGAAATCCCTATCCCTAAAAAAATGATAAACCGCATACACAACACAAATATGTAAAACAAAAAATCCTCTAATTTATATTAACATAATAAAAAAATACATATATTTTCCCTAAGGTGTAAACTATAGTATATGATTGGTCTCCAAGTGAAACATGCAAGTTTATCTCTCTACACTAATTAAGTCTCTCAAACTTCCATGCATATAATAAAAATCATACATAACTTATTCATCTTGATCTTTCTCTCTTTCTCTCTCCCTCTATCTACAATATAGTAGACCATTCACAATGGTTCAAAGCTAAGATTCTCAAATGTCGGCCTAAAAATTCATTATATAGGATTACCCAAGTTATATGTGTCAAGAGAATTCCATGTAGACTATCTCCAGCTAACACATGCCCCCAAGCTCCTTTTAATCCCTCATTGGCTTATGTTGTCAACTTCATTCAATGTGGTACTATGTATCATGTGCCAATGTAGTAGAAATTTGTAGGTCTATCCTATAAGTATAAGCCCCTATGTATTTTGTGTCATTAAATATCAAGTTAATATTAGGATGGATTTTATTGCATTTATATCACCAAATATTTCTTTGTTCTTAATTTTCCTTTACACAACTGGTCTAGGATCTACACAGGCTTTTCATAGGCCCACATGGCTTCAGAACCAAACTTGTATATCCTGAACCTATACCAAATGTTATGTGTGTTAATTTTTTGAGAAAATTTTCTCTAAAATGATTAAATATACATCTAGATGTGCCATTTTACCATGATAAAATTCCTTAGCTTGTGATACACCCACACTTAGAAGTATTTGTGTAATTTCATACCTTGGAACCTTACATGAACCAAAAATTCATACCTATGAAATCTGATAGTCCACCCTTACAATTTTAGATTCTAATATTCATTTTTTATGCATTGACATATGCACCCCAAAGTATCCATATGATCTAGTCTTATACACCTAAGGTGGTAAATTTATAAAATCAAACTTAGCTATCCCTGAAAATGCAAGATTATTCTTTGCCTGGGATGATCCTACATCAAACATCCTAGGTAATTGAGAATTTTGTGAGCCCTTGATCACAAGGTTAAATATTAAAGAGTATGGCCACAACAACCAATCTTTATGATATTCAACCATGTAGAGTCCTCAACTATGTAATTTTTAACTTCACCAAATATTTATTATATTCATTCCTGTGTGTCTTCTTCTCTACCCTAGAGTTTAGTATGACATCTATTTTATCCTTTTACTTTTTAGGTATTTATGCCTTATAATAAGGTTGTTTCATTATTGATTCTCCTTCATCATCCCTATTTTAACCTTCATGGTAATAATATAGATCAACCACATTGAATATGGGAGATATGTCCACGTCTTCATGAAAATTGATCTCATATGTGTTTTCTAAAACTTGTGTAATAATTTACATCAAAACATCTTATTCATATTCAACTTGTTATAGGTTCCATTTAAAAATATATCCTTGAAAAAATGTGTGAACATCGGGTCTCTAAATTCAAACTCCTTATTTTTATGCCTTTCATCTATGCACTGATTATACTACAAGCTACTTTACTCCAACCTTATTCTCACCTTATGGTGTAACTTGCACATATATTCCATATAGTCCTCCACTTATATGCTTTTTATATATGTTCTAGTTGTATACACATAATATTTTTAAACTTGATCAATTATTGACACTTTCTCTCTTGCAAGAACCCATCAAGTCTTAATCTCTTTAAGTACATGCCTTAAAGGGTACACTTAGAAAGGGGTGGGAAAATCATTGGTGCTTCACAAGATTGTTTTCCCCTATACCACCACTTTCTATCTACACAACCTTCTCCTATGTATTTCTATAAGCCTTAACTCCTCTCTTTCACACTGCTCCAAGCATTTCACCACTTTTTTTAGCACCTACCTAAGCCTAAAACCCTTTTTGATGATTTAAATTACACTATCATCTTGGGCTAACCCTATATTAAAATTGTTAAAAGCATGTTACGGGTCTAGGTGGGCTCTAGCCGACCTATACTAAGACCTAACTTATATTTTTATGAATTATTGATACAAAGTCGATTGGGCCAAACCTATTAGCTAAACTTTGAAACAGGTTTAGGGTTAGATTTAAATATATATTCACATTAATTTTGACATTTATTATATAGATAACATAATTAATTATTCATTTGCATTGCTTTACAATATGCTCTTTGACCATTCTACTTAAAGAGTTAGTGCTTAGGGTTTATACTTGAAGAAGAATCTTGTCTTGTGGAAAAGTCTTCAATGCTTAGGCCTTTCTTAGTGATCCTTATAAACCACAAAAACCTCTTACAAAGAATATTTAGACAAGGGAGAGGTTGAGTCTCGATGGGTTCATCTTCAAGGTAAGCATCTCTAAATTTACTACTCTATTTTAGTAGATAGAAGTAACATAAGTAATGGATTTTGAATATATTGCTCTCTCCATGCATTAGGGTTTTATCTATACATAACTTAATTAGGATTATCCTTTACATGTTTAATTTTTATGTTTATTACCCCCACTTTGTGCCACAAGATTTGGTGTGAACTAGATTATATTTTACTTTACTTTTTATTTACTTTGTGAATATGAAAACATAGGACCTAGCTAAGGTTTTTACATGGTGTTTCTTGAATAGAGGATTTGGAACCCTCTCTAGTGATGTTATTATGGTAAAATATCCCTTGGTTAGGTTTAGTAGATCCATCTTGGTCATGACCCCAAATATCTATTGTATCAACAATCAGAAGTGTAATAGGATTTATCTTCTCTGAGCTAGGATTGATCAATAGGTTAGCCATATTTATATTTGTATACATTCTAGTGAACCTGACATGAATCCAACCCTTGTAAGTTTTCTTTCATGATTTAATTTTATCATCATATTATATATTTATATTTTTTCAATATTGTATCAAACTTGTCAGTATAGTTCTAATAGTCTATGCATAGGCTTAACCCACAGTCACCCCAAAATGAATCTATTTTATTTTTATATTTATTCTCTAAATACAGGTGACTAGATTGATCAACTTGACACAATCTTATTTTTTAGTTATATAATTGCATACATAGTCGAACCAATCGATTCTATTCACAGTTCTCCTTCTTCAACATACAGGTCTGCAAACATAGTCGAGCCAATTGACTTCATTTGTAAATTATTTTTAGTATCCAAGTTTTAAAAACTCCATTGAGCCAGTCAAATCTATTAGTATAATTTTTAAATCAGAACTTGAGCATCATAACATAATTTTTTTCAATTTAAACATCTTCAAGCCCACCATGGTACATTCTTACCTTCTCTGTCATTTTAGTTTTCTTTTTTTAGTAATATTTTGTACAAGTTTGTAGTCTAAAATTGTAACCCTACATCCAATTGGGTTGATTCACTCAACACAATTTTATAGTCTATTTTCTATCTAGAAGACATAGTTAACCTATTTGACTATGTTATTCTAGATCTTGCTTCCACAAAATAGTAACAACCTAGTTGACTTGCATGTTTAGAGTAACAAACATAGATTAATTGGGTTGTTTTTAAATTTACCCATTTAGTGACAATATTTTTCTCTTTTGTACACATTTACTAATAAATTTACGGACAAAAATCATTAAACATTTGTTTTCCCAAGACCTACCTACTTATATTTCATCACCAAGGGGGAATCTGACCTAGTTTTCTCACCAAGTATAAACATGTGGTTGATGGTATATATTGGCAAAGAACACGACACCCTTCTCACTTTAGGAATGTGAAGTGAGGGGGTAGGACCCAATACCAATCCAATACCATCACCAATATAGATTCCTTTTAGCCTAAACTTCTTGAAACCATCCTTAGACTGATTTTTAGTTATTTATTACATCCAACTTCCAATCACATGAAATTTAAACTACATTATAACTTAATAAGACTTAGGAATGACCAATTAGTTAGCATTTACTTCCATGTTTCTACTTTCTCTTTGATCATTATAATTTGTATTTTAAAACTTGCATTATCCAACATTGGTGCAATGTTTATATTGTGTGTTCCAATTGGATCAATCACATTGATCCAATTGCTTGTGTGTTTAATTTCATTTTCCTACATATTATCTTGAAAAATATCTCTATTTTTGGAAAACTATCATCCATGTCGATATAGTATCTCATAAAATATCAATCTTATCTACCTTAAGTACACAATCACTCTACATGACTATGTATCTTATTATCCTATTTAGTTTCCCTTTTTCAAGTACATAGTCGACCTATCTAATTGTGTATCTTTCTCATCTATTCAGTTTTTTCATCTGTAATACATAGTCGACCCATAGAACTATGTATATTTTTATCTTATTTTAGTTTTATCATCTACAACACATAGTCGACCCATTCAACTATGTATTTTGATTTTTAGTCTATGGACCTTTCTCATAGACTCTGTCATCCTAGTCGAATCTATACCTATTGGTAGATATTATTTCACATGTGGCTAACTCATTATTTATTTCTTGATCTCAAATTCTTTCTTTGAGCACCATGAAATGCCCTATTAGAATCTTTTTGGAAAACCTAAATCCATTTAGATGTTATATGGGATGTTATTTTCTTCCTACCTTCACTACCCAAAAAGATCCTCACTCTTGGAACACCTCTTATCCTCCCTTATATTTTGATTGCAACATGGTTCAAATCACTCCAATAGATGAGATTGGTGGTTTGTATCATTTTCATATTTATCAATATAATTCCCATGTTCAAGCATCTCATCATCAATTGGGGGCAATTAATACAAGCCTATCTAATAACCCCATAATAAATCTACCACTTAGAAACCCTACCCTTAATACTAATTTGGGGAATACTCCTACAAAATATAACCCACCAATTGATACAACTTATAATCTTGCACAAATGTTACAAAAAATTAACATCATGAAAACATATAACACCTCCCAAATTATGTAACTACAACATAATTTTATCAACATGGATAATCAACCACCTGTTATTCTCCCTCAAAATAATTAAAGTTTTATCCCTCCACCTCTTAGATATGCCATGGGAAATGTCATTACCCAATCTATCATGCATAATAAGATGCTTAAAAACATTCAAAATGAGCCTTTATCCCTTTTCATTGTATCCATTGACATTGGTAATATATCTCCAACCATTAAATATGAAGGGACTAAAGACCCTGTATATTTTATTAAGACATTTGGAAATCTTTATAAAGAGTGGATCCAAACTAATACTTTCACCACAACTAAAATTTTAGATAAAAACTTTATGGGTGATGTATTAGAATGATATAACCAACTTCCCCAACATTCTATATGGAAACTAGAGGATTTAGTCAATCCTTTTGTTAAAGAATTCTAACACAATGATCTTCCCAAAAATTGCCTTAGTCATTTCATTAATGTTAAGCAATCCCCTACCGAATAAACTCATGATTTTATCAAATGATGGAAATAATTGGATCACAAGACCAATCACAATATGACTGATGACAACTTGTTTAAACTCTTTATAATTACATTAACACCTTCACTCCAATACAAGGTTCAAACTTTTACTCCCCAAACTTTAAATGATGCTCTTGACTAAACCAAGAATCAAGACTTATTAATGAAATAGTTTGAATGCAATACTAAAATCATCAAGGGATCTTTCCAACATTCAACCAATTCTATAACCAATAATTCTCCTCAACCCAAACTAGGAGTAGTCAAAGTGGAAAATCACCAAATTTATCATATGCCATTAACTGTGCAATAAATGAAATAATTTTTAGTGCCCTCTAAACCATTAATGTACCCTAATAATCCACCTAAATGGTATGATCCTAATCAATTTTTTTGGTTCCACACTGATATAGGTCATTCTCAAAAAAAATGTCAAGGGCTTACAAAATTTTCCATTTATTTTATGCTTGGTGATTCATTCAATCATGATGCCATGATCAAAATCTACCATCAATATTACATTAATGCTTCTCAAAAGAAACAAACTTCCAAAGCTTATTCTTCTAACAATCCAAAATATATCTACATCTAACCCTCAATAAGAAATAAGGATATTTGTGTGATTGATGCTGATTATGATCAATACTATATGAATTCATAATACATTAATGTGGCTAGGGTCAATTATCTATGCAAATTGGCTCACAAAAATCCCATCACCAAACCAAATAAACTATCTTTATAAGATCAACTTCTCAAAGATACTACTACTAATTGCTTCTCTTCAGAATCTAATGAATAACCACTTCCTCCTTCTGAACTTCCAACCACTTAACTTACTCATAAAAATATCTTACCTCCAAAGCCTCGTGCTAGTTCTTCTTATTCAAAAACCCATTAAAAATCCTTAGAGGAACTCAACTCTATGCCTTGAAAAATTCCTCTCATGGAGTTAGTTTTCTGAATCTCCTTATCATCATAAATTACTAACACAACAACTTCAAGAAATTGAAGAACTATCTCCCTTAGAAGAGGAACCATCTTCTCATAAGCCTCAACCAATAAAAGTTCATACCATTGAATATATTTGTCCTTATTTGAAACCTTCTATAGATTTCCTTGAATAAGACATGATCAATGATGAAATCCTTTTTTACGCTGATGATCCATCCCTTTTTATCAAAATATCCATTAATACCACCCTCATTCATAAAGTATTAGTATACGAGGGGTTGGGAATTAATGTGACATATCTTTGGCTCATTAAAAAACTTAGATATAACAAAAATAAACTCAATAAAACTCATTTGACATATTGTGGGTTCAAAAAGACTAATCAAAAGTCACTTGGTTGTATTTAGCTTCCTGTTACTTTTGGACCCCAAACTATATATATTAAGATTATGGCCTCAATTTACCATTATATTATAATATACTCCTAGGATGCCCTTTTAATCATCACATGAAGGATATTGCCTCTTCAAGAAGCTAATGTATCAAGTTTATTCATAATAGAAAATGGTATAAACATGAGGCCGATCCTAACCCCTAGAGTATTCAACTTCCTAATCCTAAATCTCAATATCAGATTCCCACTATTCCTAAAATTAATAATGCCTCTTTACCTAAATTCATTAATATGAATCCAAATTTTTGTGTCACTCTTGATGATTCTAATGATGATGAGGCCAATGATTTGCAAAATACATGCAATACTACCAAACTACATCCTTACATCTCAGAGTGGATTCTTCCTTCCTTATTAACTCATGATCATACCATCCCTCTTATCGATGAGATCACTGATTTCCCTCCTCCATGTAATGCACATGAAGCATCTTATATAGATAATGATTTCATGTGTAATGACTATGGAGTGGTTTAATTATTTAAAGATCCTTTAATAATGTCAACATGTAAATTTAGTGATTTAGGCATCTCACCTTATGAAGTTCCTTATGAGTCACAAACATGTACTATTTCTCAAACTTATGATGATAACTACATTATGGCCCAAGCTCAATCAAGAGATTTGGATGTTCAAAATTATCATAAAATTTTAGCCCAAATACATGATTTCAACCATGACGTTCATATAATTTCCATAGATTTCAAGTAAAAACTTGAAGGTTATGTACTTCTAGTAAATTATCCACTTCTCAATAATCCTTGGGTGGTTGAATAAATATCATCTCTCACATATTCAGAACATACAAAACCTTATATACCTCCTATCACACCGGTTATTGTACTTGATCATCTTCCAGTCAATAATTATAAAGATAAACTGATTAAATTTGATCAACCTTCCTTTACAGTTCCATCTACTCATAAGATCACTCTTGATGCTAAGGCCATAAATATATGCTAGATACATTCTGAATATGATCTTCATGCTAACAAAATCATTGATCTTCAAGTAGATGTGGAATATTATGGACCTCTTCCCATGTTACCTTGAGATGAATCCATCCTTAAACTGTTCCATGCCTGAGAACCTCAACTTCCTTAGAAACATCACAAACTTAAGAATTTAAAGTGAAAGGACCGTCATTTTAACAACTTTATTTCTAGCATTGTTCCTAAAACCAATCCCATTTCCTCCCTTCCCAGTTCCCCATATAATTTTCAAGAGGGAAATGCTATGCTTATCAAGGAAACTACAAGAATTGAATATAACATACCCTCATGTCCTCAACCTATAAAAGTTTATAGAGAACTCACACCAACAAAAAACATGACAAATTTAGCTTATTCCTTGATAAATATTATGAAACTCTTACTTGGTCTTATGAGGACATGACTAGCATCGATCCTAGTATTATGGTGGACAACATCATCACATATCTTGATGCCAAATCTATTTGGCAAAAATAATATAAATTTACCCTTGAAGTTTCCACCTATGCCATAAATAAATTAGTAGACTATTAGATTCCAAATTTATCAAAACTTTGGACTATTATGAATGGGTCTCAAACTTTATACTCGTTTGTAAAAGAGTCACCATGGTCATTTGCATTTGCAACAATTTTCATAATGTCAATCTTGCTTGTCCTAAAGACAACTTTCCATTACCTTTGATAGATGCCATCATTAATTCCACTATTGGATACAAAATGTTTTCCCTCATGGATGGTTTTTTGGGCTATAATCAAATCCATATCACCCCCGAAGACCAACAAAATACAACTTTCACAATGGAATGGGGCACCTATTGTTATGTTAAAATGCCCTTCACCCTTAAAAATGCTAGAGCTATCTATTAGAGGGATATGACCCAAATTTTTTGTGACCTTATCCAAAATATTGTGGAAACCTATGTGGATGATCTCATTTCCAAATCCAAAATATAAAAAACTCATCTTTTTGATCTTACCATCATCTTTGATCAACTCATTAAATATAAAGTTAGACTTAACCTCTATAAATGTGTTTTTGGTGTTACATCTGGTAAATTACTAGGGTTATTAGTCTCTCTTCATGGTATTGATGTCGATCCTGAAAAGATTAATGCTATTATCAACATGCCTATTCCTCATTCCATTTTAGACATTCTTACTTACCTTGGCAAGCTTGGGGAAATTCGACGATTTATCCCTAAAATAGCTTATTGTATTTACTCTATTAATTCCCTTATTAAGAAAAGTAATGTTTTAGAATGGACCAATCATTTCTAGAAGGCATTTGACAACATGAAATAATCATTTATCCATCTACCCACCCTTCATCCACCTTCTAATGATCATCTTTTAATTTTGTACACTTCTTCTACACCTGTATTAGTTGGGGCAATGCTTTCCCAACAAGATGATATTGGAAGAGAGTATGCTATACACTATATTAGTCATGGACTCATCAATTATGAAATATGTTTTAATAAAGTATAACATGATTGTCTTGGTATATATTTTTTAGTTGAAAAGCTCTACCATGACATGCTTTATCAAACAATTTATGTCATAGTTCATTCTCACCCACTTCACCACTTTTTATCTAAAACCTTTATCTTTGGAGATTGAATTGGAAAGTGGATGGCTATTTTAATGGATTTTAACCTCTAAATAATCACTTAAAAATCAATTAAATGATAAGTTATTGCTAACCAAATCACAACAACACCCATACCCACTACCAATCATCTTCAAGATAGTCTCGTTGATGATAACATTCTCTATATTAAAGGTCTCAATCAGGTTATCTCTCTTAAAGATTACTTTCACAACTTCACTACTAATTTAGAAGCAAGTAATCAAGAATATTCCTATGTCATTCATAATACTACTAAATCTAAAGTGTTTATCAAAGAACTACCTAAAATTAATCTTGATTTACATGAACACACTTTGACCCTTCAGTTTGATGGTGCCAAATGTCTCCAAGGAGTTCAGGTAGGTTGTATACTCACTATTCCTCATGGTAAAATTATCCCTTTGGAATTTTAGCTTACATTTGATGTAACTAATAACATGGTGGAATATGAATCATTAATCTTAGGTATTCGAGTGGCACTTGACTTAGACATTGTATATTTTCATGCTTTGGGTGACCCCCAACTCATTCTCCATGAATTTCAAGGTGATTATTCATGTAAAAGTGAAAACATTATTGCTTATCATCAAATGGACACTACCCTTACCAAAAAATTATCTTCTTTTACCATAAATCCCATTCCAAGAGATCAAAACTCTATTGTTAATTCTCTTGCTTCTTCAACATCTTTATTACATCTGCACCAATTTTTCAATAATTCTAAAGTTCTTATTCAAATAATAAATTAACCGTATTCTATCCAACTTCAATATTAACTTATCTATCATATTGAGGCTATCACCATTATATAGAGCTTGTGGTACAAAGACATTATCTAATTTCTTGAGCATCAAACTTATCCTTTGGGTATAGATTCTCATGAAGAGACTTGAATTCATAAACAATACTTCAAATATGTCTTTTGATATAACACCCTTTAGTATCACAAAGTCAAAGGTAACTTGATCTACTATGTAATGAAATAAGATGTCCCTCCTCTCCTTGAACAAACACGTAGGGGAATTTGAGGTGGTCACTATAGTGAACATGATACAACATGCAAATGTCTATGTATGGGATAATTTTGGTCTACTCTTAAAAAGGATGCTATTGAGTTCAATAAAAATTTTAGTCCTTTCCAAATTCATGATGATCTAATCCATTCTCTACCAACTGAGTTCCAAATCATGGAATCTACTTGACCATTTTCCATGTGGGGATTAAATATCATAGGCAAACTACCTAGATCATAATATGGGCATGTTTTTATCATCATGGATAATAAATATTTTACCAAATAGGTAGAATCGATGATTCTCATCAATGTCACAAGAACTAATATTTACAAATTTATCCTTAACCGAATCATTTATCATTTTAGAGTTCCCCATACCATTATTTCTGATAATGATGGTAATTTTAAGAACAAGGATGTGAAGTAGTTATGTTATAAATTCAAAATATCCCATAAATTTTCCACACCTTTTCATCCATAATGTAATGGATAAGATAAGGAAAAAAATAAAATACTCAATGAAATCCTAAAAAAACCATCTGTGAAACATGTACAGATTGGTAACTTCATTTATATCCTACACTTTCGGCCTTTCACACTAACATATCCACTACCATTGGGGTAACACTGTTCTCACTAGTCTATGGTTATGCATTTGTCCTCCCATTAGAAGTTGAGATTCCATCCTTACTTATATATATTCATGGTATAATAACCAATGAGGATTTATGTAAAGCTTACCTTCATGCTCTTGATCTTCTTGATGAACACCGTCTAGCCATTCTGTAACATAATTGCCAATACAAGGCTTGTATCATTAAGTAACATAACAAAAAGGTTAAAGTTTTCACTTAAAATGTTGGTGATATAGTAATTAAATTAGACTATACCCATGAAAAATAAGGTAAATATGCTAAAAAATGGTGGGGCCCTTATTTAATAAAATATATTCTTGGTCTTGGCATTTATTGCTTCCAAACTAATGAAGGCCATATTTTCAAAGAGCCCACGAATGCGTAATTTTTAAAGAAATATTTTTCTTAGATATTCCCGTTCTTATCATACTTATATATTATATCCTAATAACACATTTTTTCATGATTTCTACATGGGTCTCACCCTCTATAATAGTCTTCTCTTTACACAAACCTTAATTCCTTCTCTTGGTCCTTTGGTTTCTCTTTCTCATCAGTTGCATCATAAAACCATGGATAGGACCTAGTATTCCTCATGAATTCCTTTCACCATTATTTATTTGTTATCTTCAAATACTTTTTTCTTTCACCCTCTTGGGTTTCTCTTTCATGAGTTTCAGTGTAAGACCATAGATAGGACCAAACCCTCCTCACAAATACCATTTTTTTCTTTATTGCACCCTCTTGGGTTCCTCTTTTATAAATTACAATTCAAGACCATGGATATGAACAAGAGATCCTCATAAAATCACCATTTTAGTTCAAAACACCTTTGCTAAACCAAGTGTTCTTTTTCTATAATGTTAAAAATTGGCTACAAGTTTGTGATCCCATATTCTCCGCTTTGGTTTTTTTTATTTGGTAGATAAAACTTGCACAACAAACTATGATAGAATGTTTCCTTAAGATTCCATACATTCTTATGTAAGGAATCATATTTACCTATCATTGTATCTTTTTTTCACCTTTATCACATTTTTTACGATTTGAAGTAATTTAAATTGTTTCATGTTTTATTTTCCTTTGATTTTTTTCCTTTCATTCCACTTCAAATAAAATAAGGCCAAAGTCAAGATAACACTTTTATTTCAAATAAATTAACAAGACTCTTAGACACCATGCTCTCTCAGTTCTCTTTCTTAATAACCAAGTCCAATTTTTTTAAATGATAGTCATATTTAACACCCATGTTTGGTTCTCTGAATCCATATGGAGGAGGAATATAAAAAGATATTAAAAGTTAAAATAAAATTCATTTAAAAGAAAAGGAAATGATCAAAAGGCAATATACAAAGTCAAAAGTCAAAATCACATCAAAAGACATGATTAATAGTAAATCTCCTATCTCTAATCAAAGCTCAAACTCCATAGTTGGCCTCATGATATAACCAAGGTTCATTGGGGTGTGATAGGCCAATATATTAGGATAGGATAATTCAAAATAATCTACTGGTGCTACTTAATTTCTCATGCATGTACCCAATCTTTGAAGTAAACCAATGAATCTTTAAAGGATCTTGAGGAATGGTGAACACATCATGGGAAGGTAGGTCCATTTTACTTTTCATGCATATAGCTTTCATGGGATGACATTCATACTTTATTTGATGACCCAAGATTTGTGTGGTTAATAAAAGTATTTTTAAGTCCTTAATGTTAAAATTCCTCTTGTTTTGGTAAACCTAATTTAAGTGTCTTGACTTTGATAAATAATTTATATACCTTGATTTTTCCTTCATTTCCCCTCCACCCATTTCATTTCTCCCCTTGACAGGCAAGTTTGATTCTAAATATGTTTTCCCACTTCTTTTATTCCCTCTTCTTCACATCTTCAAACATGGTATCACTAATTTATTTTGGTTTTCTCTATCTTTAGAATAAAATAATATGATGGAGTGACTATGGAATACTTTATTTTACATAATTAATTTAAATTTATCCAATTGCCTTAATATATTGAAAAAACAAAACAAAAATTGCATTGTTGTACTCTTTTTTTTTAGACAACTATGTTCGTTTCTACTTTTAGTACTTTTTCCATTATTGGGTGAGGTTGGCTTGTTACTTCTCACACACCAATGTTGTTTTCATTTTTATGCACTTTTTGCATTGATGATTGAGTAAGGATTTTTAATGCTCACTCATCAATGTTATTTTACCATTGCTTGCCCATCTTTGTTTAAATAAGGAATGTTACTAATTTCACATTGATGTTTGATTACCATTTTTACTTGTATCCTTAGTTTGACTTGGTTAGTTTTCTTTTCTTACTTAAGGTTCACTTGTTTGAGTTTTTTAGTCATTTCATAGCCTTGAATTATTAGTTAATTTAATTTAACTTTTTGACTTGGTAATTTGGTGTTAACTTAGCATTAGTCATCCTAGCTTACCAAATTTCCAAGTACATCTTGTCAGCACCACACCAGTTATCTTAGCTTTCTTGCATTTGTTTATTTTTGATCTTTAGTTTTACATCCTTAGGTTTGTCTAAAGCAGTCTCTGTACCCTCCATGATCAAAACTACAAAAAAACTATATAACCATCCAACAATAAAGGTAAGTCAAGGTACATATACATTACTTTTATTTTTAGTTATTTCCCTTTTAGTCATTTAATTTTAGTTATTTTATGTTTTAAAATACAATAATTTATTTAGATTTATAATTGTGTGTTATTATGTTCTTTTATCAAAACACCATCCCATTTTTCACCTATGTGACATGTGATGAGATTTGAGTGGGTCATATGTATACACATAATATTTTCAATCTTTATCAATTACTGATGCTTTATTTCTTGAAAGAACCCATCGAGTATCAATCTCTCTAAGTGTACACCTTAAAGGGTGTACCAAGAAAGGGGTGGGCATACCATTAGTGCTTCTTAAGATTGTTATCCCCTATACCATCACTTTATATCTACACAACATTATCTTATGTATTTCCCTAAACCTTACCTCCTCTCTTACAAACTCCTCCAATAATTTCACCACCTTATTTAGCTCCTACCTAAGCCTAAAACCCTTTTTAATGGTTTATATTACACTATCAACTTAGGTTGACCTTGTATTCAGATTGTTAAAAGTACATTATGGGTCTAGGTAGGCTATGGCTGACTTAAATTGGGACCTAACCTATTTTTTCATCAATTAATAATATAGAGTCAATTTGGCTAACTCTGTCAGTTAAACTTTTAAAAAGGTTTAGGCCTATATTTAACTGTATATACACATTCATTTTTCTAGTTATTAGAGAGACAACAAAGTTAATTATTAATTTGTGCTTCTTTACAATATGATATTTGACCATTCTACTTGAGGAGTTATTGCTTAAGGATTATACTTGGAGAAGAATATTATCTTTTAGAAAAGTATTAGATGCTTAGGCATTTATTAGTGATCCTTAAAAACCACAAAAACCTCTTTCAAAGCACCTTTGGCTAAGGGAGAGATAGAGTTTTTATGGGTTCATCTTCAAGGTAAGTATCTCTAAATTTACTCCTGTATTTTAGTAGATAGAAGTAGAATATGTAATAGATTTTAAACATATTTCTCTTTCCATGCATTAGGGTTTTATCTATACATAGCTTAATTAGGATTATCCTATGGATGTTTATTTTTTATGTTTATTACCCCCAATTTACGCCACAAGATTTGGTGTGCACTATATTATATTTTAGTTGTTATTTATTTTGTGAATATGAAAACATAGGACCTAGCTAGGGTTATTGCATGGTGTTGCTTTAATATAGGATTTGGAACCCTCTCCAATTATGGTATTGTGGTAAGAGATCCCTTGTTTAGGTCTAGAGGATCCATTTTGATCATGACCCTAAATATCTAATGTATCAAAAATCAGAAGTGTAAGTACGATTTATCTTCTCCAAGCTAAGATTGATCAATATGTCAACTAGATTTCCATTTGTATACATTAATCACGTCTCTAAGCTCCACAAATCCTCTTGGACTTTGTACACACATAACCTAGAAAGGTGTTTTACAAATTCTATTCTTCATATAATTTTTATACGTAAATTAAACTTATGCCAACACCATGTATTATTGTTTGTGATTTTATTCTACTAAGAATCTAAGTAGGTTTCCTATGATTCTATTTAGCAACTCAGTTTGTCTTTTGGTCTATGGGTGGTATGTTGAATTGATCTTAGTTCCCAAGTTATTTCATGATGTGTGCCAAAAATGGCCTAAAAACTTTGTATATTTATTATACATTATGTTACATGGAAAACCATGTAATATCTCCACCATTATTAAGAATAAAATGATGATGATGGTCATATCATTCATCTTCATGCATACGATGAAATGCATATTTTTTGATATTTTTTCTACTACTAAAAGATGGAATCATTGCCTCTTTATGTTATCATAAATTTTAATAAAAAATCCATGGTAATTTAATCCCATGGCTTCATTGGAATAGGTAGTGGTTGATATAACCTTGAATTATAATGTCTCCCATTTTCTAATTGGTAAACTCTACACTTTTGCACTTACTGTCACACATTTTCACCCATCCTTGGATAATATTATCCATCAACTAATCATGCTAATGTTTTAAATTAATATATTATCCTAATAATCCTTAGATGTGCTTCTCCATTATCAAGGTTTTATGTATTTACCCTCTTTGTGTGCACAATTACACTCCCTTAAAGGACATCCATTCTTGTATGAAGTAGTCCTATCATGGCATTCTATTTGGGATCGATGTCTTTATGAATGATCCCATTATGTCATAAAAATACCCATATTAAACATAAATATAATTTATGGAATCAAAATCCATGAATAATACTCTTTTATTATTAAAAAAGAAAACTACCATGTTCAACATATCAACAAACTTGTTTAGAAAACTTGATTTAGGTATCATACCCAAATGATGGATAATACTTATCATTGGAATAATAATTTTATAATATCACTCAAAATAATATATGTAAACTCCTCTAATAGTTCCTTTACTTAAAATGGTAACTATTCCTTATCTTCATGCATACATATGTGGTCTCATGATGGCCTTTGTATGATCATGAAACATGCCTTATCATTTTCAACCTCGTTCAAGAATTGTTTACCTAATACCATTGACACTTGAATGAAAACATTGTCTCACCCCTCTTGTTCTTTGTCCTTTATTGGACTCAATGTGAAATTATTTCCATCCTTTTCATAAGTGTTGATACTACCATACTATCATATTTCCAAGGCCTCCCTAAGTGAATATGATACACGTCCATTAGCATCACATCACACTAAACTTAATATTGGTATGCAATTATCTATAATTTCAAAAAAAACTTATCATTCACCAATAAATGATCAAATTTATGAAACCAAGAAACATTATATGGGTTTCAATGTGCCACTTTATTCAAACAAAAATTTCTCACCATCTTGCATGAAAGCAAATTATTTGTGATACCACTATCCATGATCACCTTACAACATTTACCTCTCGAATTGAACACTATGTAGAATAGGATATTCCTCTATACCTGTTCATTACCTTCCTTTGGTGGATTCAAAAATAATCTTTCTACCATTATGGCTTCTCTATGCTATGGTTCATCTAAATGCTATTTTGACCCAATCAAATCTTCATCTTCATGTGTGATTTGTGCATTGATTTATATGCTCCAAATACTTTTGTCACTCGACATCTACATACATTCATATGCTCTTTATCTAGTCTTCCCACATCTAATGCATGTTATTGGGAAACTTCTTCCATTTCCTTGACCAAATCTTCCTCACCCTTTGGATAAGCAAAATCCACCTCCTCATGTGTATCCATTTTATCCATCACATGTTTATCCTTATCCTCATGCATGCATTTCCATTCTCTCTTTATCTATGTAGGTTCCTTCCACATTTTCCTCTATGTAAAATATCCCATTACATCACATGTTTCTTTATTATTGATGTGACAAATTTTCCTCTGCCTTCAATGCGAATTGATAAACCTCCTCCATATTAGTTATTCAATCCATACTTATCTATTCTTGGATGGTGAGCCTCAATCCATTCAAAAACATTGTGATCTTCTCTTGGTTAATATCATTATGACCAAATATAATGATGATATTGTAGAACTTAGTGTACTCTTTGACACTCAGGTCCTTCAAGATTAGGTTATGTAATCTCTTGAATAACTCTATAATCTCCAAGAAATAATTTTCCATTCAAAATTATAACCATCATATCCCATTTGGTTATCTATTATTTACTTTTTATTCTTATTTCATTATGTACCTCCTTCCACCATATCACTACATGACCCTTTAACTTAGTCTGCACCATCTTCACACATTATGAGTTACTAATATCATCAAACATAAATAAATATTCTAAATTAGTGAGATAATAAATGAGAACTTACAAGTTCAAAGACCTTGATAAACATAGTAATACACCTTGGTGCCTTATTGTAATTATGACATAGCCTTCAAAAGTCTAGTCTCACTTACATCCATTTTTTGCTCATCTTTTTTCTCTCTAGCTCATTTGACACACTGTTCATCCTCATAATCACTTAGATCATCCCTTTGTATGATTCCATGCCTCTTATATTATTCCATAACATAAAATCACACCTAAATTATGCAAAAAAATCTGATACTTTATCTAATCTCTCAACAATGTTGGCTATTACTGTGCCTTTACCAACAACTATTATGGGAAATAATTTTTCTATTTTGGGTATGGATCTTACTTTTGTGAGTCTTTCTCTTTTAATACTACGTAAGTGGCCTTGTATTCCACTCCTTAATCCTTGGATATGGTATTAGTTAATTTAGTTACATGGATGGGGTTTATAATAAATAAAAACCCTAACTCAATAGCAATGATAAACCACACACAAAAATGTAAATATGAGAAACATAAAAAAATATTATTTATATTAACATAAGAACAATATTACATATATTTTCCCCAATATATAATCTATAGGCTATGCTTGGTCATTGGCTGAAACATGCAAGTTTTTCTCTCTACACTAATGATTTATCTCATACTTCCATGCATATACTCAAAAGTCTATACACATTCTTCCTCTTGAGCTTGCTCTCTTTCTCTCCCCCTATATTTAAAACTTAGAATAATATTCCCCAAGAGTTCAAAGATAAGCTCCTTAAATTCTAGCATAAAACTTCCTTATATAGGCTTGCCCAATCGCTATGTGTCAAGATAATTGCATGTATAATATATTTCCCCAAGATCATTTTATTCCCTTCTACACTTATGCCAACAACTTCATTCAATGTGGTATTTTATATTGCACACCAAATTAATACATATTTATGGGAATACCATGGAATTATACCCCTATGAATTTTAAATCACTAAATCTCAACTACCTTTAGGATAAATCTGCGTGTAATTATTTCACTATCTCATACCATCATCACTTTTCCTTTATGAAACTGGTTTAAGGTCTACATAGGCTTATCATAAGTCCACATAGATTCAAACCAAACTTGTATAGATGACCTTGTGCTAAAAAATATGTGTTACTTTTTTACATGACCTTACTTTGATATAATTACTTCTAGTCCTAGAAACACCATTAAACTATGCCAAATTGCCTTAGCTTGTACTACACCCATGCTCAGAAGTCCTTGCATAACTGCACACCTTGTAAACCTTGGATGAACAAAACTTCCTACTTGTGAAATATGATAGTCCACCCATGCTCTTAAATTTTGATATCTATTTTCAATGTTGAAGTTTGTATGCTAAAGTATCTGTGCACTCGTGCCTTGTGCTCAAAGTTTGGTACCTTTGTAAAACTAGACTTAGCCATCCTTAGAAATATAAGATTACTTTACACCTAGGATTTTAATGCATCAATGCATTCCCAAAATAAGTCACTAATACATGAAAAACATCATTCTTAAAAAAATTAATATAAATTTAATAAACTGTTAAAATGATTTCATATCGAATGAGATTCCTGTTAGAAATCAAATCATATAATTATCCATAGTTAAGATCTTTGTAGTCTCACCCTTTATAATGGTACAATTTTCCCAGTCGACAAAAAATTCCTATTTTTTAAATTTTATTTAAATTCATAATAAAATTAATTTTATAATGATTCTTTGATGGATGTTTCTTGTCGTAATTTTGTGCTATCTTTTAAACTTCATGAATCATCTTCAAAACTGCTGGAAGTCCAATATAAAGGGCATAATACATAAAGTTGGTCATCATCCCAAGTGTAATTTATAAATGATACTTTCAAAAAATAATTTTAAGCTAGGTTGTGTGTTAGATATATATTTTTATGTAAAACTAAAAATAGTGTGACATGCAATGCACATTTTTGACATTGATTTTATTAACATTATAATTATTCACAACTATAATCCAAAACCACCTAACGATGGGTATTTTAAAATAATTAATTAGATCATAGTCTAAATATGTGTTGGTAATAATATTAAATTTAAAATGTGATGGTGCAAATATTAAATGTGCACCCATATAATAGTCACATGTGTCACCACCTTTTGCTAATGCCACCATTAATGTGGCCAATAAGAAAAGGAGGGATAGATCTTGTTTTAGATATATATACCCTAATATATATGTACTATTATTATCATGTTAAATATAATATATTATCTTTTTACTATCATATGGGTCATCATTTGTAATACACTCATCAAAATTGTGTTCCCATATTTTTCTTGGATCCAACTTAGGGTTCAGTTCTTACTAGTTTTGTAATACACTTTCAAGAAAATAAGATAAAATAAAGAGAACACTTATTAAGGTAATTTTTAAAAATAAAATTACTACTATTCAATAACTTTCTTGGATAAATTTTAGTGTCATTGAGTACAACTTGGAAATAGTGTTGAAAGTATTACCATCAAGTATGATATGTGTATTTGTAACCATTTGCATGTATTTATTTAAGAATATGTACCATCAACATATCATTTCTCACAATTGAAACTATATTGTTACATTATAGACTTATTGTGTCCATGTAATCATGGCCTTCATGTAATTTCACATTGACAACTTTGTCATAAAGCATATTAATACCATTTAAGAAGATCAATTATAATTGATTCATTATATTGTTTGGATTTTTAGGATCAACAACATGGGATAAGACCCATTTATAATCCTCTTTATCATCAAAATTTAATGGTATTATATAAGACATTAACCCATTATCTTGGAGTAGCTCAAAGAATACCTCACGCACTTTCCCACCTCTATCATAATGGACATGAGAATTAATATGAATTTTGAAAGCAACATCATCAAATCTTGATCGTATTATTTTATCATATGAATCATCCATAAAATATGTTTACAAATTTACGTCCTTAAATTTAACACCCAATATAATACTATCTTTTTGGTCCCATTCCATATTAATTTCCTTAGCTTCTTTGGCCCATAATTTCACTCCTCACAAACTAAGTTTGTCTTAACCCCATGAGTCAATTGATGAGTGTCAGTGTATTTTAAATACATTAATGTCTTATGGGATATTCTTGATTCAAAAAACAAAATTGTTAAGTTGTGAAGGTTTAAAGTCATTACAGATCTTATCCATAACAATTGATCAAAGTTTTTTCAACAATTTATGAAATTACATAATATTTCCTTTATTTTAGACCTTTCATCATAATTATTACTTATGTAGTACCCAATTTCACCAGTAATGTCATTTTCATCCACATCATTAGAAAATTTATTAGAGAACCATGACCCTAAATCCTTAAATAATTATTTTCATTCTAAAATTTGAGGATAATATAATCTAACCTTTTCTTTAGTCCCCAATAATCCATTTTTTGAAATATTGGATTCATTACCTTCAATTTTTAGTGTGTATAAACTAAAATATATTATTATACATTTAGAAATGTCAGTCTTGACCTATATCTACCTCATATGAATTGTGTGTACACATATGCTTCTTAAACACCCCTTCTTTACTATTTTTTTGCTTTATATGGGATCGATCTTTATAATTTTCTATCAGTCACCTATAGGAACTCCTCAGTATGAGTCTAGCTTTCTTAAAATATTTATCCTAACATCTCTTGATCATTAAATTACACTTCTTGATCTCTTAAAAATTCCATCAAAACTTAGGTTGCCTTCATAATTTCATAAGTATTTAACTCTAAAAGACCTATCCTTACACCAAGCAATGGTCAATTTTTAAATTAATTTTGTCTTTATGCATTGGCCCATACATTTTTCATGTTAGTAGCATGATAAGTTACCAAAATAATATTATATTTATATACAATAAGTATAATTATCTTTACACATCTAGGAAACATCTAACACTTATCAAATATGCATCTACACATTGAGAGGGACTGCCCTAAAATTCTAAAATCATAAATTAGCCACAAAGAGTATGCCCTAATTAATTCTAAAGTACCTAAGAAAAGTCAATTTTACATTGTAAAGTGTCAAAATATACATCACATGATGAATTCATACTAGTGGATCATGATTACACATATTATCTTAAAATTAAAGAACTATGTATAGTTTGATTTCCCACTTTGTAGTATTGGATACATAGGTAGTGCTTATCCATTCAATAGGGAGTGGTTGAGGTCAACTCAACCCATCATGCTTCCCATTTTTTATAGGTTAAAGTAGTGTTGAAATAATAATTAGAGATTTGAAGTGAATGAGACAAGATTAATGATTCTACAAATAGAACATGTGTCTAATATTGCATAGGTTAATGATTTACAAGAAAGTCTAGTGACATATGCCAAAATAGTGAGACACAACTTATCATGAGAAATATGGTAGAGGAAAATGCCTTCATTTGATGAAGGCATCCATATCTTGACAGACTTATCTCAAGTTCTTGATATAAATGGCTCTTGCTCCATTTTATAGTCCTTTCACTCATTAGTATTTAGTTTCAAACTTGCACAAACAAAAAACAAGTTGAGTATCTTAATCCTTATAATAATTTCCTTAAATAGTAAATTGTAATTGTTAACTCATATTTTGTTGTAACATTTAATTTTTTTTTATCTTATTATCATATATCATATAATCTAAACAATTTAAAATATCTATCTTATGAGATCACATTAATAAAAAACAAGGTAAAACATATTAGTGAGCCCATTCCTTATGTTGAGTACGTAAAAAACTATATTTTTCATTGGGGGTTCTTCCTTATTTCTTAGGGTTTTATATTTTATATTTTAGGGTTTCATATATTATTTTTAAGTACCCCATACATTAAGGTAGTAAATATTTTTATCCTTGGCCCTAGCCTTCTACATATTTTCATGATTTTATTATATGTCATCTAAGAAGGATTGCTACCTTATTCCTTTGACACAAAGCACTAGGTTAAATGGTTTTGAAATTGAACATAATAAAATTAATTTTATTCAAATTAAAAAGCCTAAAATAAGTGAAATGTATATTCCTTATTCTTCTTCTTTTGATGTAAATTTTAAAAATGAAATTGTACAAGTGCAATATAATATTGTTAATGACAAAATGCTTCATCTATAAAATGTTAATAACTATAAAAATGACTACCAATATATAATTTATACTAATGACCTTATTGGGGTAGATCCTAAATATGTTGAAGACTTGTCCTCTTTTAAACATCAAATTAGACAACCACCTAAGGAATTGGATCAATTATTTAAGGTAATCCTCAAAGTTAAAAATGCAAAAAAAGCTAAAACTAGTACATATAAGGAAAAATATGATCCATTTAATGACATCCATAAAATTTTTAGAGCTAATGACCTTAAAATACGTGTTCAAACAACTAGTACCACTTATACTATTTCTATGTCTATATCTATAGTTACATATTTGATTCCCACTCTTAGTATGGAGGAAATAAAAGGTTTCACTCATATTTATATACCTATGCATACATAAAAAACTTATGTGTTGACCATTTTTTTCCCAACAGGCCAAAAATTAGTCCCCTTCTTCCCTTGATATTTAGAGCCAGTCAATTTTATGTTGCATAAGTTCATCGGCCTTGGTTCATGAACTGGTTCAATGCTTCAGCTTGGTTCAACCACTAAGTTCAACACTTCGCTGGTTCAATCGGCACTTGGTTAAACCACTTGAGTTCATCGAGCTTCAGGTTCAATGTTTTAAGTTCAATGCATTAGTTCATTCAATAGGCTCAATCATTCAGCTCACTCAGTCAGTTCAGTGGCATCAGTTTGTCAGTGCGTAGTGTTGAACCATTTAACTAATTCAACAGATCGGTTCAATGCATTGGTTCAACATGCTAGTTCAACGCATCAGTTCAATTGCAACAATTCAAAGGGGTTGGTTCAATGAAGGGCTCAGCGTGCAGCTTTGAACTGTTAAACCAGTTTAATGAATTGGTTCAATCATTTGGTTTAGCACCTTCAGTTCAATGAATTAGTTCAAAATCTTGGTTCAATCAGCTTAGCGCACAGTATTGAACCATTGAACCAATTTTGGTTTAATGGGTTGGTTCAACGGCTTGGTTTAAGGGTGTGTCCCAAGGCTGGAGGGTAGTCTAGGTTCAATAAGCCCTTACAGAGGGCAGGGAGTAGTTCAAAGGCTTCACTGAAGGGATTTGAAAGGCGTGAGAAGACTTAAGGCTCTGAATTTCTTTGAACTTTTTGTCTGAAGGAATTCCTTCAGACAAAAGCTCGAAGGAATTCAAAGGAAGACCGCCACCTGAGAGAAAAGTCAAAGGACCCAAAGACAAAAGAGCCAAGGAGTAACAAAGGTTGGGACAATTCTTGCAGACTTAATTCCTTCAGACAAAAGCTCGAAGGAATTCAAAGGAAGACCGCCACATGAGAGAAAAGTCAAAGGACCCAAAGACAAAAGAGCCAAGGAGTAACAAAGGTTGGGACAATTCTTGCAGACTTTTTGTCCACAGGAAAAGACTTGATACAAAAAACCCACAAGAAAAGGCCCAATGAACTTTGCAAAGGATGGTGATGTCTTGAAAACTATCAAATTTAAGCACGCAGACTAGCCGTTGGGTTTTCAAGCAATGATAGGCACAAAAATGTCAAATTTTACACTAGGAAAGCTAGAGCATGGAAGGCACCAAGTGACAACCACGAAAGACTTCGACACACTTTTTAGGAGAAGCAGAATGTGCCACATGTCCCCTGTAGGGTTTGACAGAAGTCGACAAGTGTCAATATTTGTGAGTTTCTCCTTGTGCTTCATTATTTATAGAGAAGACTGGTTAGGCCCAAATGGGTTGCTAAGAGTTATGCAAAGCATGCCAAGTGTCAGCGTCTGTGAAGAACCAAGGGAGGCCCAAAAGTTTTTCTAAGGTAGCTAAAGGCTCTGTGGAAGCGGTGACGTGTCACCTTTTGCAAAAATCTCAAAAAATACTTCCCAAGCCTCTAGGTTAGGTGAGAAGAGTAGACAGAAGCAGCCACATGTCAACTTCTACTTGACTCTCGAAGGATACTCTGAGGTAAGCAGATGCTACCACGTCCCATTATCAGCTTGATGAAAACCACCATGTGTCAATGTCCATGTTTCAAGTGTCTTCTAAGTGTCCAAATAGCGGACTACGACATGTGTTGAAAGTAGATGCACTCTCTGCTAAGAGTCAAAGGAGTAGAATAAGGAGCCAGAGGAAGTAAAATGGCCAAGCATAGAAATAGACAAAGCAATCCAAGTGGTGAAAGAAAGTGTCGATTCAAGGAGTTATTCCAGTGGTTGACACAGTACCTACCATGCGATCATCAAGAGGTGCAAATAGTGAATGACGCAACCCATTTTTCTTCATTTTCCATTTATGAGTAGACAAACAGTGTGGCCCATAATTTTGAATCATGACAGAGGCCGACACAACATCTTTGAGTGGCTTCCTCATCCCAATGCTCAGAAAGCACATGGGTCACTTGTAAAAGGGTGCCAAAATGGCCTCTTTCTTCCTCTATAAATTATAAGCTTCTCATTCGAGAAAGGATCGACTCTCAGCCTTAAGGCAAACTCTACCCAAAAATCTCTCAGGCTTGTAAGGCAGAGCTGCCAAATTTTTACCTTGAATCAAAACTTAGCATTTTTACTTCCATTTTGAGTTTTGCATCTTTAGTATGTGTCTATTCCTTGATTTTGTGTTAAGTCATTTTCTTAATGCTTTTGTAGAATGATTTCAACATGTCTGGTGCATTTTTGAGTTTCCTTTTATAGGTCCATCAGAAGTGTCCCTAGAGGAGTATAGGTGAAGTGGATAGGCTACTACAGTGAGTCTTAGAACACCTCTAGTAGTTATTTCCTCCCTATATCTCCACGGACCCCTGACCCACTAATGTAGAAAGTTTTCTCATGTCAGATGAAGTGTATGGGAGCTGGTTCTCAGTGGAAAGTGTATGTTTGGGTGGAGTAGATCAAATTTTTTTGGGTGTATCACCTTTTCTTTTTTAGGCTTAGGTTCTGTTTTCAACATCTCTCTCTCACTTTTCATCCCCCCCTTTTTTCATTTTAGTTATTAGTAATTGGAGAAACTAGGGCCTAATAGATACATCAGAGGGAACTAGCCCTCATCTAGAGACTCTCCCCTCTAGCTTTGCCAGTCCCACAGGTGAGAGGGGAGTTTCCATTATTGTGTGGTAAAGGCAGGAGCTCGGCCTCTTGCCAAGGGTGAAATCTTCTTCATCAACAATTTTTGGCACACCTAGTGGGACCAACTAGGACAAGTTTTGTCCAAAGAGTTGAAGAATTTTTGGTGTGTTCTTCAACCAACCAGCCTTTGGAGGCTTTTTCATCAACACCAATGGTGACTCTAATTTGAATCAGCTAGTTAAGCATCCCTGGTGCCATTAAGAAATCACTTTTATATGTATAATCCCTTTGCACAAAATCATGGACCTTGTATTCCTTCATATGATTTTGATCAAACTCAAAATTTTCATGCAATCCCCTCAAGTAGCTCTCCTAATTTCCCTTCAATGATAAAGGAAGTGGCCCTAGAGATTGACAGACTAGAGGAGTGATACAGATATCGATAGGAGCTAATGTATAGAGAGGAGTGTTTGTTTAGGCAAGATTAGGCCTTGCAATCCATGGAGGAGGAGGTAACAAAATGGATAAATCCATTTATTCAAGGTAGTTAGCCTTATGTGCCCCCTCTTATTCTAAAAAAAGCTCCCTCTTGTGCACTAAATCCTTTCTATCAAATAACACTTGCTCACTCCAACTCATCTAATGCATCTGCTCTCAATCCTGTGCACCTAGCTTTCCAACATCAAAGGGCATCATAATGACCCCCCATAGATATCAACCTTCTCAATTCCTTATATTGTGAATCTTCCATTGGGGAAAATACCACGAGCCAACACATCCCTCTTCTAGAGGCTCTTTTGGTACATCAACAGTCTCTTCTTAGCGTTCCTCAACCTCCCCAAGTCCTTCAACATGATGTGCAGATTCTAAGTTGGAGGAAGGAATGCCAGGAACCAGCCCAAAGCCTTAAAGAGGATGATGCTGGTGACCTCCAACAAAGACTCTTTTAGGATAATCTAGCCAAACAAATTGAAGTTTTAGAGGCTAGGATGAGTTTGCTTCATGAAAGAGAGATAGAACTTCCAGACCTTATGGAGGAGCCCTAGGACCTTGGAGAAAACAAAGTTGCTGCCTATTCACAGGAGCAAAATTCTAATTCTGAGATCCTGAACTAGGGAAAAATAGTACAATCATGGGGCAGGAAGGAGGAGAAGAAAGGTTTTGCTCAAAACCTTGAAGAAGATAACGCTGCTGCTGCTCATGATGATGCTGGTGATCTCTAGGAAAGGCTTTTCCAAGAGGATATGGCCAAGAGAATTGCAGAGTTGGAATCCAGAGAGAGATTACTCAGTTAATATGTGATGGAAAATTTGGACTCAATGACACATTCTATGTCTGAACACACCCCATCTTCACATCCTCAAGAGAGATATCAGGCCACACCTGATATTGATGAAGTGCTGGCCAAGTGAAAGGAGGAGAATCATTCGATTCTAGCTCAAAGACTGCCTCCTCTTCCACATGGTTTTTTCACTTCACCCTTTCTCAAGGAAGAACCTATTGTGTAGGAGGTGAGTGAGGAGCAGAAGACCCAATCTACAGTTTCCCAAGAGGCTATCATGAGTGACAACGAAGAATAAATCATCATTGATGCTCTTTGTGAAGGCATCATCAGTAATGGAGAAGACTTAGGTCACACATACATGCAAATGTTCTAGCAATATGAGGAGGAACATAAGCATGGTGAGCTCTCTCCCCCTTTTTTTGATGAACTTCCTTGTTGTTTCAATGAGGAGGATGACTATGCTGAGGAGCCTGAGTTGGAGGAGGATCAGGAGGATATCTTTAAACATCTAGAGATCCTAATCTTTAAGGAGGAAAAGGAGAGGCTAGTCTTCCTTGAGTAAATCCTTGAAGAAGAAAGTTTCAAACAAAGAAGTGATGTTCTATGGGATGAACAATCATTTTGTGATTCCATTTTAGACATCATCACAATCACCCTTCTTCAAGAAGGCCAAGAAGAAGCGGAGGATGAGTCTGATAGAGTCTTCAATGAAGCAGAAGGAAATGGGTCAGACCATGATGCACCGTAAGAGAGCTATACATATCAAAGGGCTTATGGTGATGAGCCAACAACCATTGATTTCTTGGTGAAATGCACTAGCATGAAGGACCAACATTCAACAAGCTTCCAGGAACAAACAGAGTATGTATATGTTGGAAGTGTTAGGTTGTGGAGCTAAAAGCTTCACATGTATGCAAACATGGAGGAGGTGCTGAGTGTCACAGTCACTGGCATCGGTCAGGAGTGGATAGGAAGCTACCGACATTGGTCATGGATCAGTCGACGCCAGTCATCTCCAGATAGATAGTGACTGACGTCGGTCGCCTGTGCGGTTCTAGAACTGCTAGTTTCACAAATAGTTTGTTTAATGAACTAGTTGTTTGCATGTAAAGACTAATTTTAGTCTTGGAGCTACGTTTCTAATTATTGTAATTGGGATGTCTAATTATTGTTTGTATGGGATCTATATAATAGACTCATGGGGCTATGTTGTAAAGTGTGCTAGATAGAGAGAACAAGGTTAGCTCCTTCAGAGGGAAGAGAGCAAGGTTAGCTCCTCATAGTACCACAGTGCCAAGTGTGTATGATCAAGTAGATCTGCGAGAGAGCAAGATCTGGTAGAAGACCACAGGGGTGCTGGTGTGTAAGATCTAGGTTGGTAGGTGTGCAAGGCTAGGTTGATCTATGGTATAGCAAGATCAGGTGAGATCTACATGGTAAGTAAGGTTGGTTGATCTGAAGGTGTGTGTGTGTGCGAGATCTAGGTTTGCAGGTGTGTAAAACTAGGTTGATCTGTAGGTGGCAGCAAGATCAAGGAGATCAGCAACATAATAGGTAGCAAGATCAGGTGAGATCTACTTGGAGTACATGGTGTACTCAAACTTGGAGTACGTTGAGTACTTAGTGTACTGGCAGTATTGTTACTGACTGGTGGAGGTGAATAACAACTCTATGTTTGAGTTGTTTGTTGTGACCGTAGTTGAGAGAGAGAAATCTTGAGGGAGATTATTGTATGCCCTAGAGGTGTGGGAGCCCTAAAGGTGTGGGAAGAAGAGTGTGGCATCTTCTTTATTGTATTTTCTTTCTAGATGAGTTGAATACAAGATTGTATTGTCTCTCAAATTTTGTGTTGTTTCTAATTTCTAGTTACTTGTTACTTCTAGTTAAATTATGTGTTTAGTTGCTTATACAAGGTAATCAATTGTGCTCCTAATCTTGATAGTGGAATCAGAGCTATTTTTTGTTCTAGATTCCTGACAAAGTGGTATCAGAGCCTAGTTTGGAATAGGTTTGTGTTTGATTACAGGTCACTCTTAGGGGTTTCTGATTGAGTGGGAGTATAGCAATGAGCAAATGCAAGGTTGCTGTATTTACACAGTCTCTGACATCAGTCAGGGATCGATTGGAGACTATTGACATCAATTATAGATCGGATGAAATCGGTCATATGTAGACAGATAGGGACCGACGTTGGTCACCTGTGCTTTCCAAAAGTCTATTTTTGTGGGATGAACAAATTGTTTGCATGATTAGATTAACCGTTAGTTGTAAGTCTGCATTTCTATTTTTGGCAAGACTGATTTGAACCTTTGATTAAGAGGTTTAACTAACGGTGGAGAATGCATAGCTCATGATCCCTAATTCTATATAATAGGAATAGATCTTCATAGCTTGTAAGTGTAGATGAGAAAAAGGGTAGACAATTCAAGTTACTGAATTGTGTTTGTAATTGATAGAGAGAACTCTTGAGGGAAAGAGATCTGTACATCTGAGAGGTGTGGAAGAAAGAGAGATTTCTTCAATTGTATTTCCTTTTGGAAGAGTTTAATATAGTGGCATCTTCTTTATTGTATTTTCTTTTTGGATGAGTTGAATACAAGATTGTATTGTCTCTCAAATTCTGTGTTGTTTTTGATTTCTAGTTACTTGTTACTTCTAGTTAAATTCTATGTTTAGTTGCTTATACAAGGTAATAAATTGTGCTCCTAATCCTGACAGTGGAATCCGAGCTGTTTGTTGTTCTAGATTCCTGATAGGAAGCATGTTCAAATCTGATCCACTCAGAGGCAAGCCAACCAAGGTGGCAGGCAAGAGGAGTAGGTCACCAACTCTCCATTTCATTCAACCACTTGTCTGGCACCATAAGTATTCTTGCCAGGAAGGGGACTTAAAAAATTTTCCTTTTGATCTAGGAGGGAGGCAAACATTTTTGGTTAGCTGTATATAGTAGTTTGCTTTCAGTTTCTTTCCTGCTTTCCCTAAGTGCAGTTGCACAAGTAGTGTTTTTAGACTTGTGTTTTTCCCTTTTTGTGTGGGGTAAAAAGCTTCATGTTTGATTCTTGGATCTTTGGAGCTGTTGCTAACCTTTCTTCAAAGCTGCATCTGACTCCGTGCCCAATGGACTACAAGGCAACTAGTCTTTAAGCATAGCAGGCATGCTTCCCTTGGGAGTCACCAATTTGTTGACCATTTTTTGCCCAATAGGCCAAAAATTGGTCCCCTTCTTCCCTTGCTATTCAAAGTTAGTCAATTTTAGGTTGCATAAGTTCATTGACCTTGGTTCATGAACTAGTTCAATGCTTCAACTTAGTTCAACCACTAAGTTCAACGCTTCACTGGTTCAATTGGCACTTGGTTCAACCACTTGAGTTCATCGAGCTTCGGGTTCAATGCTTTAAGTCTAATGCCTTAGTTCATTTAGTGGGTTCAATCATTCAGTTCACTCAGTCATTTCAGCAACATTAGTTCATCGGTGCACAGTGTTGAACCATTGAACCAGTTCAATGAATCGGTTCAACGCATTGGTTCAATGCACTAGTTCAATGCATCAGTTCAATCACAACAATTCAAAGGGGTTGGTTCAATGAAGGGCTCAGTGTGCAAATTTGAATCATTGAATTGGTTCAATCATTTGGTTCAGTGCCTTCAGTTTAATGAATTAGTTTAAAAGCTTAGTTCAATCGACTCGACGTGTAGTATTGAACCATTGAACATTTAAACCAATTTTGGTTCAATGGGTCAGTTCAATGGCTTAGTTCAAGGGTGTGTCCCAAGGCCAGAGGGTAGTCCAGGTTCAATAGGCCATTATGGAGGGCAGGGAGCAGTTCAAAGGCTTCATCGAAGGGATTTGAAAGGTGCGAGAAGACTTAAGGCTCCAAATTTCTTTGAACTTTTTATTTGAAGGAATTCCTTCAGACAAAAGCCTAAAGGAATTCAGAGGAAGACCACCACCTGAGAGAAAAGTCAAAGGACCCAAAGACAAAAGAGCTAAGGAGTAACAAAGGCTGGGATAATTCTTGTCGACTTTTTGTCTGTGGGAAAAGGCCCTATACAAAAAACCCACAGGAAAGGGCCCGACTAACTTTGTAAAGGATGGTGACATCTCAAAAATTGTCAAATTTAAGCACGCAAACTAGCCATTGGGTTTTCAAGCAATGATAGGTGTGTAAACATCAAAATTTACACCAAGAAAGCCAAAGCATGAAAGGAACCAAGTGGCAACTGTGAAAGACTTCAACATGCTTTTTAGGAACAACAGAACGTGCCACGTGTGCCCTGTAGGGTTCGGTGAAAGCCAACAAGTGTCAATATCCACAGGTTTCTCCTTGTGCTTTGTTATTTAAAGAGAAGACTGGTAGACCCAAATGGGTTGCTAAGAGTTATGCAGAGCATGCCAAGTGTCAACATTTGTGAAGAACCAAGGGAGGCTTGAAAGTTTTTCTAAGGCAGATAAAGGCTCTATGGAAGCGGCCACGTGTCGCCTTTTGCATAAATCTCAAAAAATACTTCCCAAGCCTCTAGGTTAGGTGAGAAGAGTAGACAAAAGTAGGCACGTGTCAACTTTCACCTAACTCTCAAAGGATCCTCTAAGGTAAGTGGATGCTACCACGTCCCATTATTAGCTCGATGGAAACCACCACATGTCAACGTCTACATTTCAAGTGTCTTCTAAGTGTCCAAGTAGTAGATTATGACACGTGTCGAAAGTAGATGCGTTCTTTGCTAAGAGCCAAAGGAGTAGTAGGAGCCAGAGGAAGTAAAATGGCCAAGCGTAGAAATAGACAAAGCAATCCAAGTGGTGTAGGAAAGTGTTGATTCAGGGAGTTATTCCAGTGGTTGACACAGTACCTACCATGCGATCATCAAGAGGCATAAATAGTGAATGGTGCGACCTATTTTTCTTCATTTTGCATTGATGAGCAGACAAACGGTGTGGCCCATAATTTTGAATCATGACAGAGGCTAACACAACATTATCTTCAAGCAACTTCCTCATCCCAATGCTCAAAAAGCACATGGGTCACTTGTAAAAGGATGCCAAAATGGCCTCTTTCTTCCTCTATAAATTATAAGCTTCTCATTCAAGAAAGGATTGACTCTCAGCCTTAAGGCAAACTCTGCCCAAAAATCTCTCGGGATTGTAAGGCAGAGCTGCTAGATTTTTACCTTGAATCAAAACTTAACATTTTTACCTCCATTTTGAGTTTTGCATGTTTAGTATGTGTCTATGCCTTGATTCTATGTTAAGTCATTTTCTTAATGCTTTTGTAGAATGATTTCAGCATGTCTGGTGCATTTTTGAGTTTCCTTTTACAAGTCTGTCAGAAGTGTCCCTAGAGGAGTATAGGTGAAGTGGATATGCTACTACAACGAGTCTCAGAATGCCTCTAGTAGTTATTTCCTCCATGTATCTCCACGAACCCCTGATCCACTGATGCAGAAGGTTTTCTCATGTTAGATGAAGTGTATGGGAGCTGGTTCTCGGTGGAAAGTGTATGTTCGGGCAGAGTAGATCAAACTTTTCTAGTGTATCACCTTTTCTTTTTTAGGCTTAGGTTCTATTTTCAACATCTCTCTCTCCCTTTTCATCCCCCCCTTTTTTGTTTTAGTTATTAGCAATTGGAGAAACTAGGGCCTAACAAATACATCAGAGGGAGCTAGCCCTCATCTAGAGACTCTTCCCTCCAGCTTCACCAGTCCCACAGGCGAGAGGGGAGTTTCATTGTTGTGTGTGGAAAGGTAGGAGCTCAGCCTCCTGCCCCCGGGTGCAATCCACTATGTCAACATTATGTATCTCTCATATTTATATTAATTTGACATCACTATCCATGCCTACTACACAATTCCTCATGTAGATTGTTATATATTTGTAGGTTAAGGTATTGTTGTTAGAGCAAGGTGCTTCTAGAGTGATTCATTCGATCAATTCTCATACTTTTATTCATAATCAATTAGATAGATATTTCAGTTTATCCATTACCTATAGGTTTTGTATCTTATAATATTACATAATATGATGGTAAAGGTGATCTAGAGTAACACCTAAGAGCCTTTCATGCAACATGTTTAGACTATGTCTCCAATGACAATTTTTTGACTAAGTTATTTTCGTGAATGGTTATATGACCTCCCATTCCGATCAATTAAAGAATTTAATCCTTTGGAAAATAATTTTTTGTGAAAATTTTCAATCAGTACCAATGATAAATTATCTTAGGCCTAAATCACAAAACTTAAGAGAGGATCTAATGAACCAATCAATGAGTGTGATTTAGTACAAGACTATGCTTTCTAAGATGAAAAGTCCCAAAAATGACAATGAGTTATAAGATATACTTAAAAAATGTTTTCTCACCCATTTCCATGAGTCTATCATGTTCAAGAGATTCAAATAATTCAATGATTTATGCCATAAAATTAGAGTTCAAGAATTTAAGCTCTTATCTTTGAATAAGTTAAAATATGTGGTTAATCCTCCAAATAATTCAAATGAAAAATTTCAAAGCATACCAAATTGGAAGGAAAAAGTGAATGATACTAATAATGAGGAAAAATTAATAGTTAATTTATAGTTAAAAACTACTAATCAACTTCTCTTAGCCACTTGAGGGCAACCTTTTATCTCTCCCTCCACCAAAAGAGGCTGATATGAGTAGACCTCTACCTAAGGAAATGATAATAATGCATATTTTTTAGAAACACAATGATGAGAGGGGGGGCATGAATAATTATCTTAAATATTTATTTAAATTCCTCTTTAGAATACATGAACCATCATCACCTCAACATATAGATCAAGTCATGCATAAGCAATCAACCATACAAGCATGAAACAAGATGACACAAGACAACACATCATATATATAGGAAAACCTCAAGGGGAGTAAAACCCAATGATCCATGAAAATTGAATAAAATATTATAATTAATAATATCATAATTTATTGAAGCACCAAATCCACATGGAGCACCAATCCCAACTAGCTAAGCACCAACCCAACTAGGCTTTAACAAGCACCAAATTGCAAGGAGGCACAAACTTCCTAGATGGATCAACACCAAATCAGCCACACAAAAATTTTGATCAAATTAATAACACCTTGTTTCTCATACAACATATGATGATCACCTTCTTTAGTTCTTCTCTCTCTTCTACCCCTCTCAAATTATGTTCTCGGCTTCTTTGCTCAACTAACCCTCTTCTTGACTTGATTAGGTCATATGACCTTGATTTTCATACATAGAAACTTTATAAAATATTAATAATAGTTTATATACACTCTTTAGATGTTATATAATACCTCCTTATATGTACCAATGTGCTATTTCATTCGTTTTCACTCTTACTTACACTACCTCATCAATTAGGCCTATTAGGTCTTGTTGTTATACAATCCTCTAGGTCACATACCTCTTGGTCGGACATACACACTTGTAAACTTGTATTACCATTAAAATATGTCTTATAACACATTTAATACATTAATATATCATTAAAATAGGTTATCCAAAACTTAAAAGACCAAAACCTTTTTCAGGCCTTTAAGAAGACCTAATTCAATTAGGCCTTCATTAGTACACGTTACCCTTTGATCTCCTTAAAACAATTTAAATTTATTTATGAAAAATATTATTTCATAATTTTATATAATATACCCCAATAAACATCTTATAAGGTCTATAACACTTTTTAACACCAACCCCTTTATGAACACTCCTTGTAGCACTATTCACAATTAGGCCTGTAAACCTACATAAAGTTTGCCAAACAAAATTGAATCATGTAAAAAATTTAGTAAAAAAAATTAAAATAAATCAAATTAAATTAAAAACATTACAATTTTATTTATACTTCACAACTCATGGCAAAATCTCAAACACTTCTCTACAAATAGCCCACTCAGACTGCTAGAATAGTCCAAAAACTAGTCATGAATAACTTGATATTCAACACATGAAATAATAATTACCTTGAATAATGAAACTTAAAAAATATATTTTAAAATATTTTTAACACTCTAAAATACAAAAATAATAATTTATAATGTCAAATATTGGTCTTGTATACCAATCTTTTGACTTACAGTCTCACAGTCCAACCCTGAATAAACAAGCCATTTTGTGAACATATTTTCTTCACTTACTCTAAACACCAAAACTTAAAACAAGAATTATATATTATTAAAATTACTCCATGCACTACATTTAATCACTCTTTCATGAAATTACACTCAAATTGAAAAATTCATCACTGTAACTCATAATTACCAAGACTATCAAAAATATAGTCATGAAACATTGACCTTATAACACTTATATAGGGAATTTAAAAGAATTAAAATGCATGAAAATTATTTTATAAAAATTATAGACCATGTTAAAATAAAAAATCAATATGTTTTAATGTCAAATATTGGTCATGCAGGACAATCTTTTGACCTCTCTCTTCACAGTCATACCAAAAATAGATAATCCAATTTGGATTCAACTTTTCAACCTCTATACCTAACTTCAAAACCATATACAAAGCATGAATAGTACATATTATTCAAAAAAAAAAAATTTCATTCAATTCAATCCATCATTATTTCATGAAATCATACCAAAAACCAACTTCTCAAACGGCCTGGGTTTTGCACTATTCTTCTTCATTAGGCCTATTAGCGACTGGCCAACTTGGATAAAAAATTTAGGACACTTAAGAAATATAACCAATCCATAAACCACAAATGAAATCAAATATTATTCTCAATATTCAACCTTCATCAATTTTCAAACTTTTTGCAATACAACTTTTTATAGCTACAATAACTTCTTTAGAAACAAGCTTGTATCTTCACATTTTCTCTCTCCTCTCTCTAACCACCACCACCTATAAGTACCTAGGAGAGTTAAATATAACACAAAAACACTTAATTTATAATTAAAAACCATACTAATAAATTTTAATCATATCTTCAACATCGGTCACTATTAGGGTTTTAAGAGGGTTTAAACACACTTCCACTATTAATGATTGTTCATAATGCATAGCCCCTCAATCCAAAAACTAATGCATAGAATTTTGAGCTAGGACACTTACACATATAAAATAAAAAACTTAGGTTCCCATTAAATTTTTTGATGATCTAATGAGCAAAATAAAATCCTTATCGAGTTGAGAACCCTTCATTTTGAGCACTCAAGAGACCTCAAAGCACTTTTTATTGACTTATACTTAAAAATTTGACCTAAAACTTCATTAATACACCTGGGAAAAGATATAAAACATCTTAAAAATCTAACCTATGCATAGTTTCCTTGGAAACTAAAATTTATGCCTCATTAGTCCATGCTCTCACCACCTTACTTTTGACACCTGAGTCTTCACAGCTCATTGGTCCTTGAACTGACCTTAAAACCTCTCTTAAAGATCTCAATACTTTACTCACATGATCACAAAACATATCAAATGCTCAAACAATGTCATACATCCTTCTACAACCTTATCTCACCATGAAACCAATCTTATGCCTTCACACAAGGTCTCTTCATGTCATAACTAAGCTTCATAAGATAGCTGGTCTTCAAAGACACTTGATATCAATCTTATATAACCTTCGAAAGCCTAAGAACATCCATATCACCATGCCACCATGCCTATTCATGCAAAATACTAGGAATATTATGCACATACCTTCTCAAGACACTACTAGGCTCAATTACTTGATAAATTTAACAATAAGGACCTTCCATGCTGACCTTCACATCACTCATGCAGACATAAGAACATATACAAATCATATATTACACTCTCATAATCACTGTAACACTGATCAATATTCTCTCTCATATCTACACTCTTTAATGCCCTTATTAAGACCTATGACCTCATGACCATACCAATTGACCTTCACCACTGAGACATCAATAACAACAACAATGATAATCACATGACATCAGCCTTCATAAGTACCTTTGACATCAATCTTCACTAGATGCTCTTTGATATCATTCTTGATTCTCAACAATCTTACCTTGAAGATATCACTCAAGCTGACATAAGAACTCATCATACACATAACTCAATCTTACTTGACCATGCACCTTCACAATAACCTTTGACATCAATGACAACATCAATGCCAAAACTCAATAATCAATGACAATTCTCAATAATATTTTGATTAGCATAGATGTGATGGGAATTATACAAATATATTTTTGTGCCAAGTCATAATATCTATGATCTCATTTATGATAGAATTATTTAAATTAACACACATGAATAATTTAGGACAAAAACCTAATTAAAATACAAAATTTGAAATCTTTTCTAATCCCTTTAGAAATCATTTCATAGTGTAAACTAAGACTAATCCTAAGGTGCATATGAATTATAATGCACAACCTCTTTTGCATACATATAGGCACCCATTAGATGACATTATTTGTATAATTACAAGCACATTAATAAAATAACTTAAAATTACATTTCATGATAGAGATATTATGGAATATGGTTTTGGTTACAACTCATTATTTGTATGTACATACATATATTCACAACCTATACATAGTGTCATGGTATACAATGGTTAAAGTGAAATGTTTTCACCATGCCACTCCTTATTAGTCTTGAATTACACATGATTATTTTATGGATAGAACCAAGATAGATAAAATATTCAATAGGAAGAGACAAAAAACTCTTATGAGTATTATGTTATCAATTACGGTGAGACTATAGTAGTTGATACTCTATTCTTAGTTTTACCAAGTAAAGGGGCATTTTATATATTATTAGGATGATCTTAGATAAATAAGCTTAGTGTCATAAAATATTCAATACATAGATGTGTGAAGTACACACATCTATGTATTGAATATTTTACTACACTAAGCTTATGTTATTAGGATGCCCTTGGATACATAAGCTTAGTGTATTACAATCTTGAATACATAGATGTGTGAAGTACACACATGGAAACATGGTGCTCATAGTTTTAGGTATTATATATGACTATCCTATTTATAAAAATAAATTTACTCCTCCACCCCCATCACCACTATAGTCATTACTTTCACCTATTCAGGTTCATTCTATGCAGACATTTTAGAGGAAGGTAGTTGAATTTGATAGACAACTAGTGATTCAATGACCATTACATCAGAGGTTTATACAAGACTCATGATATCCATGATCTATTCCACCATATCCTAATATAATATTATGATTATTATTGTGTGCTCCACATTTTAACATTAGCACATACTTCTACTACACAACATATCACATAGGTACCATGCCTACTAGGGTTACTCATCATGCATAGGATCCTATGAATCATGATGATAATGATGGATACATTAAAAAATAGATTACTTCTCAAATTTTGATACACACACATATAGTTCTACTTGATCATGTTAGGTGACCATTACCACTTGTGATATAGGGACCACATATGACTATAACCTTAATAAGATCATTGGTTACTAAAAACATACATCATTAAATATTAAAAATACAAAAAAAAAAACTAAAAAATCAGAACCTAAGAATAACATGCTTTACTAGTTACTACATTGATATATATTATTTATTAGATATGTATTACACATATTTTTCATACACACATGCATTTAATGTTATACGTGAGTGAGATGCAATACATATAAGTTTGACATGACACAAGGATGTATAAATGTAGGATATTCCTATACCTAGGGACCATGTTAATGTTGGGGGAATCTCATTTGATAGGTTACACTATTATAGGTTATATATTTATATGAAATTTCCATTTATCATATTGAGCCACATTGATTGCATACACATGAATTTATTTGGCTTATATTATTTATAGTGCTACATTTCATGGAAATGTTATTTTTATATGTTGTGAATTTGAAATAAATTGATAGTAAAGATAAGTTTGACTTATTTGATGCTTCATTATTGATTTTTATTTTACAATAGGATAATAATTGATTATTCTTTATTTTTTCTCTTGCATTAGTGCATGACATTGATTTATTGAGTTTTTATTGTATGACTCTTTTTTTGGACCATTGCCTTATTTTTTTTTACTTTGGCTTGATTAATTTTATCATTCTATGCCATTTATTTATGTGGCTCTTGCCTTATTATATGACATTTGATTTTTCAATGTGTGGTTATTTCCTTATGTGACATCTACTTTGTCCATTGTGTGTGGATCTTGCCTTGTTATGTGACATTTATTTCCATTATGTGCAACTATTACCTTGTGTGACATTGAATAGATACATCTAGGATTATTTGCTGAGTTTATACTACTCTGATCTATATCATTTACCTTTCTAATTTTGTGCAATGCCATGATCAAGATCATTCACCTTCATGCATTGGTTACTATTCTCTATTTATATCTATGATGATTATTAATGTGTGTCTAATTATAACATCTATCTTGACATGACACTTTTATGCCTACACTACATGTCTCATATATGATTTGATGATCAAATCATACTATGATGACATATTATCTACATGTTATCACTTGTTTTTAAATGCTTAAATATTTATATATAACATGATGCAATTAACACTTTTATTTTGAGATGAATAATTTATCGGCGATATTCCTCACCTCAAAAGGGGGCATATTAGTGGGCTTGTTTCATGACCTCTCTTCCCACACTGTGGACTCATTCTCATACTTTAAGTGGTTTTGGACCTAATTTAGTCAAAATAAGTTGATAATCAAGATAGTTTAACTTTTGTGTTGATTTTAAAGGTCTATCAAGTTATCTGTGGGAAATCATGAAAGTAAAGTATGATTCAATTAAAGTTATTTTCTTTATGTAGAAATATATGCAATGTTGCCATAATTTACAATTTTGAATGAGGGAAATTAAATGGGATGAATATTTAGTCTTTTATATTACTCTCATTGTAAAAACAATTAATCACCATATGGAAAATAGTTTTATAATAAATGGATTTAATATTCGATAAAAATATTATCAATTCGATAATATTAAAATATGCCAAAAGTTATTTTAATTAATGAAAGGAATATTTATTTTTTTTAATTTTTTTTCAAATAAATTATATTAGTATAAATAAATTTAAGTTTATTAATTATATTTAGTTATACCTAAATCCATGCATGTAAATATGATAAAACTTATTAACTAAACCTTCTACCACACCACACAGGGAGGGGAAATAATTATAAACTTTTAGTTACAAAATAACCTTCTTTCAGTTCAAATTAAAACATCCCACCACCTTAGTCTTCACCAATTTAACTCACATTATGAAAGATAATGGCCATACGAGGGGATGGAAGCACTGCCACATCAACTATGCACCACTACCACACAAAAAATAGTTAAAAACCATCAATTTAGGTTAAAAAGCTAGTCATAAATAATGATAGTGCAAAGTGGGGAGAGATTCCATGGAAAATAAGATTATAAATACATTAATGAGATGAATAAACTCATTAATGCTTTTAAGGGAGCAATAATGGATTGGTTGACGTCAGAGTTGAAGGAGGAGAAAAAGGAAGGGATTGACACATGTACACTTATAATAAAAGAGAGAGAGTTTAGAGTAATTAAATATAGTATATTATGTGTTACATTGTTTAAATAAATTATTTTCATGTTTCACATATTACCTCTAGCATTTATGTATTTACTCACGATGAGTATAGATATATATTTTGCTACATACAACATATAAATTAAGTTATTCATTCATATGTTATTAATTTTATATGATTATAGTTTAGAATTACACACACATATTTGTAACATGTTTATTACATATTTTTTTCAATATGTTTTACATGTTTTTAATATATTGTCAATATATTATTAATTACAAATGATTTTTAATTTCAAAATTGTATAACTAGAAGTTATTATAAAACAAATTCCTTAGAGATTCATTATAATTGATTTTATACTTATTTAAGTAGAAAACTATTAATTTTTTTCATAATTATAGTTGCATAGTTGAAAAATTTACGTAAAAATCTTTTTAAGGGATTATTCATTTTATATTTAGAATTGTTGGAATACTATGATCTTAGAGATTATTATATTAACTTACTCTGCTCTTAGAATGGTTGAAAAATCTATTTTTATTTCGTTTTATATTAAAAATAAAAAATTTCTTTTATTATCATTAAAAATAGTATGAGAATATATATTCTTCATTATAGGGTTAATCCCTCAAATTTCAAACCTACCTTTCAAATGTGTAAAATATTTATTAAACATTAAGGTTATATTAAATATAACATTCTTAAACTCCTTATGTATAAGTTATCTTCTAGAAAAGTTTACCTAAGTAGACTAAGGGTATAATAATCAAGGAAAAATAATGTTGTTAAAAATTGACATGATGACTAAACTAGGAGATCATTTTATAGATTAATTTCTACCTTCTTACTCGAGAATTTGATTTTGAAATATAATACATTAATTTATTTCAAGTATTCTTTAATTTTAAATCTCAAACTTAGACTAAGAATTTAAGGTTAAACAAAACTACACAACGTTTGATATTAAGTGGTGTCTCTAGCTCACATTTATGGGTAATACCATCGTGCTTGAGCTACTGCATCCATCAATTGCAACAATGACATCTGGGCATCATCCCTATAAATCATTGAGGAGCAATAAGGATCATGTCGTGTCATTAAGACTAGAGATAATCCCTCGTGGTCAACAACACTAATTAAGATGAGAAAACAACTTTGACTACCTTAAATGATTCTAACTTGTGAACTTATGAAACAAAATGGAGAAATTAAATTTCTTATTCAAAACTTGGTATCATCGAAAAGGAATAATAGAAACCAGGATTGAGAGTGTTAAACTAGTTATTATTAAGAAACTACCAACCATATGGCTCTCAGATAATGAAACTTTGGTAATAATAATTGTATAGATTAGGTTGTCTAAAGCAAGGATAAAAAACATTGTTGATGTAAATAAAAAGTAGAAAGGGGGGATGTAGCTTGAAAATGTTTATTTCTATTTCTTGTTAATATTTAGGGCTAATTTAGTTAAACAAGCATTCAGTCACTTAATCTAATACTTTTGCACTTCCATTTGGGTAGCAATCACAAAGGAACTATCTAGGGAACTAGGCCCTAGAAAGGGTTGCATACCCAGATCTACAATTCACATGAAACTTAGAATAGAAAATAGAACTACATGCATACTACACCTTGATCTTATTCGAAAGCATGTATGTAGGTAGTCTGGGAAGCGAAGGATGCTTCTAGTACATAAGTGACTAGGATGGGGTTGTACACTAAACAAAATTAAAGTTAAATAAAAAGGCAAGACCATTATAATAAGGTCCTAGTTTAGATAAATAAAGAAAAGATAAATTTTTGTGATATACTCGAAAGGATCCCGATTGAATCATTATAGTTCTTGAGGCTTTAGGCTAAATTCTAAGGTAGAATGTGAATTTTTTATATATTTTTTATACATACTATTGTCACGATGACCTCGGTGCTTATCTATTAGAGATGAATAATGAATAGTGAGTGACTTAGGATCGAGTTGATCTTAATGAGTCAAGTCTCTGGAAAGAGCATAACCTACTCATATGTAGATGCCTAACATATATGGTTAGATGATTTCCCATTTGGAAAAGGATATTAGTTGCCTAACCCATATGGTTAGATGCTTTCCAATTTGTAAAAGGATATTAGATGCGTAAAGTGTATGGTTAGATGCTTGCCTGATTGGTAAAGGATATCCAATAGGATAAAGTATACCCAAATTATATTCATGGACAAACATTAATTAAATAATTTTTTTCTTTCTATGTTTTAGGATTCTAGGAATAAGTTATGTTCACTACATTTTGGTATCACAGCTTGGGTTGGAAATCTAGGCCTTAAGCCTACTACAACCTACTCTTAGTAAAAGATTAATTATTGATGTTAACTTGTTGAGAAAATTTAAAACTATGAGAAAACTAATTTGGTTAAAATTAGTTGTTCAAACATGGTTCATGGAAAAAATTAACAGAAAGGAAATGGAAAAAGAACAAATAAAAAAGGGAAAACATAACTTCTCTCCACTTCAAAATAACCTATTTACATTTTTGACTCAAATATAATAGCTACAATCGAGAGTAAACTTAAATCTTTGAAAATGGAGCCAATTAAAACAAAACCAAATATGATTGAACCTATTATCAAATGTCCATTTAAGAGGCCCTCAAAAATAAGATATTTTCCATTTAGAATGAGTTCTGATACACCTTACATAAGCTTGAAGTGTGTAAAGAATATAACCGATGCCACCAATACATGGTTCACTCAAAAGATGAAGTTATCAAAGAAATGGAACTAGATGAAAAAGATTCTATTTAGAAGAATTTTTGAATCAATGTTATATATACATCTATATGTTATAGCCATAAAGCTTATCCTCTATAAAGCTAAGAACTCTATGTAATAAAAAGTTGAATAAGATTATCAAATGGTTACTTTTTTTCAATCCTATGTGTGACTGTGATCAATAATAGAATGTATGAGAAAAATTAGAGTTATAAAAAAAAGAGAGTTATGTTATCAATTATCTTGAATGAAAACTTAAGGGGTTATGTTATTTCTATCAGGAAACCAAATGGCAAGACCTAAATGATCAACTAGGAATCAATGGGAAAATGTGAGATACACAGAATCCAACAATGAAAATGTTGAACAACAGTTTCCAAAAAATAGAGAACTAGGGATAAAAGCCCTCATCAATTTGTTGACTGAGTAAAGAGATAAAATGGACTCACTTGAGTAGGTGATTAAAGATCTTAGGTCAAGGTAAGAAAATATATAAAACATAATGGAACCTAAACCTTGATAATCCACCTAAACAAAATCCACTACCAGTCAATGAAATGGAGGTTATAGCTCCCAAAATTGAAGTTCCATTTTTTGATCTTAGTAAGGATTTGAAGAAGATTTCAACCCCTAAGTTTGATGGGAAATAGTTACGTGAAGGATCTGAGAATTGGCTAAATGAGATGGAAAATTACTTTGACTTGAGAAAATACAATGATGCAACTAAAGTATTATGGGGATCCTACCAACTGGTAGGAAAGGTAGCTGGCTGGTGGACTAACATGAAGGAGTTAAAGGAATAACCAAGGAAAATATGACCTAGGATCAGTTTGATTGCCATTTTAGGAAGATATGGTTACCCCAATTATTATTTGATGAGAATACTAATAAATTTCACAACCTAAGGTAGGGAAGCATGTCAGTCCAACAATATTGGGATAGATTCACCAAATTAATTATGTGCCCTTGTACCAGATGGATGAAAGAGGTCAGACTAGAAAGTTCATCCTAAGACTGAATGCAAACATAGGATTAGACATAGATATGCACAACCCTAAGAACATGAAAAAAGTGATATAAAAATCTCTCAAATAGGAATGGAAATTTCAAACCCTAGCTATGGTAAGATAAAAATTTAACAATGACAAAAATAAAGCCTTCAAAAGGAAACAAGATTTCAAGGGAGAGCAAGTTGTGGATGAAAACCCAAGAATAAATCGAATAGGTAGAGTACCCCCACCAAATAAAAATTAGAGAAATACTTTTAGAAGGTAGAATAATAGGGGAGGACATAATAACATGAATGATCAAAGGAATTATAATCACCTCATGTATCTTCCATGGATTTTAGGTGGAAGAAATGATGCCCCAAGGAACCTAGTATGAAAAGGGCCGCTAGGAGGATGTTTTGATTGTGGAGGAAATCACTTTGCCCAAGAGTGCCCAAGGATGCAGGGAAAAATAAGGGCCAATAAACCTTAGAGGGGACCACAAGAAAGGATCAATGCTACAATAAGGAATCACCAAAATAGATACTAGAATGTGCCAATTGAAGCTTCAGGTATAATAATGGGTAAACCCATTTCAATTTTCATGGAAACTGGTTCATCAGAATGTTCCATTTCTACAGAATTGTTAGAAAAATGTCTCTTCCAGTGAATCACATGAATTCATCATAGACAATCTAGTATGGGGATAATATAGTCAAGGAGGTGTCTCAATGTCTATCCAAGGCAAAAATAAAATTTATAGATTTTGAGATAAGTTTAGACCTATTTTTAGCACCCTTAGGAGCCTATGATGTGATAATAGGGATGACTTGGCTCACCAAGAACCAAGATAAATTAGACTATTATAGCAATTTGGTTAGGTGTTTTAGTGATGAGGGGAGATGGGTCATGATTCAAGGGGGTCATAGGCCCATAAAAGTAGAAACCATATCATCTATGCAACTAAAGAAGGAGAGAAGGAAGGGAGCTCTAATTTTCATGGTAATGATATATGATAAGGATGAAATCAAAGATGAACCAACCCTAAAAGGGTATCCATTCCTAAGGGAATTTGAGGACATGTTTACTAAATAATTACTTGGGATGCCCCCTAATAGAGAATTTGATTTCTCAATTGATATTGTACCTAGAGCTGAGCCAATTTCTAGGGCACCCTACAAAATGAACACCATTGCGTTAATGGAACTTAAAGTTTACCCAGAAGAACTCTATAGTAAAATATTGATTATACCAAGTATTTCTCCTTGGAAAGCACCAATATTGTTTGTTAAAAATAAATATAGAACTCTAAGGCTATGTATTGATTATAAAATTCTAAATAAGGTCATGATTAAAAATAGATATCCCCTACCTTGTATAGAAGGCCTTTTTGAGCAAATGAAAGGAGAAATAGTTTTATCAAAGATAGATCTTCAATCAAGATATCATCAACTAAGAATAAAAGTGGAAGATATTCCAAAATCTGCTTTCAAGACCAGATATGGATACTATAGTTTACTATAGTACCATTTGGGGTAACAAATGCTCCTTCGACATTTATGAACTTAATGAATAGTGTGTTCCATAATTACTTGGATAAGTTCATCTTGGTTTTCATAGATAACATTCTGATTTACTCTAAGAATGAGGAAGAGCACTTAACACATCTTCAATTGGTTCTTTAGAGGTTGAGATAACTTAAACTATATGGTAAGTTATCCAAATTCACATTATTTAAGAAGGAAATCCACTATCTAGGTCACATCATATCCAAAGAAGGAATTACAGTAAATCTAAACAAGATAAAGGCAATAATGGAATGGCCAATCCCAAAGAATGTATCAAAAGTAAGGAGTTTCATGGGGTTAGTAGGATATTATAAGAGATTTTTGAAGGTTTTTCTAGGATCACCTACCCGATTACATTATTAAAAAGGAAAGGTAAGAAGTTTATATGGATAGAGCAGTGTGATAAAGCTTTCCAGATTTTGAAGGAAAAATTGATGATGACACCCATCTTGAAGGTACCTAATCTAAATGGACATTTCATGGTTGTAATCGATGTGTCCATCAAAGGATTGGGAGGAGTACTCATTTATAATGATGGCATAATTTCATATGAGTCTAGGAAATTGAAAACCCATGAAATAAATTATGCCCCTCATGATTTAGAATTGGTGGAAATTGTTCACGCTTTACAAAGGTGGTGACATTTCCTTATTGGGAAACCTTTTGAACTAAAAACTAACCATCAAGGGCTAAAATACATATTCACTCAACCCAATCTGAATGTTAGGCAAAGAATGTGGTTGGAGTTCTTGAGTGAGTATGATTTTGAAATTGAGTATATCAAGGGAAAAGAGAACATGGTTTCTAATGCTTTGAGTAGGAGAAGACACCTAATGAATATAAAAACACTTAGATATAATCTAAAATGGAAAATAATGATAGACGAAAATTTAGAAGACCCAAGAACTGAAGAATATACCTTGAATGATGAGGGATTGCTTTGGTATAAGAATAGGATCTATGTTCCAGATGTAGAAGAGTTACGGAATAAAATTTTGACTGAAGCTCATGATGCACCCTACTCAGGTCATCCAAGGGTAAATAAAATATATGCCAATCTTAAGAAACTATAATTTTGGCAAGGGATGAAAAGAGATATATTATTATATGTAGCATGATGCTTGGAATGTTAGAGGGTTAAATCATAACACCAACATCTTGTAAGACTTTTATATCCACATGACATTCCAAAATGTAATTGGTAAGTTGTCAGTATAAATTTCATACAAGGATTACTTATGACACCCTATAGGCATGATGCTATTATGGTTGTAATTGACAAACTTACTAAGGTAGCACATCTCATACCTAGGAACTTGACTGATGATGCACCAATCTTAGCCAATTGATTTGTGAAGGAAGTGGTTAGATTACATGGAGTTCCAAAAAAGGATCATTTTAGATAGAGATTCTAGGTTTACTTCAAGGTTTTGGATGACCCTATAGTTAGCTTTAGGTACACAGTTGAACTTTAGCTCCACATTTCATCTCGAGATGGATGGGCAAATAGAAAGGACAAATTAAGTTATAGAATACCTCCTAAGGATGTACTATATGGATCAACAAACTAAATGGGAAGATTATATTACATTGTTAGAATTTCTTATAATAACTCATTTCAAACATCTTTAGGTATGGCTCTATTTGAGGCTCTATATGGGAGAAGCTATCGAACGTCACTTAGTTGGGATAACCTTGAGGACATAATAGTAATCAATCCTAAAATGTTGAAAGACATGGAGGAACAAATGAAAGTTATAAGGCATAGGTTGAAGGAGGCATTAGATAGATTGAAGAGCTATGCAGATAGGAAGAAATTTTAGAGAGAATTCCCAATTGGTGATAAGGTGTTTTTGAGGGTTAGACTGCACAAAAGTTCTATAACCTTTGGGAAAAAGTCAAAGTTAGCTCCTCGCTTTGTAGGATATTTTAAGATTTTAGAGAGAATCAACCCAGTAGCCTATTGATTGGCCTTACCCCCATAGCTGAGTCACATTCATGATGTCTTCCATGTGTCACTTCTTAAGAAATATGTGCTTGATAATAAACACATTTTAAATTGGAATGCTTTGCAGGTTCAAGAATCTGGCACAATAACATTAGATCCATATAGAGTGCTGGAGAGGCACCGATACCAATTATGCAACATAGAGGTTGATAAGTGTAAGGTATAGTGGGATCAATATGGCAAAGGATGCGCAACTTAGAAGGACACTGAAGAAATTAAAAACATGTTTCCATTTTTTATTTTATATTTATGAACTTAATTAAACTTTTGTAGTGCGTTGGGCAATGCACAATTTAAGGGGGGAGGATGTCACTAGCTCTCTTCCTACACTATGGACTCGTGCTCATACTTTAAGTGGTTTTGGACCTCATTTAGTCAAAATAAGTTGATTATCAAGATAACTTAACTTTTGTATTGATTTCAAAGGTCTATCAGGTCATCGGTGGGAAATCATGAAAGCAAGGTACGATTCAATTAAAGTTATTTTCTTTATGTATAAATATATGCAATGTTGTCATAATTTACAATTGTGAATGAGGGAAACTAAATGGGATGAATATTTAGTCTTTTTCATTACTCTCATTGCAAGAGAACGACCATGCGAAGGGATGGAAGCACTGCCACATCGACTATGCACCACTACCACACAAGAAATAGTTAAAAACCATTGATTTAGGCTGAAAAGCCAGTCAAAAATAATGATAGTGCAAAGTGGGGAGAGATTCCATGGAAAAGACGATTATAAATACATGAATGGTATGAATAAATGCATCAATGCTTTGAAGGGAGAGATTCCAGTGGATCGGTCGACACCAAAGTTAAAGGAGGAGGAGCAGAAGGAAGGGATCAACGTAGGTATACATATAGGAAGGGATTATAATAAAAGAGAGAGAGAGTTTTGAGTAATTACATATAGTAAGTATATTATGTGTTACATTGTTTAAATAAATTGTTTTCATGTTTCACATATTACCTTTAGCATTTATGTATTTACTCATGATGAGTATATATATATATATATATATATATATATATATATATATATATATATATATATATATATATATATATATATATAATGCTACGTAAAACATATAAGTTAAGTTATTAATTTATATGTTAGTAATTTTATATGATTATAGTTTGGAAATATATATATATTACATATTTTTTTCAATATGTTTTATACTTTTTTATTATATTGTCAACATAATGTATTTATGAGTTGTGTGTTATGTAATAATGATAATTAATTTAAACTTTCATCAAGAATGAGTTTAAATTTTGTATTCATGATTAGAAGATAATTTTAATTGATTTTACGATATGTTACATAGAATAAATATCAATTTCCATCTTTATAATTAGATGATATTCTAACCTATTTTATATGGTGTTAATTAGAAATGATTTTTAATTTCAAAATTGTTTAACTAGAAGTTATTTTAAAACAAATTCCTTAGAGATTTGTTATAATTGATTTTATACTTGTTTAAGTAGAAAACTATTACATTTTTTCATAATTATAGTTGCATAGTTGAAAAATTTACTTAAAAATCTTTTTTAAGGGATTATTCATTTTATATTTAGAATTGTTGGAATGCTATGATCTTAGAGATTATTATATTAACTTAACCTGCTCCTAGAATGGTTGAAAAATCTATTTTTGTTTCGTTCTATATTGGAAAATAAATTTTTTCTTTTATTATCATTAAAAATAATATGATAATATATATTCTTCATTCTAAGGTTAATCCCTCAAATTTCAAACCTACCTTTCAAACATGTAAAATGTTTATTAAACGTTAATTTTATATTCAATATAGCATTCTTAAAATCCTTATGTATAAGTTATCTTCTAGAAAAGTTTACCTAAGTAGACTAAGGGTATAATAGTCAAGGAAAAATAATGTTGTTAAAAATTGAAATGATGACTAAACTAGGAGATTATATTATAGATTAATTTTTACCTTCCTACTCGAGAATTTGATTTTGAAATATAATACATTAATTTATTTAAAGTATTATTTACTTTTAAATCTCAAACTTAGACCAAGAATTTAAGTTTAAACAAAACTACACAGTGTTTAGTATTAAGTAGTGTCTCTGGCTCATGTTTATGGGTAATGCCATCGTGCTTAAGCTACTATACAATAATGACATTTGGGCATCATCCCTATAAACTGTCAGGGAGAAATAAGGATCATGTCGTGTCATTAAGACCAAGGGGTGGATAATCCCTCATGGTCAACAACTAAAAAAAATGACTTTGACTATTAAATGATTTTGACTTGTGAACTTATGAAATAGAATGGAGAAAGTACATTTCTTACTCAAAACTTGGTATCATCGAAAATGAGCAATAAAAACTAGGATTGAGAGTGTTAAACCAGTTATTATCAAGAAACCACCAACCATATGGCTCTCAAATAATGAAACTTTAGAAACAACAATTATATGGATTACGTTGTCTAAAGCAAGGATCAAAAACATTGTTTATGTAAATAAAAAGTTGAAAGGGGGGATGTAGCTTGCAAATGTTCATTTCTATTTCTTGTTAAGATTTAGGGCTAATTTAGTTAAACAAGTATTTAGTCACTTAATTTGATATTTTTGCACTCTCGTTTAGGTAGCAATCATAGAGGAACTATCTAGGGAACTTGGCCCTAGAAAGGGTTGCATACCTAGATCTACAGTTCACATGAAACTTAGAATAGAAAATAGAACTACATGCATACTACACTTTGATCTTGTTTGGAAGCAGGTATGTAGGCAGTTTGGGAAGTGAAGGATGTTTTCAGTACACATGTGAATAGGATGGAGTTGGGGTTGTGTGCTAAATAAGATTAAAGTTAAATAAAAAGACAAGACCATTATAATAAGGCCCTAGTTTAGATAAAAAAAGTAAAGATAAAAATTCTATGATATGTTCAGAAGGATCTCGGTTGGATTGTCATATTTATTGAGGCTTTAGGCCAAATTCTGAGGCAGCATGCAAATTTTTGTTATATGTTTTATACATGCTACTATCATGACAACTTTGGTGCTTATATAGTAGAAATGAGTTGTGAACAGTGAGTGACTCAGGATCCAGTTGATCTTGATGAGTCAAGTCTCTGGCTAGAGCATAACCTAGTCATATGTAGATGCCTAACATGTATGGTTAGATGCTTGCCCATTTGGTAAATGAGATTAGATGCCTAACCTGTATGGTTAGATGCTTGCTCATTTGACAAAGGATATTAGATGCCTAATCGATATGGTTAGATTCTTGCCCAATTGGAAAATGATATCTAATAGGATAAAGTATACCCAAGTTATACTTATAGACAAATATTAATTAAATTAATTTTTTTTATGTGTTTTAAGATTCTAGGAATAAGTTGTGGTCACTACAGCTTGTCATAGAGATTCAAGTTTTTAATTAAAGATATTTCTAAGTTTGGGACATATTACATGATTTCAAAGGGTTCATATTGATTCAAATTATTAGTTCAGTTTAGATTATGGTACATATATTTATAAATGACATATTTTTAAGGTATATGAAATGCATATCCATACACTCTATAGGAACATAAGTTACATGTTTTTAGATATATCAAGTTTGGGCTAAAATGACACACACACAGACAGACAGACACACACACACAGACACACACACACACACACACACACACACACACACACACACACCCACACACACACACACACACACACACACACACACACGTCATATTGGGATAGTTGATTAAATTATGGGGCATGAAATTTATTCAAGCACACACTTATAGTTTTCTATTTTCAAAGTTGGCATTGATGTGACATTGATGACACCAAAGGTAAAATTTTGAATCTATAAGTCTATTTGAAGTGGTTGAATCATCCTAAATGAGCCTTATATAGGTTTCCATTTACATATTGAGGTTAAAGATCCCTTAAATGAGTAGTGCAGTTGAGGTTTTGCATCACCCAATAACCTAAAACTATTCCCTCTTTATGAGGGTTGAGGCATTTATTTTCCTAACCCACGGTTTGAAAAATAACACATTACTAAGGATGTAATCAATTAATGAAATTATCCATTGGGGCATGGTCAACCTAATTATCCAATGATTTGAACATAAACATAATCTTCAATACTTCATAAGGCAACATAGTTCATCCAGTTACAAGTGTATTCCTTCCTTATTCTTCAAATTTCAAAAAGTTTCATTAATATAATATAATTTAGATTTATTTTCATTTATGAAGATTTATGGCTACATGTTTTATTTCATGTTTTTGTTAATAAAGTTACACACTTTTATATTTATCCAAAAGGTAAAGTGTGTTTCACACACACTAAGTTACATTTCTTTATCCTAATACTCTAGCATTTTTTTAAATTTATATACTAGAATAAAAGGGAGAGGGGGGGAGTGGCAGGGATCTTTGAACACTAAAATATGGTATTAGACACTTGGAAATGTTAGTCTTGACCTATTTATACCTCACATGAATTATGCACACACATGTGGCTTCTATCTAACCCTTATATACTATCTGCTTGCTTTTTATGGGACTAACCTTATTGATTTTCTATTAGCCACCTACATAAATTATATAGTCTATCTAACCTACTTAAAATTGTAATAAAATTATCTCATGATCATCATATCATATTTCTTACTTTTTAGATGAGTCCATCATAACTTATATACCTTCATAATTTTGTAAGCACTCTAATAGACTCATCCAATGCTCCAAGAAATCATTATTTTTAAAATTTAAATTATATTTATGGGTTGACCCATATGTTTTTCATGTTGGTGTCATCATAAGTTACCCAAAGTGTCATCTATTAATACATGATATGTATAATCTTATCTCCATATCTAGCAAGCATATAACACTTATCAAAGAGACATATACACATTGAGAGGTCTATCTTAAACTTCCCAAATCATAAATCAATCACAAGGATTAGGCCCTAGCCAAGTCTCAAGCATCTAAAATAACTAAATTTTCCATTTTTAAGTGTTAAAATCTAGATCATAGGATGCATTCATACTAGCAAATCATAATTGCACACATTCACTTAAATGGAAGAAATACATGTGGTTTTATTTCCCTCTTAAAAATATTGGATATGTAGGAAATGCTAAAAATTCATTAGGGAGTGGTTGATGTCATCCCATCACTTTTTCCTATTTTTATAGATTAACCTAGTGTTGAAAGTGGAACTAGGGATTTATAGTGAAGGAGACAAGATTTTGGATTCTATAAAAATAACGAGCATCTGATATTATACAAGAAGATATTTTACAAGTAGACACAATGACATATAAAAAAATGAAGCAAAACCTAACATGATGAGTCTAACATAATTATATGCTTTCATCTGATGCAAGAATATAGAGTTTGATAGACTCATCTAATAGATCCAAAAATTTAGGCTCTCAATCCATGTATATCTTGATCCATTTTCCAGACTGTTCAGTCACCTATACTTAGTTTCAAACTTACACTGACTTGAAATAAGTTGAGAATATTAATCCTCTTAGTACTTAAATAGTAAATTTAAACCATTCAAACATATTTTACTGTAGCATTTTATTTATGTGTTATTATCATATATTATAAAATATACATAGATCAAAATTTATATCTTATTAGATCACAATAATAAAAAATGAGGTAATGTAAAATATAAACAGATCAAAATTTATATCTTATTATATCACAATAATAATAAATAAGGTAAAATATAGTGAAGGTTGAACAATTTTATTGATTGGATTTTATTAACTTGTATTGTGTGTATTATGAATTGCTACATCTAAATGTGCATCAATTGTGTCTTTGTAGATGCTTTATCTAAATAAAATTTGAAAGTCATATTTATTTAGAGAAACACACATGTTTATAATTTTATGCCTACCATGAAGGGAGTTTTATGGCTTGTCATTTTGAATGGAGTTTGATGACCTGTCATGAAAGGATTTTGAAGGCCTACCATGCTCAATGAAGTTTGATGTCCTACCACGATGGGAGTTTTATGGCTTACCATATTAAATGGAGTTTAATGTCCTACCATGAAGAGAGTTAATGACCTATTCGAATGGAGTTTAATGACCTGACATGAAGGACGTTTATGATCTACTATGTTGAATGGAGTTTGAAGTCCTACCATGAATGGAATTTGAAATTGAGGTTGTAGTAATTGTTCAATAATATGCATTTTTGAAATTGCATTTTGTTAGTATTTCATTGGAGTGAATAGTTTTTAGTGTATGTTCTCACAGTGGTTGAATGCAATTCACATCAATCAAATTTAAAGGTTTTGTTCCATTGGGGTTTTGAAAAACCTTGCCAATCGCATATTGAATTTTTTTGATGATAGTGGAGCTCCAAAATTAGTAGCCAAGTTATATTATTAACATTATTTTCTTGTTGACAGGAAACACCAACACCATGGGAAACATAATAAATACATGAAACAACTCTTTTTTAATCTAGGTTGACTGTATTCAAGTAGAATATTGATTTTTGAGAATACGTGATTATGAAAAAAACATTATCCCTAGGTCTTCCTCTTATTTATAGAGGAATATGTGATCCTTATTATTTTGCATAATTTTCCATTGTAGAGTAACTATAGAAAATTAGTTAAACATAGCTATAATATAATTTAAATAAAAAATGCTAAAATATTTTAAATACAAAAATAAAATTACTACATAAAGAGAAGAAGAAAAAAAGATGACCAATACACAAAATGATAGATTTGTTATGTTTTTTTATGTTAGTCAATCGTTGAACATTATTATAGATTTAGCATTTTTTGTGTTTGAAGTGTGGATAACATAAATGATAGTGTAATTGTATCAGCTGATTAGAAAAAACAAATGATAGTGTCATTGTATCAGCTAACCAATTAACATAAATGAATTATGCTTGCATTAGCTACCCGGTGAGCATGACTAATAAGATTTTTTTATAAAATGTAGTGTGTATGATAGTTTTATATAAGGGAAGATAGATGATCTTGAAATTCATAAAAAATAATGAACAATATAATATTTTTTAAAATAGGGGTTCTCAACATTTACTAGCCTCGATCTGCACATGTTGATAAGTGAGAATTTTGAGTGAAGATATAATAATTGTGTGAATTAAATGACAAAAAATAAAGACAACTTATAATGATATACATATACATATATACATACATACATAAATATATATAGTACCTACTACTTACTCAATTATTACATGATATTTTCTACTCTAAAAAATGTATGGGAGATAAGTTAACATTATATATAATGTTATCTCCCATGCATTTTTTTTGAGTAGAAAATATCATGTAATAAATGAGTATCAGGTCCATATCATGTAAAATATGTAAACATGTACCATATTAAAATGATTACCAATTTTAAATTAAATATAAAATTATGTACATGTGTTAAGTGGTTATTATGATTTACAAATATGAAATTTTTATAATAAGATTTTTATTTGATTAGGTAAAAAGTACAGGTTTTACATGAATCCTATATCCAAATTTTTCAAATAGATAAATAGTTCAACACAACAATAAACAAAAATGAATAGACCAATCTTCCAAACTACTAAAAAAGATAGAGAAACTTCCAACAAAACTCACATAAAACTTTAAGAAACCCACACCAAAATTCTAATAAAAACTAACTAAAACAAGAAATAGACTAGGACCAAGGTTAATCATAAGACTCTTCTAAGTCATAGCAATTCAAAATCATGGCTAGAGAAGTAAGCTCCTTATCTTCTTTTATTTTGTCTTTCATAATCTTTCTTTGAGTTTGTCTGCTCAAGCCTTCCTCACTGCCTTGCTCTTTGTTCCTTTTTCTAGGGGATTTGGGTGAGGGTTTAGCTACATTGTACTGAGGTGGGTTGTATTTATTACCATTCATACTACTATTATTATTTCCATTATCTTGGTACTCTTAGGAGGGGTAGTAGCAGGCACATGTGTCACCATCACTCTTTTTTAATTCTTGGGAGGACTGGTTTTTCCCCCATCAATTTGAGGGTTGAGCCCCACTTTCCTTATAGTTTCTCAGTCCTTTTTAAAATTATCTTCCTCTACCTTCAATGCATTCCATTCTTCCTTATATTTTATGGTAATCCTTCCCTGGTGTTCCAACTTATTACCCAACTCCATCATTTTCAAATTAAAGGTTAAATGAAGGCCTAAGGTAGCTTTCCTCTCACTCTTCTCCTTAGAGTCATTAAAATTAGACTGAGAAGTCTTCCTCATGTATTCATACATGTTATTAACCATATTTTCTTTGGAACTCTTAGGATTTTGGGCTTTACATTTGTCAGATTTGGCCTCAGGTATGATATCCACTAATTGGGAACTTTTATAATGAACCTCATTCCGATATATTTCAGATAATTCATGACTTTCCTCCATGGTATCCTCATAATTTTCATGGTCCTCCTCAAAATCCTCCACATCCCATTTATCCACTAGATACACTTCCTTCCCTCTTAAAACTTTCCATCTCTTTGTTATGAGGAAACTTAAACCTTGGTGGATGAGATCAATTGTAAGACTTGATTTGAAACCAATCACCATTATTTTGATTGATTTAAATGGGAAATAAGGTAAACTAATTATGTCTCCTTTAAAGTGATAAAAAACATAAATTGATTCTAGAAGATGACATGAAAATTACCTTTACACATTATATATTTCATTATCTACAACTTTGATAGATTCATCCTTGGGAAGACTTTCTTGTCGGTGATGATGTCTACATAATAATTGAAGAAATTATCTAGGACTTCCTACTTCTTGTATTTATCCTTAAATAATTTGGTTCCTTTTTAGCTCATGTCAGTCACCTCCTTAATTAATTCTTATTATATTTTCATATCTAGTCCTCTCATTCAGATAACACATTATAATAAGATTTATGATTTCAAAGAAAAAATATAAATTTTATGATTAATAAACTAAATACTAACTCACCTCTAACCCAATACTATCAAACATTAATATTTTATTTAGAGTGGGGTTATTTAATATGGAAAAGGTATTGTGTAAAAAATAAAAAAATGAAAGTGGCAAAGGATTCAACTAAAAAATAAAGTAATGTTTTGAAAAAAAGGAATCTTTTGTAAATTTGATAATGTAGTAGGAGGCCCCTTACTCTTGTCTTTCTTGTTATGATGTCTATTCTAGTGGTTCAATGGTGAAATACTTTCAATACATAACACACACAAGATTGAATTATAATTGAGTCTTCTAGGAATTTTTTTGATGTGATAAATGAGTACTATCCTCTCCATTACTTTGCAGTTGATCATATCAAGCTACAAAATTGTGCCAACACATAGAAAAGTTAGTGGAAGAATACATTAATGAGTTTCATGATTACGTCATGCACCTATGTGAGAAATTTACTAAAAAACATAAGGTGCTAAAGTACATCAGTGTAATTTCACCTTACATTCATGAAAATATAGAGTTTTTAACTTCTGACACTCTAGAAAAGATTATCATAACGTTTTCAAGATTTAAGCCAAGGAAAATATTAAAAATGTCTCACCTCTTCATCCAACACTGTACACAAGAGTTAGCCCACATAAAATTTTCCATCTCAGTCTCCGTTGTAGAAGCAAAACTATTTTTCACAAAGGAGAACAACCTAATAAATCCAAACAAATCTCAAAGGATATTAAACCTTATACCATAGATGAAAGTAATAAAATTTATAGTGATAAGTAGTGAAATATAAATCACTCGCACACCCATTATGATTATGAATTTGAATCACATGAATCCCTACTTGTGTATTATGTATCAAGTCCTATGTAATTGAATGAAACCAATACAAATGCTACCTATTTGAGCATAAGTTCTAATACCATAGACAACTCTGAGTAATATAAGCACCTCTTTCATACTAATTTTTTGATAAATGGTCACCATCTTCATGCTATCATTGACATTGGAATCCATATGAACATCATCACATAGGCCATAACCCAACACCTTTGCCTTTTCAATATTGTACATTGTAATTCATAATCCTTGAGGTGGATTCAATAGGGTAATAATATATAGGTATGATGAAAATACACCTTCCAATATGAATTCAAGCGTATGGAGGTCACCATCACTTTTGACATCACACCTCTATAAGTTTGTGACATATTTATAGGGAGACCATATTCGTATGACCAATATAGTACATATCAAGCCACACTATAGAGATGGAATACACACATAAAATATTGATTTTTCAACCTCTTAGAATCAACTATAATGACTAAAGTCACCTTTTTATCTACCAATAAATTCTTTAAACTTTGTGTCACTCATGGTTTGTCCTGAGGCACCTGTTGAGAAGGAAAACAAGTATTGGAAGTACACTAAGTGCATTCTATGTTATAGTAGTATCAAATCATTTTTTTACCAAAGTAACATAATAGAGTCTTTATAGAGGTTGAAGGTCTTACACAACACTATGTAGTAAAATACTACATATATTTGGTTCTTAGATCCCCTATTCCAAATACCCATTTATATCACATATCATTTTGATAGAATGATGAAGTCTAGTGTGAAAAAAAAGAGATCCTTGATTAGGGAAAGATTAAGCTTAGCTCATATCCTTGTAGGATATTTATAGTCATTGCACCAAATAAGGATGGGTCCTAGCATCTCTACATAGCTTATCATACACTCACCAAAATCATGGTGATTAATTGATACTCACTACCCTACATTGATGACCTTATAGACTAACTTCAAGGTGTAAAATAATTTAAAAAGATTGACATGAAGTTAGGATACCACTAAGTACAAGTCTATATTGAAGATGTTTAGAAGATAACCTTCAATACATGGGGATGTTTATACAAATGGTTGGTTATATCTTTGGTTTGGCCAATGTGCAAAAAACATTCATGCATTTTATGGATGACCTAATTAGGTCCTTCCTCAACTCATTCATCATTGTCTACTTGGATGAAATTATCATCTTACTACTAAGTAAAAATCCATATTGAACATGTTTAGAATACAACCTTCAATACATGGGAATGTTTATACAAATGGTTGGTTATGTCTTTGGTTTGAAAATTTACAAAAAACATTCATGAATTTGATGGATGACCTACTTAGGTCCTTCAAATCCTTCATCATTGTCTAATTAGATAAAATTATCATCTTCAATAAGACTTATGAAGAGCATGTGAAGCACATATCACACATCTTAGACATTTTACATCATAAACGTTTGTAGGTAAACATAGATAAGTGTAGCTTTGGTATTGAATAGATCCAATACATTGGATACATCATTGAATGCATAAGAATTAAAGTAGACACAAAGAATATCAAAGTGATCCAAGATTGGTCAAATCCATGTAATATCATATAATTTAGGATATTTATTAGACCTAAAAATGTTTATCATAGGCTCACCCTTAGTCTCTCACACATGTCATGGCCTCTTAACCAGAGAACATGTGCCAAAGCTAAGTTTTTTTTTACTCATGCACAACAATGTGATTTTGTGGCTCTTAATTAATGCCCCATGTTTCTAATGTCTGGTATTTATTATTCTTTTAAAATTCACACAAATGAATCTATGAACTTGGTGTATTGGTCATGTGGCATGGATATTTGGTTGCATATCAATCTAAGACATTCAATGACATGGCTCAAAGGTACTCCACCTATGAAAACGAGTTGTACACTATTTTCAATAAATTAAACAATAATGCCACTAGATATTGGGGAAGGAGACACTTATTGATTATAACCATAAGAAACTTTAGTTTCTACAAGTACAAATCAAAATGGAGAAAGTGTGCCATATAAAGTGGATGCATTAATTTTAGTAGTTCCATTTCATGATCAAACATAAGAAGAGAAATGAAAATAAGGTGATTGTATTATCAAACATCTATTTCATGCACACTCATCATAGTGTTGGATACACACAACCATATATTTATAGATTAAGTATCCCTCTACTTAATTGATGCAAAACATATGCCTACATTAGGCCTATATAGTTCAAGATTTTTAATTTTCCAACTAAATTATCTATAATTTTGGTCATGCTTATGTTCTTGGTGATGCACTTTTACAAATACTCATCTAGTAGGCACACTACACCAAAACATCAAGACACTTTAGCATGAAAAAAATATAGCCCCCTTATAGTCACACTTCCATTGGCTATATATGCACACAGACTTGGAACACCACACCAAGTCTTGAATTTCTTGTTGAATACAAATCCCATTAATAGGAAGCTGGGATTTTATACACCTTGACCAGTTACACTTTGATCCATAAACTCCACTGATAAACTCAAAGTGAATTTTAAAATACGAATACTGAATTTCTCAAAACTTATCAAATTCTCAAAAAACTCAAAAGAACTTGCAAAATGTTTTGGCATAAAATGTTCTCAGTTATTGAACTGGTTTTTTAACAACGTTATGTTATAATTGTCAAAAATGAAAAATTACTTGCATGAGTTCATTTACTAATTAAACCAAATCAATAAACTGAAACTAAATCATGCATCAAATGAAAATTACCAAAAACACGAAACGTGATAACGGAGTTCAGCTCAACAATTGATGCCTACATCTCTGGGTTCTCCAAAGGAGTGGACCATTTCCATTAAGGGCACTTCAAACACCTGGAAACAATAAATAACTTTCCTACAAGTTGATCTCTCTATGCAAAAATTCACCTTCTCTGTGACTGATAATCAAGCCCGGCACCTTCGAATTCTGTGAGTCTTCACACCTACAAAGTTGCTTCAAAAGTCCTAAAAATCTCCTCTATGGGCTTAAAAATACTCCTCCAATATGCAAATTGGATAAAAAGAGTATTATGGCTAGAAAATGGATAAAAATCCATTACATAAGCTTTCCCAAATCTTTTACAAAGTCTTGGCCTCTTAAAATAAAAAACACAGTCCAGAAACTTGTTTTTCAAGTAAAAATTAGTGCCTTTTATAACACTTCAAAACCCGTGGCTGAAGTGGTCAAGGCCTTATCTTTTTAGACGCCAAGTCTCAAGTTCAAAATTGTCTTCCTCCATTCTAGGTGATTTGACTCCTTCTTGGGTGCCAAGTTTGAATATTTCCTTGGGTGTCGTGATAGACATGGCAAGGTGGCGTGGCATGCTTGAAAATTTAAAATAATATGTGATAAATAACACCTAACCAAATTGTTTTTTGCACTTAATATTTTTGCCACATGTCAAATGGCTATTAGCCCACTTGGAATTTCAACAGTGCCACATGTCGACCTACGATAGGTCCAAATGTTGAAACAACCTTGAAACACGTGCCACATGTCATAAGGGATATTTTTTGATCAATCTTCAAATGACCATATCTTGAGCATCTAGACTCCGTTTTGTGAACTGTGAAAATTGTCGGAAAGCTCTCGACAAGCTCTACAGTGTACCACCACTAAAACTCTAACTTGAAACCTTTTTCAGAATGTTAGGGTGTGGAGCTAAAAGCTACACCTTAAGGCAAACAGGAGGGTTTCTAGTGTACGTAGTCACCGGCATCGACAGGCCACACCGACGTCGGTCAGGGGACGTAGAAGGGAAATCGGCATCGGCAGATGATCAGCCGGCATTGGTCACCTCCAGGAGGGCAGGGACCGACGTCGGTCACCTGTAGCAGTCTGAACTACTGTTGACGAACAGTCAGTTAAGTGAACACCGAGTTTGCATGTTAAAGGCTTGTTCGAAGCCTTGAGCCGCAAGTCTAATTAGTGTATGCATGAGATCTATATAATAGACTCATGGGCTGTATTGTTAAGTGGAGAATTTGGAGAAGAGCTATGTGAAGCTTGGAGAGTTCTTCCCATGGTGGAATCAAGTAGGATTCCCCATGTAGGTATAAGTAAGATCAGGTTTGATATGCAGGGATGTGTGGATGCGAGGGTCAGAAAGGAGATCAGCGGGGGAGCTAGATCCAAGGTGACAGCAATACATCAGTAGGGTCATGGAGAGATCTACTTGGAGTACGGTTGTGTACTTGATTGTATAGATGTGTAATGAGGTGAACAACATCTTGTGTTAGCTGTGTGTTGTGACCTATGAGAGAAGATTACTCTGGAGGGAAGTTTATTATAAGCCCATGAAGTGGAAGAAAGAGTGCCACCTCTTTGTTGTAAATTCCTTTGTAATGAGTTGAATATAATTGTATATTGCCTCTCATATTCTGTGTGTTTTCTCATTGATAGTTATTTGTTCTTCTGGATTCCGCATGTTTAATTGCTCATACAATGGTAATCATGTGTGCTCTTAAATCTGACAAGTTATGTCAGAGCTTTGGGGAGTTTCGGTCCTATCAATTGGTATCAGAGCGAGGTTGGACGTTCTCAGAGCGAGCTTGACTAACAGATGTCCCAGATCTGTAAAGTGTTTGTTGATTACAGGTTACTCACAGGGGCTACTATTTGAGTGGGAGTATAGCAAGGCAAAAGATGGTACAATGAGAATGAAGAAATCAGGCACATGTTTATCACCACAAGGAGTGTGGTGGGTTGTCTTCAAGTGGGAGCTTGAAGAGGAATACAAGCCAGGATGCAGATTGGATAGAGTACTAGTTTTGGGTACAGGTGCAGCTCTTTATCTCCAAGTGGGAGATTGTTAGGGTGTGGAGCTAAAAGCTACACCTTAAGGCAAATAGGAGGGTTTCCAGTGTATGCAGTCACCGGCGTCGGCAGGCCACACCGACGTCGATCAGGGGACGCAGAAGGGAAACCGGCATTGGCAGATGATCGGCCGGCGTCGGTCACCTCCAGGAGGGCAGGGACTGATGTTGGTCACCTGTAGCGGTCTGAACTGCTGTTGACAAACAGTCAGTTAAGTGAATGCCGAGTTTTCATGTTAAAGGCTTGTTCGAAGCCTTGACCCGCAAGTCTAATCAGTGTATGCATGAGATCTATATAATAGACTCATGGGCTGTATTGTTAAGTGGAGAATTTGGAGAAGAGCTATGTGAAGCTTGGAGAGTTCTTCCCATGGTGGAATCAAGTAGGATTTCCCATGTAGGTATAAGTAAGATCAGGTTTGATATGCAGGGATGTGTGGATGCGAGGGTCAGAAAGGAGATCAGCGGGGGAGCTAGATCCAAGGTGACAACAATACATCAACAGGGTCATGGAGAGATCTACTTGGAGTACGGTTGTGTACTCGATTGTACAGATGTGAAATGAGGTGAACAACAGCTTGTGTTAGCTGTGTGTTGTGACCTATGAGAGAATATTACTCTGGAGGGAAGTTTACTGTAAGCCCACGAAGTGGAAGAAAGAGTGCCACCTCTTTGTTGTAAATTCCTTTGTAATGAGTTGAATATAATTGTATATTGCCTCTCATATTCTGTGTGTTTTCTCATTGATAGTTATTTGTTCTTCTGGATTCTACATGTTTAATTGTTTATACAATGGTAATCATGTGTGCTCTTAAATTTGACAAGTTGTGTCAGAGCTTTGGGGAGTTTCGGTCCTATCAATCTTCAAATGACCATATCTTGAGCATCTAGACTCCGTTTTGTGAACTGTGAAAATTGCCGGAAAGCTCTCGACAAGCTCTACAGTGTAACACCACTAAAACTCTAACTTTAAACCTTTTTCAGAACCCAATTTATGATCACACCTCCCCAATGGAAGGCTTTTGGTCTCCAAAAATCCAATATCCCCTGAAATCTTATAACTGGTCTACTGCATCAATAAAAATAGAACCCAATCATATCAAGAGGTATAAACAATTACATTAAAATGATTCACAATCAAACTATAAAAATGCCTAATCCAAAGGCATGAGTAAGTGAATCTACAACTGCCAAAGTGATTACAACATACCAAAACTACCTGTCCAAATGTCACATCCTATAAAGCAGTGAATTGCCAAAAATTGAAACAACTCCCATTGTAACTACAAGACAAGTTTATAATCTTGATAACATACAATAAATGTTGTGGATATGTTTCAATACAATGCCCTAGTATGGGAATTATATGCTAAGCAAATGCAAACAACCTAAAGTGTATGCTACCTAACATTTAAACATGCCCAAAGGGTCTTAAACATGCATCTATACATCCATGTGCCAAAGATACATTCAAAATAGTAGTCAAATAAGTGTTGTAAGGAATTAACTCAACCTACAACATGCATTCTACTATTATCTCCAACCGATCAAATGAGTTCAAGTCCTCTAGACAACTCACACAACATAAATAGGATATTCAAAAAAATTAGAGTTATCAAAAAGTGAGAATTGAAAAACTTCATATGGTAAACCTATCTTGAAGTGTTCCCACCAACTCTAATCTACAACTTATCAAAGCTTGTTCATTCCCTTAGATGAATTCTTAACCATCCTTTGCAAAAAAAATGTAGTGATAATCCACTTAACCATTTCTTTCTTCCTAGTGAAATTAATTTCCTTAGTGGATTCCTTAGCATCATTATGGATTGATTTAACTTTATTGACCTTAGTAATAGGTTGATAAATCATCTTAGTTTTACCATGTTTAGAATGAGAAGATGATTGAAGTTTAGCACAATGATCAATCTGATGTCCACTCATATGGAAATGAGTGAAAACAACCTTCTTAGGTGAGGTCTCCCTTTTACCTTTTCTTGCTTTGTCATGAAGAGAATGGTCTTGAACACCTGCAATCTGCTTAATCATAGCATGTCTCTTCCAACAAAATGCAACATTGTGGTTATGCATCCCACAAAAAGATTGCATTATCTTCTAAATGTTAAATCCAAATTTCTTAAACATAAAAAGTGGATCAGAAGATTTAGTGCTAACTCTAGTGTAGGAACTAGGAGGTGGAATCTCAATACCTCCGCTATGTGTCCTCTTACACTGCACATGCTCTACTAGTGGCCTCGGTCCTTTGCTATTAGAAGCTTGTCTTCCTTTAGCCATGGAGGAAGTTTTTCCATTTTTCACTTGCTCACTAGTGTAACCCAAACCTGCATGAAGAGATCTATGCTCTACTTGTATTGGGTTAGTAATTCCTTGGCCATCTCGACCAAGATCTCTTCCATTAAAGCCCATTTTCATCAACAATTTGGATCCTATACCCTTAGTGTGTTGTTCAAAACTACCAAAAGCATCATTACTTGAATCCAAATTTGAATAAAAAGAAGAAGTAGATGAATTACGTGGTGAAAAACTTACACTACACTCAGTCATAGTCTTTGCATCTGAAGCTGAAGGCTTTAACTTTTCACACTCACCACATTGCAATCTAATCAAGAGCTCATCCTTGGATTCAAGCTCTGATTTTAAACTTGCAACTTGCTCTTCAAGGGAATAAAGCTTACATCTTAGGAATGCATTCTCATCTTGAATCTGGCTATTGATGCTTTTAAGCTCTTCCATCTTGGCTTTATGTGAAAAATTTCCCATGGTTTTCTGTAAACACACTGATTCCACAACTGCACACTACAATCTAATCAAGTGATATTGAAAACCAATAATTGAAAGCAGCTGTCAAAACTCAATCAGAGGCTAACCCAGCATTCTAACTGCTCTGATACCAGCTTGATCCGTAAACTCCATCGATAAACTCAAAGTGAAGTTTAAAATATGAATACTAAATTTCTCAAAACTTATCAAATTCTCAAAAAACTCAAAAAAACTTACAAAATGTTTTGGCATAAATTTTTTTCAATTATTGAACCAATTTTTTAACAACATTATGTTATAATTGTCAAAAAAGAAAAATTACTTGCATGAGTTCATTTACTAATTAAACCAAATCAGTAAACTAAAACTAAATCATGCATCAAATGACAATTACCAAAAACATGAAACGTGATAATGGAGTTTGGCTCAACAATTGATGCCTACATCTTTGGGTTCTCCAAAGGAGTGGACCATTTCCATTAAGGGCACTTCAAACACCTAGAAACAATAAACAACTTTCCTGCAAGTTGATCTCTCTATGCAAAAATTCACCTTCTCCGTGATTGATAATCAAGTTTGGCACCTTCGAATTCCGTGAGTCTTCACACCTGCAAAGTTGCTTCAAAAGTCCTAAAAATCTCCTCTATGGGCTTAAAAATACTCCTCCAATATGCAAATTGGATAAAAAGAGTATTAAGACTAAGTATTATGGCCAAAAAATAGATAAAAATCCATTACATAAGCTTTCCCAAAGCTTTTACAAAGTCTCGGCCTCTTTAAATAAAAAACACAGTCCAGAAACTTGTTTTTCAAGTAAAAATTAGTGCCTTTTATAACACTTCAAAACCCGTGGCTGAAGTGGTCAAGGCCTTATCTTTTTAGGAACCAGGTCTCAAGTTCAAAATTGCCTTCCTCCATTCTAGGCACTTTGACTCCTTCTTGGGTGCCAAGTTTGAATATTTCCTTGGGTGGCGTGATAGACATGGCAAGGTGGCATGGCATGCTTGAAAATTTCAAATAACATGTGATAAATAACACCTATCCAAATTGTTTTTTGCACCTAATTTTTTTGCCACATGTCAAATGGATATTGGACCACTTGGAATTTCAATAGTGCCATGTGTCGACCTCCGATAGGTCTAAATTTTGAAACAACCTTGAAACACGTGCCACATGTCACAAGGGACATTTTTTGATCAATCTTCAAATGACCATATATTGAGCATCCAGACTCCGTTTTGCAAACCATGAAAAGTGCCAAAAAGCTCTCGATGAGATCTAAAATGTACCACCACTAAAACTCTAACTTGAAACCTTTTTTAGAACCCAATTTCTGATCACACTTAGGCCACAAGAATTTATTAGCATATATTTCATGACTATGTTGCCTATGACAAAGCACCAAAATGATGATGTGTTCATTGTAGTGGATATCATGGTTATCTAAAAGACATAAATTGATGCAAAAGGTAATGTGAAAGATTTATTTAACCATGTATGGGTTCAATTCGACTTCAAACATCCATTATCTCTAATTAATATTTGCATTTTATGAGTCACTTTTGGTAGGATTATGGGACTCTATGGGTACACAAATGGATCAATTAATGGAATTTCATCCACATGTAGATGGGAAAGCAAAAATTGTCATCAAAAAAATTATTCATATTTTTATAAATTATAACCATGCACATACTCAAACTTAGATTGATTTTTTTTTTTACTTTTAACATGCATATAACAAAGCATTTCAAAACTCTATAGTGCATGGTCCATTCTATACATGTCTTGGGTTCCAACATTTGGTGCCTATTTATGTATCATATTTTAAACTAACCAACACTAGATTAAGCATTTAAAAAAGGGAAGTGGAAAAATAAAATAATTTTTTGTGTCATATACAATATATTCATTAATAGGTTGAGTAAATTTTCTCTTAGTCCAACATAAGTACAAGGAATGCCATGCTATGCATTTCACAACTCATACATTACGAGTTGGTGATAAGGTTTGGTTTCACCTTGTAAGGATCACTTTAAGGGTCCACATTAGAATATCAATCCTCCATGCTATGGTACTTATACCATTATTTGTGCATCTGGTGGGAATGCATTCATTCTTGAGCTACCTCCATTATTAGGTGTGTACCCAATTTTCAATGTAGATATCCTTAATCCTTAATTTCTTCCACTTATTAAGCCAATAGTGACACAAAAATACTTTTTTTTATGGATATTTAGAACTTATTACTCACAAATAGGGATCATATTATTGAAGTGAAATACATACGCACCTGTCATGTCACACATCAACTATTCAGAGTTGTTAAAGCAAGATAGTATGTTGGTAGATCCAAGTTGTACAACCATCAAAAATTTAAGTATAATTATGAAACTACACAATGGTGAAATGGAGACCATTAATATTAAATAAATAGTGAATGACCCATGTGTAGCTGTGTATACTTCTCATTTGTGCACTTGTGCATAACTCAACTTATTCCTTTGTACCACATTCCTTGCACATACACATAGGTATCATGATAATTATACACATAACCCATTTATCCTATAAAAAAACTTGTGCACCACTATAGTGCTATTCAATAATTCACTTTTTCATAAATTCTCATGTGCTTAGCCAAACCCTTACAGCTTTTCACATGCCTTACTCAAATCTTGTCATCACGCCACATCCACGTGGTTTTACAATGGGAACTTATGAGTTAATAAAATGTTATGTCATGTATCCAAATAACCATTGGAATGAGTAATTAAACCACCACACATCTGGAGGAAGTTCAACCATTGCACAAAAGGTAGATGAAACAATATGTAACCATTTTCTTTGTAAATTTTGGTACTTATAACTACCTATGGTATTATATATATATATATATATATATATATATATATATATATATATATATATATATATATATAAAATGTATGCATCCAAAAAAGGATAAATCACATAATTGTGGTGATAGATAACATGCCCTAAGCATCTATTATTTTTAATTTAATTATATTCACACCTTTAATATAGGTAAATTAGATGAAGTGTTTCCCCTTTTGATCATATGAATCTACATTCCTAGCCTTGTTATAGCATTGTACATATATTTATGTTTCCATATTCATTTTAACATTGAATACAAGTTTCATTTCCTACAAGTATCAAAATTTATATTAATTGAATATGGGTTGGTTTAATTTTTGAAATTTGACATAATGCACACTCTTTATAACTATGCAGATTAATTGTAAATGTATGGTTACCCCCCATGCACAAGGTCCTATGACTTGTGGTGTGGATCAATTTTACATCAAAGATTTAAAGATTTCATGTAAATTTTAGTGGCACATGGCTGATTTGACTATATATTTTAGTTGCATTGATAATTTAGTTGACTTGATTTAGGCCCGTCTCCCAATTCTACATAATGAATGGATGCTCTTTCTAGAGCTAAAAAAATATAAAAAAATAAAAATAAAAAATATTATAATTATTTATCATTATACATGAATATATAACATATATTTTAATTATTTATAAATATATATTATGAAACATATTATTATTCTTATTAATTATGTATTATTCTTATTATTAATATTATATATATATATATATATATATTATATTTTTTAAAAATACATAAATTTTTATTTTAAAATTATTTATTATAATATCTCAAAATACATATTATATATATACACACACACACACACACATATACATACACACACACACACACACACACACACACACACACACACACACACACACACACACACACACACACACACACACACACACACACACACACACACACACACACACACACACACACACACACACACATTCTCAAATAAAACATTATAATTTAAAAAACAATTACTTTGAAAAATTATATATAAATTATTGTCTTACATGAAAAAGTAATGTTTTAGATGAGAAAATAAATTAATTCTCATCTATATATGATAACATTTGAGGGAGTGAAAATTGCATACTATCCCTTAAAAGATACAAAGAAAAAAAACATGACTATCAATGAGACTCTGATGCTCATGTGATCATTATATCTATCATGATATCGTTATGTTTATCATCTATCATTGTATCATCATGATATTCATCTATTAACATATTATCTATGTCATATTAATACATTGACTAATCATCATAGTCACAATCATCCTCATCATCTTCTTCAAAATCTGGAATGTCAACTATCATAAAGTAGTTATTGACCTATGAAGACATAATTTTAATAATTATTAACATAATACAGTTTATTTTTTAAAGTAATTAATTAAAATATTTAAAAAATAAAAAATTGGATTTTAATTTTTCACAAGCTAATAGTGATTAATGTGTTACTTCCACAAATCCCTAGAATGAATCCCCTCATTTAATGCATCAAGGTTCCATACAAGGGCTTTCAATTGATCCTAAAATTTCTTAGTGTCCTTTAATTCATAACACATGTGCAATAAAATTCAAATTTTAAATTGAGATCTCAATTAAAAATTACAAACTAGCTAATACATTAAAATAAACTTATAAAGTTACACGTTACCCTATCTGTACTTATTTTACCCAAACAATGAATCATTTATTTCATTTTTATTTATCAAAATGTTAGTGTATTTAATTAATCATACACTATTGTACATTTTTAATATGTATTTGTAATATTTATTATAATATAGTTCATGGATAATCACTAATTAGTGCACAATTATCCATAAAATATTATTAGAGAATAGTATCAATCAAGCTATTGACTTGATTAACTTCCAATATTAATAGTAAAGTCTTATATTTAAAAATACTTATTCTAAAATTTAACTACTCTCCAATCCCTATCCCTAGCCTCTTTCTTACCTATATAAGAGAATATAGAGCTAGTGGTCGAGGCATTCAATGTGGAAGAGAGTAATTGTTATACTAGAAATTTAGGCCAAATTATTTTAATCTAAAGAGGTAGTCATGCTTCTTATGGTAAATTTATGTATTATTTTTATTTAAATATTTTAGTGATTTATGTTATTGCATGTATTTTGGGTGTATGTCTTATGGTAACTAACATAATTTTTGATGAATCCATAGATTAACAAAGCAAAAAATATCAATAGGCACAATAATCATAATTTCAAGAAACCATAATCTTCATTGATTCACCTTGAATGAATAAAATCATTACATAAAAGTTTTTAAATAAATCTCAACTTAGAATTGGAGCTAACATTCAAATTCAAAAATCTATGAAAATAATAAATGACATAGAGTTAACTGTCCCTGCTATAAATAATAACTTAATTTTCATAATAAATTTTGCATACAAGTTAAGATGGGCCTAAAATTTTAAACATATTATTTAAATAATAAATTCATAATGTTGGATGAATTTAAACCCAAGTTCACATTTGGTTACAAATTTATCTAATTTTTGCTATTTTTAGCATGACTAGATATATTAGAATGCAATTTTAGACCTTTAGGTGATCCCGTATGGATCTTAAAATATATTATAATTGGACCTAACTAGTGAAGTGGGGTTTGTATAAATTATTATTTCCTTTATATTTATTTTTATGTGAAGGAGAGATCAATCAAGTTAATGATTTAAAAAGTTACAACCTCCATAAGATAGGTCTCTACATTATTCTCCTTTAGTTGAAAACAAATTTGCTTCTAGTCCTTCCCACTTTACCAAATATCTGTTATAACTTCCTTGTATTTTGTTCACTATTTTATTATATAGAACCTAAACTATAATTTATTTTTTCTTCCTTGGTACATGTTTCTTCCAATCCAATTCTTCATCTTCTTACCATTCACCATATCTCCATGAAAGTCATATAAATATGAAACATTAAATACTGGAGAGATATCAAAATTCTATGGTACACTCACATCATAAGCATTATCATTGATTTTATTTAAAATTTTGCATGGACCAATTTTATTGTATTTCTAATTGTTGTATGTTCATTTGGGAAATATTTCTTTCCATAAATATACCAACATCAAATCTCCTTCTTAAAATACCTTTGACCTTTTTGTTACATTTATTACTGCTTTATACTTTTCATTACTTTCTTGTAGCTTCCTTCTAACTTCTTAAAATTATTATATGTGCTCTACAAATGCTTATGCATCATCATTAAATCATTCTAAAATTGGTAAATAGACCAAATATAAAAATACCCATATTATTTATGCCATAAACAATATGAAACAATGATTTCCCTATTGATCTTTTCACCAAACTATTATAGGCAAATTCAACTTGCGATAAAGCCAAGTTGCATCTCTCCAATTATGCATCTCAAAAAATTTACTGAGATCATGTTTACTTCTATTTGTCCATTTTAATGGGTTGTATGCACTACTAAACTATAATTTAATTCATATTTTATTTTATAGAGTCCTCCAAAATTGACTTATAAATTTTATCCTTATTTGATGTAATAGTTTTTAGAGTACCATGCAATCTCACAACATCATTGATAAATAGTTGTACTACTTTAGTGGCATCATTGGTTTTATTAAATTCAATAAAATGGACCATCTTAGAAGACCTATCTACAACAACAAAAAATGAATCATTACATCTCTGTGTGTTTGGCAACCCCAACACAAAGTCCATACTAATATCTATCTATGGTCCACTTGGAACTAGTAATGGCATGTACAAACCTATATTTTTTTCATGGAATTTAACCAATTGGAATATATACATCTTGAAAAATACTTGGCCACATATCTCTTCATATTTTCCCAAAAATACTTCTCATACACCAAAGTTATTGTCTTAGTTTTACCAAAGTGTCCACCCAAACCACCACTATACAATTATCTTACAATAAGATCTCTTTAATAACTAAATGGAATACATAATTATTTTCCCTTGAATATATAACCATATTATATAAGGTATTAATTATAAATAGTAATTGTATCACTTGTTAATGGATTCCTGCATTGCTAAACTATCTTGCCAAAAATCTAGATCAATATCATATAATTCCTTAACAACTTTAAATTTAACTACTTCACTCACCATATTAGCTAACAATGCCACTCACTTGATCAGAGCATCAACTACCTAATTTTTATTTCCTTTTTTATGATTCAAAATAAAAGTATATCCTTGTAAAAAAGACATCCACTTTTCATGCATACTATTTAGCTTCTTTTGAGTGTTCACATACTTCAAAGCCTCATGATCTATAAATAAAATAAACTCCCTAGATAATAGATAATGCCTCTAATATATTAATGCTTGTACAATGACATAAAATTCAAAATCATATATAGAACACTTATTTCTTATCTCTTTCAAACTTTCACTAAAATATGTTATTGGTCTTCCTTATTGACTCAACACATCACCAATTCCCACATGTGAAGCATCACATTCTACTTCAAACACTATTAAAATATGGTAATGCTAAATTAGGTTTTTATGTAATATTCTTATTCACCAATTAAAATCTTTTTATTGTTACCCTTGTCTACACAAATTCATTGCCTCTCATGCAATCTATCATTGGTGTAATTCTTAATGATTTTTTTGTAAAAAGCTGTTAAACCATGAAAACTTCTTACCTCTATGATACTCTTCAGAATAGGCCACTTAACAATTGACTTTACCTTTTATTCATCCATTCTAACCCCATGTATTGAAACTATAAACCCCAAAAAATCCCAAACTATTCTACATAAACTTGCACTTATTTAAATTTGTATAAAGCTTCTCCTTTTTTAACAATTATAATACCATTCTAAAATTTCTTAAGTGATCTTATGTACTCTTAATGAATGTAAAAATATCATAAAAATAACCACTAAAAACTTACCAATGTAATCTCATAGCACTGTGTGTTCATCACCCTCATAAACATGCTAGGTGCATTAGATAATTCAAATGGCATTACCATCTAATCATATAAACCATCCATAACATTGAATGTTATTTTCCATTTATATTCTTCATGAATATGAATATGATAGTATACACTACTTAGATAAATATTGGTAAAATATTTTTATCTTAAAAGCACATCCATCATATCATCTAAATGAGGTATAATAAATATGTATTTGATACTTATTTTATTGATTGCTCTACTCTCCACACACATCTTCCACATTCCATATTTATTTAGAGTTAGGAATTATAGTGTTTCACATAGACTCATTCTCTCCCTTACCACATCATTTATCACCAATTTAGTAACATGTTTATTCAATTACTCATGTTATGTTGGACTCATCCTATAAGTCACTTGATTGGGTAGAGCTAATCCTGAAATCAAATCAATATGGTCCTGAATATCTCTCTTTGGTGGTAAACCATTTTATAACTCATCAAGTATAACATATGCATATTATTTAAATACTTATTCTACTTGTACCACTTTCATGTCTTCTTTATTTAATATTGAAGCTTAATAAAAACCTGCCATCTCTATGTCTTTGATAAATTATTTCATGGACAACATGATTTTTACATGACCTTCTCCTATAAGAGGTAATAAAGCTAAATTTTTTACACATTTCCAAAAAATATATGTATTTTTTGATCCATCATGAATTACCTTTTTGTCATTTACCATGGACTTCCCAACAACACATGAAATGCATCTATCAGAATAACATCTCACTATAATTCATTTCTGTAAGTTTTTCCTATAGAAAATTTGATTAAAAAACTTTTATCTACTATAACTTCATTTCATTTCTTAACCATGAAATCTGTTAGGTATATATGCTTTTCACATTATAGTCCTAATTTATATACCATTTATTTATAAACCATATTTTCACAACTATCACACCATCAATAATTAATTTTCATATCTTATCTCCTGAAGTGCATCTTGTTTGGAAAATATTTAAACATAAACATGAATCAACACCTTATTTATTCTACACCTATTCTTTCCTTGGAGATATCACTTTTATCCTTATCATGAGATTTTCTCCTATGTCTACTGCTATAATGTTTGTATTTTGTTCTTCTATTTTAGACTTAACCAAATTCACTCTTGGGTGATCTTCTTGCCTCCTTTTTTGTTCATGATAGTGTGGAGACTCAAACTCTTTGTGTCCTTCTCCAAATTTGTAAAAAAAAATAAGGCCTATGTGAAACATTCCATCCTCTACCATTTCTGTAGCCTCTACTATATACACACAATATTTTAAAACTTTATCATTTAATAACACTTTTTCTCTTACAAAAATCTATGGAGTTTTAATCTATCAGAGTGTACACCTTAAAAGGTGAATTAAAAAATGGGTGGGTAGACCAATAGTGCTTCATAAGATTGTTGTCTAAATATATCATGCCTATATTCAATACAAATCCCACTTGATCTCCTAAAAAATCTTCTTTCTAAATAGGCCCTAGTTAAGCCAAGACCTATCTTTTTTGACTATATTAACCTGAGTTGATGTAGTATTTCCACTTCCTACCAAATTCAAACTAGGCTAACCTGAGTCAACGTAGTTCTAGAATCCATGAAATATGATTCATAATTAGATCGGTCCAGAATGACTTAGTTCAAGGGTAAACATTAACTTTTAAACTATATTAAGGTGGACTTATATTGTTACTTAAAATTATAGAATGGTTTAGGGTCAACTCACCACTATAAATATAAGGCTCATTTCAATCCAATAGAGAGAAACATTCATTTTTTCACTGTTATTTCTTATAATTCTGATTTAGTCTAAATTTGGGAGAAGTCATTGCTAATATCTTGTCTTGGAGGAAAAAAACATGTCTTGTAGAGTCTTAGATGCAAGTAAAATAAGTATTTTAGCCCAGAGAGTATTCAAACAATTATGATCCTAACAACCTCAAAAACCTCTTACAAATCACCATTTGCTAAGGGAGAGATTGAGGCTTGACATGTTTGATTAAAGATAAGTATTTCTAACTTTAGCTCTTTCATTTTGTGGATAGACATTGCATAATCAATAGTTTGGAATGTATTACTCCTTATTTGAATCTTCTCTACCCTTAAACTTAGTGTGACTATAGGGTTATTCAAACTTGCCATTTTATACCCTTGGTAATCTAGGCCTCCATTTGTCTACCATGGTTCCTTACCTATTTTAGTTTTATTTTAACCATCCCCCCTTATTTATGTTGCAAGCTTTGGTAACACTAGATTAAATTAATTTCATTATTGTTAAGAGATCTAGTTAGGGTTATTGCATTATAATGATTTCTTAGAGGATTTGGAAACCTCTCATTTGATGTTGTGTAATAAGTGATCCTCTAGCTAGGTTTAATAGATTAAATTGGTCATGCCATGATATAACTATGTATTTAATGGGTTTTAGTTGATTTACCTTCTCCGAGTCTGAATCTATTAGGCATGATAAGTTTTAGGTCTACCTTAATTCATTGCATACATTATGGTGAAACTGATGTGAACTAACCATTATTTTTTCCTCATTCAATGGACTATCTCGATGTAGGTTGATATAATTTTATTTTTCTATTTTTTTAAAACTATATTATTATGGGTCGATCTAATCTAAATTCTATTCATTTGTAGGAAAAACTACATCAAACACGGGTTGATAATATTTTTTTCTCTATGTATTTTTCAACAAGATACATCGACATAAGTTGATGTAGTTTAATTTTTTGAATTTATTGGTAATTAACTATATTGACCAAAATCGATATAGTTTTATCTCTCCTATATATTTTTTGTATTTTTTTAAAAATACATTGACTCAGGTCGATGCAGTCTAATTATTGTGTTTTTTGGGACATTGCATCAATGTAAGTTGATACAGTGTTAATTTTGTATTTTTATAACATTATACCTTAATGTAGAAGGATTTAATTTTCACACTTAGATCTACATTATCTCCTATCATCCGACTACATTGGCCCAGACTGATCTATCTCTATCTTCTACTATTTTTTTGTCAACTATATTATTCCAGAATGATATAATGTTATTCATATTTATAGTTAATTTCATTAATCATATTAGTTCAGATTTGTACCTTAAAATCTACATTATATCAAAACAATCATAATTCTTCACATAAAACTATATCGACCTAGGCCAATATAGTTATTAAATTGTTTTATTTCTTTTTAAAACTACATCGACCCTAGTCAATACTTCTCTATTTTAGTATTTCCTATTAGTAAACTATATTGTACCAATTTTATCTAGTTTACTATGCATGTTCTTAGATTTTTTTACGTTGATGTAGTTCTGTAATATCTATACAACTACATAGGCCTGTGCTAATATAGTTTTATATGTTTTCATTTTCAACACAAACAAAGAAAATTAACTTTCCTTTTTCAGTAATTAAACAAAAAATTACTTTAAGTTGATTGCTTGTTTATTTTCATTTAATAAAAAATGCAAATTAATTTTTGACATTGATTTTTCCTTTATTTTTTATTTGATTAACTTTCCCTAAAAACTATGTTCTGACAGTTTTTAAACTCCTTAGTTACTATTGTGAAGGGATACATAGTATTTATAATCTTTGTCTATTATTTATAAACATCACAAAATGAGAGGATTTTTCCAATACTCATAGCCATAGTATAGAGCTAAATACAAACTTTAGTTTCCATGTACTATGTATATGTGAATAACACACACTAAACTATGCACTCAACTCCCTAAGGTTAGGTTGAGGAAATTGACATAATATATGGGCCATGGATAGGACTATGAGTTAGGTGAGTTGTTAGGTGGAATGGAATTTTTAATGGGTTTTGGCAATGGGTTATTGTGATGGAACTAAATGACCTATGTAGTGTCTCATTGCTTGTTGAGAGCATCAAGATTTGCATAAATAGATATCTAAGGTACTTTAGTCTTTGAGATTATGAGGAGGTGACGCACTTGATAAATACTAGGACTAGGGAAATGAGGGAGGTTAGGCTGAATGACTCATGGGATGAGATAAAATCTATTATGTTGACTATGCCTAGTCAATGTCATTCAAAAATTTGAATGATATATGATGAGGCTAGACTCGAGGAGAAGTGAAAGGGGGTGGAAGTGAGGATCTAGGCTTGAACCACATTATATTATTGAACTCTATTCTGGGGAAGGACGATGATTGGTAGATCAAGAATTTGTTCTTTTTACTTTAAAGTGTTTAGAGAGTCAACAATGATGTCGGGGATTGACATGGAATGTAAAACTTCTCTCCTAAGCTTGGTGTTTATATCAAACTATATATTGACAATGGGACTAGGTGCCCTAACCAACAAGAAAATACCTTCTCTAACAAGATTAAGTGTTTCAGGAAGTGTCATCCAAAATGGACTAGATAAGGTGTAAGTGTATGAGTTTGTATAGGTATTTGAGCATTGAATGGACTTGATATGTTGTTAAAATCAAGGTTTCAATTAGGAGGCTTGCATGGTTGGGTAAGGCTTCAACAATGTTTTTGGCTTGTTTTATTTTAATGGCGTTTTTGACTTAAAAATGAAAAGTAACTATTTTGATGAAATTAAATAAATTGAAAGCAAAAAATGATAAGTAAAATAAATTGAACAAATAAAACACACATTTTAAAAATATTTTTCAATATATTTTTAATTCATGCAAGGTAAGAGAGATCTACTGTAGCTAAGCAAATGTTATTTTTTTTAAAATTTTGTAGATACAACCTAGATGAAGCTATATGTGTTTTTCTTTCAATTTTTCTGAATAAAGAATGAGTATACCTATGTGAAAGATAAATAATCTATTAATATTGAAAATTATTTAAGAACAAGTTTAAATTCTAAACAACAAAATCTTATTAAGCAATTATCACTTCTTTTACTCATACACAAGCTAAAGCAAACTTTTAATATTCCTAGATTGGATGCACACTAGATATGAACAATGCTTTATTTTGATTAAAATGATTGTCTAAATTATTATTTTTTATTATCTTGGGATAAAAAAATGTTCTTAATTTTTCCAAAATAAGATAAATCTAAAATAAAAACAAGACCTTTTGTCTACCTAGGCTAATCTAGGCTTTTCTAGTGACTAGTATGTGTGAGAATGAAAAGAGTTCATTTCAAAATTGAAAATTGATTATTACAATGGATGGAAGTATGTGTGTTCTATTATGATATTCACCTATGGTTTGAGTATGAGGTTTATATACTATTAATTAATCTAATGAATGTAAGTAAACAAAGAGACTAACTATTTTTTTTTTGTTATAAAGACTGGGAAGGGAAATGATTCTTTTCCTATCAATTTTTTTTTTTAGAATATCGATCTAATCTACCATAAGAATAATTTAACTAATAGAATATAAATAAAGAAAATAAATTAAATGCAAATAACCTCCAACCTGATCAAAATGGAGATCAACTTAAAACATGTAGTATGTGTTGCTATTGTCTTTAGTATGCTAACTCCTTTATCTAGACAAAGACTTTAGGAACTATCTAAATGAGAATATGAACTTATGGAAATAAAAATAGGGGGAAGAAGAAGAGATACATAAGCCCAAACACATATTAGCTAATTTATGGCTGGATGAATGCATTGTTTGTAAAGACTGAGTTGTATAACTAATGGAACTTATAGTCAATGACAAAAAAAACAAAGGTAAAGCTTAAAAACAATGGTTTTAGTATGTGTTTATGAAAATAATCAAAAATCCACACTCCACTAAAAATTTTTAGGTCCAAAATTAATCTAAAATTGGCTTGATTGTAAAATAGCAATAAAGGTTGTATGAAGTAGTTTAACTAAAAGTAGAATTTAGGAGGGATTTAAAATGATTTAAATTAGAAGAGGGAGTGAACAAGGCTAGATTAAACATGAAATTAAGGAGGAAAATAAAGAAACACAAAATCAACATGAAAAAACACATAAAAGATTGAATCTTAGGAGCTAAATTTGGAAGATGGAGAGAATGTGACAAAATTACCTCTATTTTAAAATAGAACCACCCTATTAAGATGGAACCATAACAATAGTTTAGGAAACCTCCGTGGTGGTTTTGAAAACTAGGTGGTGGTTCTATGATATTTTTTGTCTCTTGCACAACATGCTCTAATTTATTTACAAAATTAAGGAACCTATTTTGCTTTAGAACATGGTATTTTGGGTTTTAGTCAGGTGTAGGCTTGTTTTATCTACTTATCCAATTGGTAAAGTCCTTGAGGAGTTGCAATATTAATGTTATTGTTGTCACCAAATATTGCATCCTAGAAGAGGGTATTCAAGCCTCTTCTAGATTTGGGAAACATGAGAACATTTCTAGATATGTGGGTGTACCTATAATGGAAGTGAACCTCTAGATTTAAGGGCTAGCTCCCTAAATGTATGTTGAAATTCTCAAACCCACTTAACTAGTCACTTATGAGGAAAATATTTAGACGTTACATAAAATAAACCTAATCTAAAGGAGGTGATACACTAAAATGTCTTACACATGACCATCATACTTTTACCATGATGAAACAAGGAATATAAACTAGTATCTAAGTCTTAATGGGTTGTAACATGAGCATTTCAATATAGAGGTGAGATGTGAGTAGCAAAATAAGGAAAATGAACTAGAGGGTAGATTGCACACTCCAAGGATAATTATGCACTTGAAATAGGTTTACACACTAGACTATACTCTTTATGACCTAGTAGAATAGGAAATCTTGCTCAAACATGAAAGTATAAAGGAAGGAAGGATAGATAATTATCACTTCTCATCACCATAAATCACTTACAGACTTAGATAATTGTTCAAAACTTAGAAACATACTTGCATTAATGTTTAAAGGTAAAATATGACATTAGTCCAATAAGGCTTCACCACACATGGTGTGGTCTCTTACAAAGGCCAAAATGACATGTAATTATATCATTTTAGAGAGAAAAATGGGAAAAGATAAGTTTAAAGGGGGATCAAATGAGTTCAACTCCATTTGAACTACCATTACAACTACTTCTACTAGTATACTTTTTTGGAACTTCTTGATTGATTTGGGTCATCTCAAATAGTTATAACAGTTCATTATTCCTTCACTAATGATTTATATGGTTAAAACACTAGGATAAAGTGGTTCTAAGCTAAGTTCCAACATCAATGTAGTTACAATAATAGGATGCATCTATTAAAATTTTGTCTTCTTTCTAAACTACTCTTGATTGGTTTGTCATGGCATGAAAAAGTGGAGATAAGGGGTCCCTTTCATGAAGTTTGTCTTGGAGATGAAACCATTAGAGTCCACATGTATGACTTCGTGCCACCCTTTAAAATTCTATCTCTTGTTCAAATTGGATCATACTTAAACTTTTCTGCATGCTCATAGGTCCACTATAGATGGAAAACTAATATTAGACTATTGGTTTTCCTATAGTCATTATATTAAGACACTCTACTCTATGCCTGATTACTATTAGGTCTACCTAGATCCATTATGTCATTATAGGGATAGATAATTTATATATGTATGGACCCTTGTTTTAAAAATGGCAAACACAGTGATAAGACAATACTAAAATCTTTAAAATATAGAACTTGTATGTTATAAATCTATAAACCAAAGGTTTGTATTGATCTTCAATGGCATCCCTATATGTTATTGATCACCTAACTACATCATTGTGTTATTTTCATGGCATTGGATTGATCTTCAATGGTAGCATATCCATTTTGAAAATATTTCCCTAGTTTGACCTTGGTCATGTGTTCGATCTCCAAAAAGTCCCTTAACTTCTCAACCTTTGATTTTATTGGTCATCGATATCTAACCCAAATCATTAACTCATTGACCCATCTTGCACTGTTAATAATTCTTGGTAAAAATGATCATGAGTTGTTTATCTCACCCTTGAATTGTCAACTTTATCCAAGCTAGTGCCACATGTCAATCATGCATTGTCACTCAATATTTGCTATTAGTCTATAACCTCACGCACTTATGCCATGTGTCAATCATGCATTATTTTTAAGATCTTATTGTTATCTTATTAGTTTTCGTGATTTTTACACATGTTATCCTCTCAATATCCTTGACCTTTTGAATCATCTCGCACAGTCAGATCAAGAAGTATGATGCAATATGGACCATTAGATCTACTGGGTCCCACTATTTGAAATCCAATGGATACTTCATGAGATCAAAGTTGACATCTATGATCCCATTAAATGATGTTCGTGCAATCATTATTGATGTTTTCACAACTATAAAATTTAATCTCAAAAGGGTTTGTTTTATTTGAGATTTATTTTGATGTTTGCACATATATCTTACTCTATTGGTTCAAATTTAAAGCTTCATAAATTGATCCAAAAAGCTCACATAGACATGAAACTTGTAGATCATGTTCCTATCATGAAATTAATGGAATTAAAATCCTTTGTCTTGTGGGGATTCTTGAGTGAATATAAAAAAATGCACAAATGAGCTAGTTCATTTGTTCTTGTGTGATGTGTAGGATGACCTAGCCCTTTAGACTCAGTAAGATGAAATTGGAAGGCTTAGATCTCATGATAGAAGAGTCATCGAGATATAAAACTTGAATTTATTGATCTTAACACTAAGGCCATGGATCATGCATTGTCTAATGGTCACATAAGGCTTTTTGAGCATATTTATAAATAACACAAGTAAGCTATTCCATTTTGGTTCTTCAAGATGTCCTGATGATGGCCTGACTTCACAATGCTTTTTTTTAAACTTTTACAGATCTAAATGAACTCTTTAAGGCCATGTGCAGACCCTTTCCATGATCTTGGTTTACATTGATCACCATAAATACTTTTCATTTGCATATATGACCCTAAAATGACCCTTAAGACACTAAATGACACAAGGACTAAGCTAGACTATGACCAAAGTAAGAATGGAATATGAAATGACATCAATAGATCTACAACATACACCATGACATTATAAAAAGATCCTATACAATATTTTTACTATAGGGGGTTGACACATTTTGTCTTGTGGTAAAAATTGTTAACATTCTTGGTGATTTACTAAGGGTGGAATGCTTGATATGCCATGACTAGTTGCCTAATCCTATCCATTGGGCTATGGAGTCAAAAGTATACAGGTTGGACATATAAACTACCTTTTGACAATGTAGAACAATGATAAAAAATAACAAGAACAAGACACAAAATAGAAACAAACATGTGCTTCAAGAGGACTTATTGGAACATAACACAATAAGAAAGGAAACACACACCTAACCTAATATTTACAAAACTGACCCTCAGTTCTCAATAGTAGAGTTTCAAATGTATCCCATTCATAAGGATAGGCAACTCTTCTCCATTCATCCTTGATAATTTAAAATATTTTATTTGCTTACACTTGATGATGATATATAGTCCACTCCATAAGGTCTAAAATTTGGTATGTTTCCCTACTTTTTCTCTATCTTCATCCCATTTCAATACTATATCATCTTCTTGAAATGATCTTGGAGTTCCCTTCTTGTCAAAATACATCTTCATTAGTATTTGGTGATGCTCCATAGCTTGATGAGCTTTATCTCTTGCCTCTTGAAAATATATTAACTCTATCAATCTCACCTCTATTGGAGTGTTCTTAATCAATTCTAGTTGGTGTGCTAACTTTAAGGTAGACATCTCTTGAGAGATAGATAACCTAATCTCCCTTCCTTAGATAAGTACAAAAGGAAAATTCCCTGTTGAACTCTTGGGAGTTATCCTATCAGTCCATAAGGTTGTCTTCAATTTGGTGTGCCAAGGTATTTGGTTATGCTCTAAGGTTATCTTGATGATTCTAATCACCTTCTTGTTAGTATATTCAGCCAACCCATTACCTTGACAGTAATATCTAGATGAAGTTCTCAATAATATGCCATTATTATTTGCCCAATCAGCTATCTTAACAGCCATAAAAGTAAGAGAATTATTTGAAATAATAGTAGGAGTTCCAACCCTTGTTGTGATGCTCTCATAAAAACTTCAAGATAAAATTTTCATTAGTTTGCTTCAATACTACCACCTTGACCCATCTTGTAAAATAATCATTTTCTATGAGTATCCATTAATCACCCATTCTAATAAAATCAAGACACCATTGCATGAAAGATTGATCAACTTGGATAGGATTCAAAGGAAGAGATACAAGCTTCTACTTTCCTATAAATAAATCACATTTTCCACACCTTCTCACCCAAGCATGGAAATCCTTGAAGAGGCTAGGCCAATAATATCTTGACCTCATGATCTTGGAAATTATGTTTCTTGGATATAAATGACCTCCTTCTATCCCATCATAGAACTTCTCAAACAACACTCCAAATTGATCATTATCAATGTGTCTCAATAGAACATCATTGATGTCCCTCCTAAAAAGCACACCATCCATAAGACAAAAGGAATATATTATAATCTAAAATATCTCATTTGTGATCTACTCATATTATTAGGATACTCACCATTTTGGAGAAATCTGATCACATCCCATGTCCAACTTTATGAAGATAATGAATCAACTAGTTGGCAAAAATCATGATTGACTGGAGTCTCTTCCTTTGATTCATGAAGATATAAAGCTAGATGTTCACAAAGGCCTTTAAACCTTACCAATTTTGTCACTTTTATATCAACATCATAATACATTACCTTAGTGATCCACAGTGCCCTCATTTCACTATGATCTTTGCTCAAAATAAGCTCTTTTTTTCTAGGATGAGAGACCATAACATGAATCTTATTATTTTAAACCATTTGTCTAAACTTATATAGTCCTCTTAAAATAGAAAGTACTTGTTTCTCCACAAATGTCTACTTGACTTCATAATCTTCTAAATCTTGAATAAAGAATGCAATTGTCTACTCCATACCCTCATCATTATTTTGCATCAGCATGATTGAGATAGTATCAAGGATAACAAATGAATACAAAATGAAGTATTTAGTAAAATAAATATTCACAAGAGTAGGAGATTTTAAAATTACTTTCTTTATGGCTTAAAAAATGATCTTACCCTCTTTGGTCCAAGAAAAGACTTAGTTCTTCTTGAGCATAACTGTGATAGGTTTCACCACAGATGTAAAACTAGGTATGAACCTCCTTACAAAATTCATCTTACCTAATTTTTTTGAAGACCTTCCTTATGAAAGGGAAATGATAAGGACATAATATCCTCTATTATTTTAGGATCAATAGTCAAACCATCCTTGGAAAAAATATGTCCTAAGAGATTACCTTTATGAACAATGAATATGTACTTCTTTAGATTAAAAGATACTCCATATTGCCTACATATTTCAAACACTTGTCTCAAGTGTTACATGTGTTAATTAGCATCTTGAGAAAATAATGTTATATCATATAGATAAACCTATAGCATCTCATTGATTGAACCTTTGAAGGGCATGTCCATTACTCTTTGAAATGTGGTAATGGAATTGGACATACCAAAGGGCATCTTTCTATAAGCAAAATTCCTCCATTTAGTAGTGAAGGCTGTATTAAACTAATCATGCTCATTGTCTAAAATCTGATTATAGCATGAATATCCATCTAGAAGAAAAAAAATTTAACCTAAAACCATTTGTAAAATCTTCTCAAATGAGGGTAGAGGATAGTGATCTTTGAGTGACACTCTATTAAAATCTGTAAAGTCTACATAAAGTCTTATCTCCCCATTCCTCTTTATAATAGGCACAAGGTTAGCTACCCATGTTGAATGCTTGATGGGAAATATTATCTTATATTCAAGGAGTTTGGTAAGGTCTAAGCTCATGAGTTGCTCAACCTTGGGGTTGATGGGCCTTTACTTCATTCTAAGTAGTTTAACTCTAGGTTCCAACTCAATGGTATGGTGTGCTAGGATAGGATCAAATCCTTTGAAGTCCTTATATTACCAAGAAAATATATCATGAGACTCTCTACATAACTCAATGAATGCTTGCTTCTCTAATGTAGAACATACCTTGCCTAGTTTGAGGAGTTTTTCCTTTAAGATCAAGACCCTTTCATAATTATCCTCTTTTGTAGACATAATCTCTTTCTCCTTCTTCTTTTGATCATTCTCATTGAATGTACTTTCTATGGTCACCAAACCCTTAGGTATATTATTGGTTTTTATTTGCACAATCTAATCACTCAATTGTTCTTGGAGCCTCTTTTGATTCCTTGAAGAAAAGTCAACCTCATTTTGCAATAAGCATGCAATGTGTTTGTCACTTTCAAACACTTGAAAAGATACTTCATTATCAAGTATAGAAGTTTTTATAATAACCTTAATATGAGATTATTTTCCCTCGTACTTTATGGTAGTTGGAGTATCAAATTGAGCTCCTATGGCATCTAGTCTATCAACATGACTATTCTACTCCCTTAAAATTGATTGTATATTGAATGCTTTGAAGTCTTCCAACAAATCCCATACCCTATTCCTATATGGATAAAGCAAAGGGTTCTTTGTATCAACCAAATTCCTCACTTGATGCATAATTAATTCACTATCTCCATATATTTACAAGTTCTTGATTGCTTTTCTCCTTGCCCATTGAAGGCCATGAATCAAACCTTCATACTTAGCCACATTACAATTACAACTAAAATGAAATATGTATGAAACATAATAATATTTTTTGGATGGAGAGACAAATATAATGCCATTTCCTACACCAACCTTATTTATTGAACCATAAAAAAACATCTTCCATAACTCATCATCTTCACCCTCTTCCTTAACAAGTAGAGGTGTCGGTACTCCTTATTTATGTATAAAATATACTCCTAGATTAGTTTCATCCATGAGAGCATAAATATAATGATCATAAGTTCTAGTAACATATTCATCAAAAAATAAATATGCAATGCCTTCAATCTTGGAACAAGTGCCATTATCTATGACATAACCCTTTTCTTTATGAATAACACAATTCAAATTAGAACTTATCTCAATGTAAGGTTCAATATGAAACCTTGAAAGAAGTTATGTCCTAATTATCACTTTATACCCATATATTATTCTAAAATAAAATAAAGATCAGTTATATGAGAGATAGCTACCTATCTTGGCTGTGAAGTCCCTTGATAAGCAGATTGCAAAGTGGGCTGGGAGATCAACCATAACTATGTCTTGCAAGATAGGAAAACTATGACAACCATACAAGAAAATATTCAAGACTTTTATTAGTCATAATGTCTTGGTATGTGTACCATCTAATTAAAGGACCCCTTTACTATGCAACTCATATTTTAGGCCCAACTTGTCAGCTACAACTATGGGCATGATAGAGGTAGAAGCTCCACTATCGACTATGTAATTATGTACTAACTTGTCACCTATAATGATGGTGAGGTAAAGTGGTGGAGTTTTATTATCCCTAGTGGATGGTTCAACAATGGTAATAAGAGAATTCTCAAAGGTAAAATGGTGATGACTTTGATTTGAGGGTGAGACACTAGCAGGGATAATGGATAACTAATTTTATAGGAGTTTTTTTGACTAGGCATATGAAGAACATCCCAAAGAGAAATGGATGTTTTAGTGTAAAATATACAATGTTTAAATAATACAGAACTAAATTCTCTTGGGATCTTGTAGATAGAGATTTACTTGGAACTTGAGGAATAGGAGCAGACCTTACCATATTTTGACTTGATGGAGATGCAAAAGTTTTTAGGACTGTCACACTTGAAACTATGTCTTGTTACCTTGTAGGAGGATTAGATGAGCTTATGGGCATGCTACTATCTCATCCTAAAGCCTTAATTTTATCCCTTCTATTTTATCTGATAGAGGCTCCTTGATTTGGCACAAAAGTGCCAATCCTCACTAACTTGCATCATCACCTCATCTTCATTTGATAGGAGGGGAGTAACTATTCCTTGAGCCACCATAGATTTTTATCCATTCTCATTGGCCTCCATGAATTGGTCTTTATTCCAATCTTCTCCTTATACCAAATTACTATGAACTTGTACCATCTCTCTTGCATTAGTGGTAGAGTTAGGACTATATAATTTGCAGGCCTATTAGGATTAGGATATCATTGACCTCTTCCTCTTCCATATTGTTTATAATAGGGGTAAGGATTTTGATAGGCACCTTGTTATATATTAGCTTGACTAGTCTGAGCCTTTAAGGCTAGGAACTTTGATTTCCAATAAGCATAATATTTTGCCTACCTAGGAGTAACCTTAATTTTGGTATTGGCATTAAGAACTTGGGATGCATCTGGAATGCTAGTAGAATTATGAGACAGAAGAGGCATAGACATCTTATGAGGCAATATTTTAGCTTGGATGAGACTATTCTTAGCTTTGATAGCAAGATCATATTCTTTAGGAAAAGTGGAATCTCCCATATATTGAATCATGACAATAATTTCAATCCAAATGGATTTCAAGTAGGTAGGGAACATAGAAATAATAGGTGGTCTCATGGGAGGAGGTAATTTATGCCAAGACTTCTAAAACCTTTCATTGAAGTCATGCATTATTTATTTGGGTCCCCTTTTTATCACATTGACCTGATGTATGAGAGAGGCATGGTCACTTTCATTTACAAATTTAGAAGTAAACAACACTCCAAACTCATCCCAAGTTGTGATACATCCACCCTCTAGAGTCTTATACCAATTAAGAGCCTTCCCTTTAAAGGACATGGCAAGGAGTCTAATGGAAATGTTATCTCAAACAATATTGTGGAAATTACAAAAGTTAGAAACATATCTAATATGTTCACTAGGTGTGATATGACTCTCACCATTGAATGTGGGCACACCTTTCATGGTGTTATAAGGAATGACATCATATGCATGTAGTTGAATTGGATTATCAATATTGAAGGCTGGGAAATCATGAGGTCTATCCATGTCTTCTTCTTAAATATATTCAACTTATTCAACCTCTTCAACATATTATTACATAGAAAAAATCTACTCATTATTCAAAGGGTAGATTAGGCTATGGATACTAAATTTCAAGAGGGATTATAGGTTAGATGGGTAAGTTAATGGGATTAACTATTCTAGTAGAGGATGACCTAGTGAGGACCATGAATTATGGACATAATTTTATAACAAAAGAATGGCTTGGAACTAGATTTACCTTGAAGGAGTCACCAAGTGCTAAGTAACACACCAATTTGTAGTTGAAGTTTGTCAAGACCAACATTCATCTTGACAAGTTGTCTTGAAGATAATGGGTCCCATCAGAAAAAACTATTGTCACCAAATCTTTCACCATAGAAGAGGGTGTTTAAGCCTCTTATAGATTTGGGAAACATGGGAACACTTATAGGTATGTGGGTGTACCTATAATGGAAGTGAGCCTCTAGATTTATGGGCTAGCTCCCTGAAAGTATCTTGAAATTCTCACACCTACTTAACTAGTAGCTTATGGGGAAAAGAGTTACAAGTTACATGAAATGAACCTAATATAAAGGAGTGATGCACTAAAATGTCTTCCACATGACCATCATACTTATACCATGATGAAAAAAAGCATAAAAACTATTTTCTAAGTATTAATGGGTTCTAAGATGAGCATTTAAATATAGAGGTTAGATGTGAATAGTAACACAAGACAAATGAACCAGAGGGTAGATTGCACACTCCAAGGAAAATTGTGCACTTGAAAATATTTACACACTAAACTACACTCTATATGAAATATTATACAAGGAAAACTTGTTGAAACATGAAAGGATAAGGGAAGGAAGGATAGATAATTATAATTTCTCATCACCATACATCACTTGTAGACTTACATAATTGTTCAAAACTTAAAAATAGACTTGCATTAATGTTCAAAGAAAAAATATGACATCATTCCAGTAGGGATTTGCCATACATGGTGTGGTATCTCACAAAGGGCAAAATGGTAGCTACTTATAGAATTTGAGAGAGAGAAGTGGGAAAAGAGAAGTCCAAAGGGGAATCAAATGAGTTTAACTCCATTTTAACCACTGTTACAATTAATTTTGCCAATATAATTATTTAAAACTTCCTGGTTGATATGCGTCATCTCAAGTAGTTGCAATAGTTCATTATTATGTCACTAATAATTCATATGGTTACAATGATGGGATCAAGTGGTTCTGAGTTAAGTTTTGGCATTAATATAGTTATAATAATAGGATCCATCTATTAGAATTTTGTCTTATTGCTAAACTAATCTTGATTGGTTTGTTGTGGTGTGCAAAAGTGGAGAGAAGGGGTCCTTTTCATGCAGTTTGTCTTGAAGATGAAACCATTGGAGTCCATGTGTATGCCTTCATGGAACCATTAAAAATGATATCACCTATTCAAACTGGATCATGCTTGAACTTGTCCCCATGTTCATAGGTCCACTATAGATGGAAAACCAATCTTAGACTATTTGTTTTCCTATAGTCATTATATTATGACACTCTAGTTGATGCCTAGTTCCTATTAGGCCCACATAGATCCATTATTTCATTACAGGGACCAATAATTTATATTACATCAACCTTTATTTTAAGAATGGCAAACACAATCATAAGATAATGTTGTAATCTTTAAAGATGGACCTTGTATGTTATAAATCTATGAACCAGAGGTCTTTATTGATCTTTAATGGCATCTCTATATTTTATTGATTACATGAATATGTCATTATGTTATTTTCATGGCATTGGATCAATCTTAAATGGTGGCATACCCCATTTTAAATCCTTGCTTTGGTTCAACCTTGGTCATGTGTTTGATCTCCAAGAAGTCCCTTAACTTCTCAACCTTTGATTTCTTTAGTCATTGATATCTGACCCTAACCATTGACTCATTGACCCATCTTACACTATTGATCCTAATAGATATGAATGATCATGAGTCATTGATATTTACCTTAACTTTTAAACTCTATCCAAGCTAGTACCATGTGTCAATCACACATTGGTACTTAGGATTCACTATCAGTCTATAGCCTAATGCACTTATGCCATATGTCAATCACATGCTAGTTTCCATATCCTATTATCAACCTGTTAGCTTAAATGCTTGTGCTATATGTTAGCCTCTCAAGCTCCTTAAATTTTTAACTCATCTCACACCATCAGATTAAGATGTATGATGCAACATGGACTGTTAGATTTTTTGAGACCTACTATTTGAAATCTAATGGCTACTTGACGAGATCAAATTTGATGTCTACACTCCCATCAAATGATGTTCATGTGACTATCATTAAAATTCACACAACCATAAAATTTAAGATCAAAAGGGTTAGTTTTACTCAATATTTATTTTGAAATTTATGAGGATGTCTTACTCTACTGGTTCAATTTTGAAGCTTCATAACTTGACCCATAAAGCTCATGTAGACATGAAAATTCTAGAGCATGTTCCTAGCATGAATAAATACATGGAGATATAATATTTTGGCTATAGGGGATTATTAAGTGAAGATAAAAAATACACAAATGATTTGGTTATTTCATTCCTATGTTGATGTACAAGATGGCTTGGCCCTTTAGACTCAACAAGCTAGACTTGGAAGGATTAGATCTCAAGATAAAAGACTCATAAAGATATGAAACTTGAAAATAATGATCTTGGCACTAAGGAAATTAGTTTTTCATGGTCTGATGGTCATGGGAGGATTTTTGAGCATATTTATAAATTAGACAAGCAAGATATTCCTTTTTGGTTCCTCATGACAGCCTGACTTCACAAATCTTGTTCCTAAACTTTTATAGCTCTAAATGAACTCCTTGAGCCAATGTATGAACCCTTTCCATAATATTGGTTTGCATTGATCACCATAAAGACCTACCACTTGCATACATGACCCTAAAATGACCCCTAAGACATCAAATGACACAATGACTAAGATAGACTATGACCAAAGCTAGAATGGCATATGAAATGACATCAAAAGAGCTAAAACATACACCATGCCATTATAAAAAGTCCCTATACAAGATTATGACTATATGGGGTTGATCCATTTTGGCTTTTGGTAAAAATGGTAAATAGTTATACTTGTTTCATTCTTTGGGTTATGTCTAAATTTAAAAAGTCTATTACATGCACTTGGTATAAGAGATTACATTTAGGGCATATTTGATGTAACTATCTTAATTTGTCACAAATCTTATAAGTCCTAGTATATTTTAAATCATGTTTTGAACTACATAGAGGTTCCTATTTTTAGACCATTTCACCTTAAATTTGTGCAAATTGCTTGACCATTATAGGATTTCTATGATTTATTTGAACAATTTGACATGATATTATCTGCTTTTGATTTATTTAATTGAGCATCTCTATTTGATTAAAGTTTCAAACCCAGACTATTAGTGAATTTTTAGATTAAATTTGCTCTAAGTATTGATCAAATGAAATGTTTTCATAAACTTTTTTCATCTCTATTTAAGTCTCCTTTTGCCCCTTTTGAATTAATTTGATTGTGTATTTTCAAGTTTTTTGTGATCTTTTCTTAGGAAATTGGTTTATATTTTGTCATGTTCCAAATGAAATGACTTGTATTATTTGTAAATTCATATTTTATGACTTGGTCATTTCCTAGATAATGGACTGGTTTTGGTTCTAGGTTAATGCAAAAGATGGTTTGGTTTTATGCATAAGATTTTTTCTTCTTGCCTTTCTTTTGATTTAGTTTTAGTCTCTTTTTAATCAATATTTTAATTCAAAATAGAATGGTTATATCATTCTCCTATGATCCAATAGTCATCTAATATTTTTTGGGTCTCTTTTTGCCTTAGCCATTTCATTTGGATCTTCTAGGTAAGTGAGATTATGTTGCATGGCACAATCCCACGTACCCACTTCCTTGGGCCCCTTTTAAAGCTTATTTGGTTAACCCTAGACCTTAAAATTAAATGGGATTCTGATAGGTGTCACAATCTTGATTACTCACTTTTTTTATTACTCCTAGATCTATGAGCTTATCCCTTAGATATTCTAGACGTGCATGATAATACCATGTTGTATGATCTCACTTCATTGAGACCTCAAACCCACCAATTTACTCAAAAGGCCTTGGACCTCTGAGGTACATGATAGTTGATCCCCTAGGTGCCCAAAATCATGATGAGGCATGATCCTGATTCTCTAGGCCCCCAAGGTGGTCTATATATTCATGAGTCTCTCACTAGGTACTAAATGAATGATATCTAGATAAGTGTTAAGATATCATTTCATCGATAGTATGTAGGTCATAAATCTATGTAGACATTGAATTAGACCTTGAATGAGTAAATAGATGCCATGTGGCATGGACCACTAACTAGACAACACACTAGCATCCATGTTAGCATTGTATGAACCTAAATTTGATGGTCATCTGGCCTGTCAAAATCATCAGACTTGAGATTATGGTTAGGAATTAATAGGTTTTTGAATTATTTTAGGGTTTCATTTTGATCCTTCCATTAATGATAATTTGGACTATCTTTTTATCATTTTATAATTCATGGACTAATCATTTGTGTAGTTTCCTTCTTAAATATAGTAATTATTTTTATATCAATTAACATATTAGAATTATAAGTTGTTTATCTACTCTCTAGATTAGACCTATCTTGCCTTGTTTCAAGTGTAAGTGGATAATTACATGTTATTTTTTATCTTTAGTCATGGTCAATTTTATTTGAAATGGAATGAATTTACTGTGTTTTGATCTAAGGGTTTAACCATTCATCTATTTAATATATAAATTATATCATTGAAAAAATCCCCCTTTTCATTATTAATTTTTAAAAGTTTTTTTTCATATTTAATCTCAAACCTTGCCTTAGTTGTTTTGGGGTTAAAACTAGATATTTAAAGTCTAAATAACTAGTGCATGTGTTCAAAAGCTAATGGCTAATTGTATTCCTGAAGGTCTAGATTCAAATAGGAACCACCACTTATCCTAATATTAAATCTCTACTTAGACATCATTTTTGAGTTATTGTTATTAGAGGTTAAAGTTTGTCAAAATTTGGATGTCAATGTGAGTGAGGGACCTTATAAGGTCCATTTGTGTCTTTGGAGTCCTTTTGAGTGAAGGGTGTGTCATACAGTTTCTAGGACTTTTACCTCCAAAACTAATAATTTAAAAATTCAAATATTGTCACTAAGTCAAGAGTGACCAAAGCATGGTAAAATGTGGTTAGGAGAGTAAAAGTGGTATAAGGGGAAGATATGTATTGTAAAGGATGTTTTACGTCATTAAATTCTTAAATTAATCAAGGTGGTGATAATCAAAAGTCAGATTGAATAATGTAACTCTCAACATACATTGAGTTGGCATGTAAGGAAGTTTGTCTTGTAACGAACTTAAGTAACAAACATTGAAGTTGGTTTAATGGGAAGTTGTACATCATTATTATGGAGATAAGAGAATAAGGAGAGAGAGGAGATATAAAAAAAGAGGGAGGAGGATCATATAATAAGAGAATATACAAAACCTCTCAAGAAATATGATCAAGTCTTTTCATGGACTGTATATGTAATGTTGATGGATTCTCATAAATAAAGAAAAGTGTTTATTATTATATGTAACTCTCCTTTGATAATAATTTAACCCATTATTGTTTATATGCTGTATTTGAAGGCCATAAAGGCCATTAACATGTTGAAATTTGAGTGAATTTGTAGGTTGTTGGTTAGCTGAAGGTGACAATCAAGAAGTGGTTGAAGGTTACAGTTAAGGGAAAAGGAGAAGAGTTGATAAGATTGGTGAAGTATGGTGAAAGAAGGAGGAATGATCAATACTATATAGGTAGGGTCAAAGATAATACAAATTTTAAGGTTTAGTTTTTGTGATCTCCAAAAATGAGAGAAACTAAAAGACAACATTCTGTGATGAAAACCCTATTATAACTATGACAGTCTCCAAACTGTGTTATCTTAATGCATTTGGCACTTTATGTCAAGAAGGCCATTGTATAGTTTGAGTAGATTAATTGATACATTAATACAAGGTTAATATTTATAATTTATAGGTTTATTTTGGATTTAAAACAAGTAATAAATACTCATTACTCAGTCACTTGGAAGGTTACACTGTTTGCTAAGTTGGCACTTTGTTTGGTAGATAGTCAATACCTTGTTATGTAGTCAAATGCCAAGAAAGTTTGGTGTGTATCTAAATAGGGTAAATTTACATGAATTTGGTATATTTTTGGTGTAATTTATGATATTATAAATCATTAAAAATATCATATGGGAGTTTGGAATGGGTGAACATAAACAGACCCTGTTTTGCTCAGTTGCCTGTGTCTATTTTGTTAGTGTGCTAGTGAAGGAATATGTGGTTGAGAAAGTGTATGGTTGTGATATTGATAAAATTATGAGAAAATTTAGGATGAGGATTAATTATAACAATATTTCATTAGGTTTTTATTAATATATAACGTGTAGATAGAGCCTTTAGTCCTACACAGTCCACTACAAGAGTGACATAATTCTATGTTTTAAGTAAATTGAATCATATGAAGATTGATCAAAGGATATTACCCATTAGGGAAGGTGAGGAATGATAAAACATATTTTTGGAAGGTATTAGGTTCATGTGAAGGGTCTTAATACTAAATAAAGATAAATTTATAGCCTCTCAGCCTTTGTGGTAATGAAACTAGGGTTTCTAAACAAAAACACTCATATTGGGAGTTCTAATCATAGGAATTACATGAAACTTGGTAATCACCCTTTTTTTGTTATTTAATGAAGGATTAAAGTGGTTTTGAAAAGTAAAATATGAATTTTATGATTGAGAGTATGTGCTAGGGCTAAAAAGGCCTAATTGAAAAGACATTTACAAAGAAAGTGACTTCTAAAGGTGGATTTAAACCCTAAAACTTTAGGGAGAGTTATAAAAAGATAGAGAGTGTTTTAATATGATTTTATATTTGTCATATTACTGATATATTTCTCCAACCAAGAGGAAATATAAAAAAGTCTATAAGACTAGTGAGGTCATTGTGAGCTTGTTATGTGGAAATGAGAGTTGAGGTGTGATTGAGCACTTGAATGGGGTTAGAAAAGGTGTGATATGACCATATAATATAATTTATGAAATAATTTTGAGTCCTTGAAACCTATATCAAGATTTGGTACTTGAAACCTAAGAAGGTTTAGTGATAAGATAGTGGATGAGATAAAGGAAGGTAATGAACATTGATGAGTAAAATGGAGTTATAAGATGAAATGAGAAGTGAGTGCCTAGTATAATGATATTCGAGAGTTAATTCAGAGATCATTTTTGAATAGGGACACTAAGAGGAAGTTATCAAGAATAAATATGATTAAACACTATTGGTATTGAAGATGTTTATGCACAAGATGAAGCACTTATTGAGATCATAGTCAATCATAGAGCCATAAATTATTGATTTGGAGACTTCTTCCATATACCTTAGCATAAAATTACTTCCCCTAATAAAAAACAATAGGCTATACCTTCATTATTGAATAATTATATGCCTACTAGAAATACCCATAACATGGTGCATCCTACTGTCCCTACATTTTTAAATGCTAATGTACCAATGTCTAACCCACCACCTCAAAGATGTATTAACAAAAGTTCCCCTATGAAACTTGAGGTATATAATTTACAATAAATGGTCAAGAAACTAACCAATTTTATGGCAAACTTTCATAGACAAGTGCCTCAAAACACTAACCAAATGATGGACTACCCACCTTAGAACCATACTTATAACTTTCAGAGGACTAATAGGTAGTCAAACACTAGGACCATAATGTAAATGTTCTTATTCCCTTTGAAAAAACTAATTAAAAAAATAATAATGACTCCAATTCAGTAAACATGGTAGACCTAGCCTTACCCACTTGGTGTAGACTACATAATACAATAGACTATACCTAGTCTGAATTGGCCTTAAATATATTTTAAAAATAAATGGATAACCTTGAAATAGTTCCTATATTATATGATGTCAAACCAAGCCTAAGTGGGGAAAAATCTAGCACTACCATGTTCTTGGAGACATATGAGTTTTTATTTGATGGCGATAATGAGATTGAGGATAACTTAGATGAGGTCCATGATTTTAAATAGTTCTAAAGGGGGAACACATATGAATTGAGAATTAATTTATAGATTCAATTGACTACTTATACTCCCTCTAAAAACATTCATGTCTCCCCTAATGAAAAATTGATTAATAATCCTTCCCCAATGGACATACTATCTCATATCAACCAATAAAAATGCCACATCTCTTGATGTTGATAAAAAATTAAAATAAAAAAAACATGGGTATAACATTATAGAAGACCTAAATAAAATCAAGGCTAACATAACAATGTTTGAGATAATTTATATGTCCAACCAGAAGGATTTGTTTCTATAAGAATTATCTACTCTAAAGAGGAATGAAGCTAATAACATACCTAATGCTTATGTTGTTGTCTATAAGGAAAAGATAGAGACTACCCATTTTATACTAACAATCAGAATTTTTGGTAAAAACTTACACAATTTTTGATAGATTCAAGTGCTTCAAAGAATGTGATGCCTTATCCAATTTACCACTAGATGGAATTGACACCTAAAAAATCTACTAGAAAAGTTATTCAATTATACAAATCAAAAGTTAAATTTGTTGGCAAGTTGAATCACATCCACATGTAATTATCCTCCAATCCTAGAGTGCAAAAATTTATCGGCATCCAAGTGGTGGATAAACCTAAGGCATATGGGATGCTTCTTAGCAGAGAATGGTCAAAGATACTCAATGGGTATATGGCCATTGATTTCTCCCATATGTGGCTCCCGTAGTGGGGCTTGACTAATTAGATCAAGATTGAGAGAGAGCCAATGATGGATCACATGATTATAGAATACCATAATACTAATGAGATCTTATATGAGGAATATGAACTAGGAGTCTATGTACTCAAAAAAGAAGTAGAAGATTATGGTAGGTTCTCCATAAACATGCTGAATATGCAAAAAGTACTTAAATTTGAAGAGTTGGACCAACTAGATTAAGAATATATCCTATATGTACCATAATTATTTTTAATTTACATTCATTACCAACACAAAAAAAGGTCTATCAAGGCCATAAATATGAGAACACAAAATGCAAAATCTTAGATGTTGCCCATGCTACCATTCTAAATAATTTTGCACCATGTATACTATTGAGGATTGGACTAGAAAATCAATATTAGATAAAGAGGAAGGTGTGTCAAACTTAGAAGCTAAGAAAAATAAAAAAGAAGTTAACATAGTAGTAACACCCAACTTATAGAGCCAACTACACATAACCAAAGATCATATGTGGACATTGAATTTTGATAGCTCTAAATAAAGAGTAGGTGTGGTGATGGGATTGATCTCATCAACCCAAGAGGAAGGTCATATTTAGTATAATTTTTATTGTAATTTGATTTCACTAACAATGTGGCTGAGTATGAATTTTTAGTGTATGGCCTTCAGTTCATATAAATAAATAAGGTAAAGAACTTGAAAGTCCTTGAAGATTCTGAACTTGTGGTTAGATAAGTTAGAAACCACTATGTTTATAATGACAAGTGTTTTTCTAGGTATCATAGTAAAGTGTTAATCTCAATTGAATAATTTAATGAATTTAACATCCAAATGTTTCCCCAAAGAAAGAACTATATAGTGGATGTGTGGGTAATGGTTACAAGTACCTTAGAATCCATTGTTGGATCTAGATTGAAGAGTTTCTTAGTAGAGCTGGTATTTACTCCTATTCTAGGTAACATTAACAAATTCCAAGTCTTCAATGATAACCATCATATCATTAAATTCATCATCAACACTGACACATTTGAGTCCTAGATCATTGATGAAGAATATAGGAAGGAGTTTGAACTAGATGAAGAAGGGGTCATAACTTGAAGACTAATAACATACTGAGAGGTATGGTGTCATTGGAGAGTCTATTTGACATGGACTATTAGGGTGAAAAGGATAAAAAAACCTATACCAAAAGGATTCCTCATCAAATTTACAATTTTAGCAATGCAGGAGAATCAAAACTTGTTATTTTAGGCACAAATTGTACCCACATTGAAAAATAAAGGATTGTACAGGATTTGAAAGACTTTGGTGACATTATTTCAAGGAGCTATGAAGATTTGAAGGTGTTTGACACTTCCATCCTTATGCATACTATTCTAATGAATAATTATGTCAAAGCATTCCACCAAAGGTAAAGGCCAATCAATCCATTGTTGGAGCCCTCAATTTTCAAATAAGTATAAAAGATACTTTATGAAAAGATCATCTACCCTATCAGATCTCCACCTAGGTGGCTGACTTAGTTCCTATTCATAATAAGAGTGGGGATATTAGACTCTATGTGGACTTTATAAATCTTACATTTTTTTTGAAAAGGATAAATAATAGCTACCTTTACTAGATGAAGTCTTGCATATAGTGGATGGATATCAAATGATGTCATTTTTTGATAGATATTCAGGCTATAATCAGGTAGTGATCAACCATGAAGATATGATAAAGATAACATTTATAATTAAGTGGGGTATATTTAAATATAAAAGGATGCCATTTGGCCTAACTAACACATGAACCACCTTCCAACAAGACATGGATATTGTGTTTAAGGACATCATTAGTAGATGTATAATCATATACAGGGATGACCTAACCATATTTTACATGAATAGAGAAGACCACATGAAGGACTTAAAGGTAACATAGTAGAGGTATAGGGACATGAAATATCCCTAAACCCAAAGAAATGCATATTTGGGTCATAGAGTCTAAATTACTAGGTCATATCATGTTAGAGTGAGGTATTTAAATAGGCCTAAAAAGAGTGGATGCCATTATAAAAAATCCATTCCCTGGTATCAGAAAAGAGTTGAAATCATTCTTGAACAAAATCAACTTATAAGGAAGTTCTTCTCAAGTTTTGTTGAGATAGTCCAACCGCTAAACAACATGCTAAATAAGGATGCTAATATTGAATGGATGACTTAAGCATAAGTGAATTTTTCTCAAATCAAGACATCAATTGTAAACACACTGGTGCTTACCAGTCCTAACTACACAGAACCCTTATACATATCTTCATTTGCTTTAGAATACTCAATTGTTGTTGTCTTGATGCAAATAAAAGGAGTTGGGGATGAAAGACCTATCTCATTTATGAGTGCCCCAATTGAAAATTATAATATTAAATACTTGACCATTAAAAATTAGGATTTTAACTTGATCAAAGTAGTCAAAAAATTTAAATACTACATCCAATGTAGTAAATTAGTTACTATTGTGCCGATCCAACTATTAAGCTAATGCTAATGCAAAATGAGTTAGGTGAGTGACATGGGAAGTGGATGAATATCCTATAATAATTTGATCTAGAGCTGTAGATGATGTTTTTTAAAAAAAAAGTTTAGGGGCTCAACAAGACCATGGTTAAGGTGGATCCATAGATCACATGCCAATAATATACAATATAAAGCATTGCAAATGATGATAGGTATGAAGACATAGTATATTATTTTCTAAGAAAAGGTGCCTAGGACACTTTAAATACACTTAGAGGAGATACTTACACCTAAAAATTAGTATTTTCATGATCAAATTAGTCATTATGTATTAAAAAACCATGAAGGCATTTACTTGAGATTCTTGAGTAAAGTTGAAGCTACTGAAGTACTCACTAGTTTCCATGGGAATTATGGGACTAGTCACGATTCAGGGAGTGCCAAAAATCACTAAATAATTAAAGTAGGTTATTATTAGCATCATATTTTTAAGGATGCACATGTTCCTATAAGGTGTTGCCACATTTTTCAATATTTGTGCATAAATAAAGTACTCCAACCATGCCACTATAACCTGTCATTGAGTCCTATCTTTTTTAAAATGGAGACTTGAATTTGTGGGGGCCATAAATGCAAACTCATACATGGGACATATATTTATCCTCACTATAACTAATTACTACATGCACTAAACTAAATCCAAAACATTCAAGAATTGCATAATAGAAGTGGTGATCACATTCCTTGAGGACCACATTGTAACTGGGTTTGGTATGCCATTTGTTTTCGTATGTGACAATGACCCTACTTTATCCTAATTAAAATTTATAGATAGGAATTATGAAAATTAGGTAATTATTAAATTATTATCTAATTACTACCTAAAAGGTAATGATTTAGTTGAATCAACTAATAAAAAATTCTTGGATGTGATCATAAAAGTATTCAAGAGGAATCCTAGAGATTGGCATACTGTTCTAAAGTTTGCATTATGGTCTGATAGACCTAGGACAAAATTTTATTTAGGTACTTCCCTGTACCATATGGTATATGGCCAATACTTTATCTTCCCTATAAAATTCAAGATCTTAACCTTATTGTTCATTAAACATTACCTAGGGGTTGATAATAAGATAAAGGTTTGCCTCCTTAACTTAATATAGTTGGAAGAAAAGTGTGATGTTATTCTATTACAATTTAGTAGGTATCAAGGAGTTTTCAAACACTGGTTTGACAAGTGAGATGAAATAAAATCCTTTTATATATATGATTTAGTCCTTCTTTGGGATAAGGCTCATGAAAATAAGGGTCAAAAAAAAAATTGATGCCCTTTGGCTAGGACCCTTTGAAATCTTTGACATCCTAGGTGAGAATGCTTTCTACCTAAGGTGTCTAACTACTGAGGATGTTCCATTTCCTACCAATGGATAATACCTAAATCACTACTTCCAAGCTTGATATGTATTGGGTTAGTTTTTCTTTTATATTTTTGCTATTTTGGTTTATGTGTATTTTTTAATTTATTTTCTTGTTTTCCTTGTTGGGTTTATTCCCAGCTAATTTCTCCTATGATTTCATTAATCAAAGGCATGATGAAGGATGATAGGTTTTCTAGTAGGTAATGTAGATGACATTATAGTGTGTAGGTTCTTGGAGTTCTATGGCATTATATTTAGTATTCAATTCAATTCTAAAACCTTTAGCTATTTGCTTGCATTATGAATGAGTTTGTGTTTGATAATATGGGGATGGGATATTTAATTAATGAAGATATTTTATTGAAACATGTCATAGAGGTCACTTTCATTATTTATGAGTTTACCTACATAAAAATATTACAACCAAGGTCTAAAAGTGAGAAATATATAATTCCACTTTTTGTTTAGCATGGTGGTCCCAAACCAAGGATTGAAAGGTTTAGTAAAAGAAAAAGAAAGAAAATAAAATCAAACTTAGAAAAAAATAGTCCTATGTGATTCAACCTACCTCTAATAGGGATATGGACACCTGGATGGAAGTAGAGAAAGGCTTTGTGTGGGATTAGAGGCAACTCCATAAGGGATATAGACACCTAGATGATAATAGATTAGTGTACATGTATTCATTCCAAGGTAGATTTCACTAGTTAGATGATCTTAATTGTAGCACCTAATCCTTAAAAATTTTAGAAGGGAAATGAATGCACTAGAACACACTAGTCAATGAGATTTTTAGATTTAAGTACTATAGTCTTTCCCATCTTATCTTTGCAGAAGTTGTTTCATGTTCTAGGTATTGGGACAAGCCAAAGTTATAGGTTGTAGGCAAGGTTACAATATTTAAAAATGCTTAGGAGTATTTTTTAGTAGAGTTTCCATTTGTTCGTACTTGAAAAACATGCCCTAGTTTACTTTAAAATTAGGGAACCTCTTTTACTCTGGAGTTTGGTCCTCTAATTTTTAGTCAAGGTTGGGATTGTTTTATCCACTGATCCAATTGGGAAAGTCATTGAGGAGGTAATGTTATACTTGTTTCACCCTTTAGGATATGTCTAAACTTAAAAAGTATATTAAATGCACTTGGTCTAAGATATTTTATTTAGGGCTTATTTGATGCAATTTTCTGAATTTGTCATAAATATGACAAGTCCTATTTTATTTTGAATCATGTTTTGAACTACATAGAGGTTCCCATTTTCAAACCATTTCACCTCAAATTTTTGAAAATTACCATTATAGGATTTATGTGTTTTATTTGAGGATTTTGACATGATATTATTTGAATTTGGTTTATTTGAATGGGCACTCCCATTTAATTAACATTTAAAACTTGACATATTAGTAAACTATCAGATTGAATTGGCTCTAAGTATTAATCAAATGAGACCTTTTCATCAACTTTTTTCATATTTGTTTAAGTCTCTTTTTCCCATTTTGAATTAATATTCCTATGTGCTTTTAAGGTTTTTATGATATTTTCTTGGGAAATATGGTTTATATCTACTCCTGATCCATATAAAATGGATAGTATTATTTGTAAATTCATGTTTTATGAATTGGTCATTTCTTAGATAATGGATTGGTTTTGGTCCTAGGTTAAGTAAAAAGACTATTTGGTTTTATGCACATGGTTATTTACTCTTTTATTTAATTTGATTTTTCATTAGTAACTTTTTTCTCAAGGTTTAAATTTAAAATCAAATGGTTATATCATTATCCTATGACCATTGGCCATCTAAGCTTTCTCGGGTATCTTTTTGCCTTAGCCATTTCATTTAGATCTTATAGATAAGTGGGATCATGCCACATGGAACAATAACACATCACCACTTATTTGAGATCTATTAAAATATTATTTTGCTAACCTTGGACCTCACAAGCAACTGGGATGCTAACATATTTCATGATCCTAGTTACTTCATTTATGCCATCTAGATGTGCGATCCTAGCCCTCAAACCTTCCATATGTGCATGATCACATCAATTAGAATGATACCACTTCATAATGACATTGTATCTTATTTAATTTCATCAAAATTCCTTGGACCTATTAGATGCATGATATCACACCATGTGATGTGATCCCATTTGTCTAGGCCCCTAGGGTAGTTTATATACCTCTCATTGATTATCAACACCTAGATAATCAAGCCCTCATCTAATTAAGATTGTGTCATGTGGCATGATCACACTTTTATAGGCCTTCAAGGTGGTATGTATATTTATGCATCTCCCATTAGGCTCTAGGTGAATGATATCTAGAAAAGTGTCAAGATCTCATTTCAATAAGAGTATGTAGGTCATAAATCTAAGTGGACACCAAATTAGACCCTACATGAGTGAAAAAATGACATATGGCATGGATTGAAAACTATATGACACACTATAATATGTGTTAGTGTTGTATGAACCTAAATTTGATGACCATTTGTATTGTCAAAACCATTAGACCTAAAATTATTCTTAGGACTTAGTAGATTTTTGAATTGTTTTAGGGTTTCATTTTGATCCTTCCCTTAATGATAATTCAACCTATCTTGTGATCATTTTCAAATTCATGGATTAATAATTCATGAAATGTCCTTATTAAATTTGGTCATTTTTATTATATCAATTAATAGATTATATTACTAAGGGGTTTATATTCTCTCTAGTTTTGACCTATCTTACCTTGTTTCAATCGTAAGTGGCTGATTGCCAATATTATTTTATCTTTAGTTGTGGCCATGAGTATTTACATATGATTTCAATCTAGTGGATAAATGAATGAAAGTGGTATATATATATATATAATTTTGGTTCTTGTTAAGATGTTAAATAGGTCTAGGCCAATCCTAAGGGTGTTTATAAAAATGAAAATATATCTGTTGGGAGAGTAAGGACAAAGGGTACATTAGTGCTTCCCATTGGTCAATAATGTAGTGAATTATATTCCAAAGGACAATGTTAATGTCCAAGTGTTAGGAATAGATGAAAGAGAGACCTGGCTGCCTAAGGGGTGGCTTAGTGATACTTTTGGTATATTTAGGAATAGGTTGGACTCACACAAGAGCCATAAAATGATCAAGAGAGGCCCTAAGATAGGTCTAGGGAAAATCTAAGGATAAGGTGGTCTCAAGTAACACTTATTACACTAAAATGAAATTTTAGATGACTACACTTAGATATTGAAGAAGTGTCATGCTACATATATTGGCTTCATGAAAAGAGGAAATATTTACACTGATAAGTTTCTTATTATCAATGTGAAGTTAAAGGACCAAATGTTCAAGATATTAAGAATGATTTTTAACTATGTCCTTTGGTACTATACTAGCCTTATTTGGTATGTCTTGATTTTGAATGTACTTTGTGAGAAACCCTTTCTTGAGGATGTTTTTTTGCTTAGATTGAATTTGATTTTTAAATTATCTTTTAGTGCTTGTGTGTGTAGTAGCTTATCCTTTTTAATTTATTCCCTTTGTATTTTTTATTTATGTAATATTTATTTTTTATCATGTTCCATTTTTAACCTTTCTTTTTCTAATATTTCTATTTTTAATCATTTCTTTTCAATTTTTTATTTTATTAATTTTCTTATTTCTAATTGTTCCATTTGTAATTGATGCTTTTAAAATTCTTCCTTTTATTTTTATTGCACTTGTTCCTTAGAAGATGCAATATTGACTGTAACATGTTAAGGGTTGTACATATGTGTAATATTGGTTTCAATTGATGTAACCCTTAGACATAAATGTTACATTTACTCTTACTATTACTATGAATTAATATTACAATAAGTGTTTTCACTTTGATTATGTTGATTATCTTGAACTATAGCCTTTATTATGTCCTTGGAGGATTGTATCTCTATAGTAGTGTTTGATATTTCCCTCTATATTGTATATGAATCATCTCAATATGTTACAACTCTAGTAGTTGTGAATAGAGTATGAGATAAGTATTCTTCTATATTGATAGGATCGAAATCTAGCTTACGTAACTTGTCATATACTATATTTTCATATCATCTTCATCAATAGCATACTAATTGATAACTATGTAATTAAGATCTTTGAAATTAGCCAAAAAAGGAGGATTGATATTTTCTCCTTTTATGGTATATCAACTAGTACTTATTTATATATAATTTAATGCTCATGATTGGTGCTTTATCATGTTCTGTACTTGACTCACCTATCTCAAATGTATACATTTGATAAAATGTGATGGGTTATGTAGGTGGTATAATAAAATGATCCTTAGATTATTATTGAGTCACTTTAGAATATATAAATGGGGTATCATTTGCTAGAATAGTAGATTCATATGTCATATATATATTTGATACACCTATGGAATGTAGTAGGTACAACATGCATGGTATGAATCAAATATCATTACAAAATTAAGTTATAGTGAAACTAGTTAGACATGAATTTAAAAATAATAGGCATCATATTGGGACTTATTAGTAAATATAATGTACTAGTTCCACATTTTTAAAGAGAAGTATTATCAATTCCATTGATATTATGTTCTGATTTTTAAATTTTCTTCATATTGATACATGAAAAATAGGCATTTTAGATATACCATGAGGTACGTGAAAACTAATATTTATATATATCATTGTCTGATTTCATGAGTATTGGAACATTACCCCTCACAACATGACTCAGGAAAATTGAAGACCACTTTTCCCAGAATGACAACTCTAATGAGTTTTAAAACTTCCATAACATAGTTGATAGAAATAAAGATAAATTGAAATTTAAAATAAAATTAGAATAAAAAATTATTGTGTATGGAATTAAGAAAATAATTTAAAACCCTAGTAAAAAAATTAGAAAATCAAAGATAAAAAATGCATGGTTTCACCAATAATTTTTACCCTATTTTTTATTTAATAATTATATGTTTGTCAAATAAGTGTAAAACTTGAGAGAGATCATAATGTTAAAGATAAAAAATTATTAGCAATTTTGATTTACAACTTGGTAAATATGTAAATTTGTTATTTTTTAAAAAACAATAAGAATAAATTTACTTAGATTAGATCTGGTTCTTGGTTGATTTTTTTTTATCTATTTAACAGTAGAAATAAGCAAAAGATAGGGCTATGAATACTTAGAATAAGGAATGGAATTTGAAGATACTTATTGATAGTCCACACTGCTTGGATAATATTACAGGCTGATCATGTCTGTTAACTTCAAACATCTCTGAGTTGACTATGATTGATAACTAAAAATGCAAACGTAGAGAAATAAAAAAATGTGACAGTGTAGGATCATGAAAAAAATATTAGGATATTCTTACACACGATCATGCTCCTTAGACAATAATGCAGGCTAGTTATGACTGTTGACTATGAAGTTGTCCACATTAACTATGATGAAACTTTGACTAATTTCCCATGTCTACCAAGTAGTCTAAGATTTTGATATTGTCATGACGATATCATTGTTTTCTTTTTTTATCTTTGAAAACTTATAGGTCTTTGTGAGAGATAGAAACCTAAAAAAAGATAAGGGGAGTGTAATGGGTTGAGATAACCCAAATCACCTCCTTGATTATTTATCTCTACCTATGTATCCCAATAATTTAAAGATGGAATCAATCCACACATCATTCTCCCACCTAGAATGTTTTTATAGTTGTGCTCCTTGAATATATGTATGAAATAATTTATATGGATTTGATAATTGATAATGATAATTATTGACTTGGTTTGAGATGGACTTAGATTGTGACCTATCATTGTGATTGATCTATAATTTTGGAGGAATAAGGTAAATTTACTCAATATGCAATACTATATAAGTGCTTATTAAAATATGACAAAATAAGAATAATTAATGACCTTTGATTTGTATTTATATTAAAACATTATGATAATTTAATTTATCCAACCTTATGAAATGTGTAGGAAGACCCATATAAATATTTCAAGATTTAAAAAATAGCCTGTGATTGACACAATACAAGGCCACACTAAGTCGATAGGTCTACAATAGAAAACTTGCATGCCTAAGGTGGACATGTCTTGGAGAAGTAAGGATAACTATCTTGAGTTAGAGGTAACTTGAGTGTGATATAATAGAGGTTTGAACATTAACTTGGAAATTTTGATGTAGTAGTGATATAAAATAGAGGGTTGAGCTTGTATATAGATAAATGATGTAGAGGAATGGTGAATAAGAGTCATGTACTTTGGCACAAGTCATGAAGTTTAGAATGTGTTAAGAATTAGCACTATAAATTACTTATGATTGAATCTAGGCATTTACAAGTGATACCTTGAGATATATATCTTGGGTTATACCTTTGGATGTAATTGAACATGTGCTTGATGAAAATACATAACACTTAAGTTTTATAAATAAATATAAGGAAACTTTCACTTATGAAATAATTTATGGATAGTTGATTATGTTTTCCATATGAATCTGTAATAAATAAAATATTTTATGGACCTTTGATTTCCTCAATGAATAATAGTGTATAAGGGTTCAGTAGATAATGCCAAACTAGGAATATTTAATGACCTTTGATTTATATTTTTTATTAGGTAGGTTAAAAGATGGGAAAAGGGTTATGTTCCCTTACAAAAGATACCAAAAGATATTCAAGAAAATAGTAACAGTAAAAAAATAAATAGTACCAAAAACTAACCATAATCGTTGACTTTAGCTAAAAAGATGCCAAATAACCAACAAAAAGACAAGAAAAAACCTAGGCATCAGATGAAACTAGTCCAATTCCTCAGACTCAGAATAAAAGATCAATTTCTTAATCCCTATGTTTTCTATTTTTATTTTCGTGCTTCTAATACAATTACCTATACCCTGAATAGCTTCCACATCATACATCTTCCTCTTCTTCCTAGCTAACTTGAGATCCTCCTTAACCTATTCAACATCCAACTTATCTTCGGCTCCTCTACCAATGTGGCTAGGTTCAACACCTTGTGGGATTTATTCAACAACTGCTTCTTCCTCCTTATCCTATTGAAGGTCGACCTTAACCATGGAGAAGTCACTAGAGACCATCAAAATTTTGAGGTTATCGATCTCATCAGATATCTCTATGCTCAAAAGTTTTTGAATTTACACCTTTGTTTACAACTTCTTGACAAAATTTTCTATTTCTTCTTATAGTTTGAAGTTAAAAGAGGCCCACCCCATGTTGGTGATGGGTGAAAAAAATTTATGGGGAGACCTTTTGACTTCCACTAGGGTTAAAATCTCGTTGAAAATTCTCTATTCTGAAGAAAACATTCTGACCCCCTTCTTGCTCAGCTTCTGGTTCTAAGAAGAATTCATCCTCCATTTTAGACTCCTCTTGCTCACTCATAATGTGAATGGCCTCCATTACCACCTTGGTCTAAATGGGTTCCTCATTTTAAAAAAGATCAAGATGAGCCCCTGGTGGATGATATCAGCTGAAGGATTACATTTGAAATTATAAACAAACGCTTCCAATGACTTGAGTAGAAAAAATTGAATACTTAATAGGTGGCCCCTAAAATGGTCAAGGAGCAAAAAATGATGAGATAATATTACCATGTGATTCCCCTTAAGGGTGATGTACCTCATTATTTGGAGGCACACATCTAGCCATTTACTAGGGAGGTCCACCCTTAGGAACCCTTTTTGAGAAGATGATTTAGGCTTATTTTATTTCATGTTATAAAAGATCTTGAATAATTATTGCTTCTTATTTTTGTCCTTAAAAGCCTTCACCCTTGAACAATCCATACCAGTGATGTCTCCTATAACTTATTCCATAACCAGTAGCTTCAAGCCATGTATACAAACCTATCTGTCATTCCAACCACAAGCAAAGTCTCTAGATAATGCCACATAATGGCCTACAAGACACTAAATATATCTAGAAATCCCACCCTTGACTATTTTTTTCCACACATATGCATCTTCCTTTACTTTTATGTAATAAATTAGCTCGACCTGATTGCGGTCTCCTTCCATACTCAACTGTTTGCTTCTACTACAAATTTTATGGACTAGGACTATAGCCATGAAATATAGAATGATGTTGAAGGCTATCCATTATAATGATCAGAGCTTAAGGTGAAATAAATACAAACATTTTAAATCTTAAGATGTGGGTGAGTCATGATCACCTTACACGTATGAGATTTCATCATCCCTTGGTGATTGTGATAAAAATGATGGGCACCATAAATTCACATGTTATATTATACTTTATCAAGCTCAATAAAAGGGGTGACATCTAAAGGAAGTTACGCATCACCTTTAAAATGGGTGAGGGATCCACTAAGAAACCCTATATTAGCCATTTTATCTGCACTTTTGTTACCTTCTCTATAGACACAATCAATAGATTTCTTATTGAAGAAAGTAAGTTTTTTTTTAGAATCTTCAATAATATTAGTTATGTTCCAAGAGGGTTGGAAGGATCCATTAAAACATTTGATGATGTTTAAAGAGTCACCCTCCACTTGTAGATTATCCATACCTAGCTTAACAACAATATCAATTCCCCAAAAAGCAACCTTAACTTCCACCATATAATTGGTTTGGATCCCCAAGGTTCTCATATGTTGAGCATGGCCATTGATATTAAGTTGTCATTGATGTTAAAAAGATCATGAGATATTAGTGCATTAATGATGAAGGAGTTGTGTTTGATATCTTGGAGAATATATGACACATTTGTAAGTCTATAAGGATAAAGAAGAAGTTGTGAGGCATCCATAGATGTTTTGGTGAAGTTTTGGTATGTCACTTGATCATTTGGAAAGAGAAACATGCAAATTCTACCTTAAGAGAAGATGGACCATCACTGTAGATCATGCAGATATAAATGAAGAAACAACTTTGTGCATTTATTTTAGTTACTTAGAAAGTTAACTAAGGTTTAACAATTTCATGGAGATGTTGTCTATAGTTCCAAGAAGCTACCCTAAAAATTTGGACTCTTGAAGTTTTTTCTAGCTCAAGTTATAAACCTTAAAAGTTGTTCTTATAGACTGTGATGGGCCAAAGACCATCAATTTTAACTACATTGAAGTCTGAGGTCACTAGTAAGCAGATCTAATGGTGAGTGTTCATCATCAAAATCTTGATCCAATGGTGCATGTAAAGTCAAATTGTTAAAGTTTCATGAGATTAAATGTGCTTGTAACATGTGTCTCAATATCATTGAGTTAATAGTAGATCAATGGTTTATGGGTGTTTATACAGATAAAGATTGATAGTGTAGGTTGAGTCAAAGAGTGAAATGTGCAAAAAACATGCAAAGTTGTTAAGTGGCACAATCATGAGAGCTCTGATCTAAGACCAATGGTGATAATTTCAAGGTATAGTTCAAGCTACTTAGAGAAGATTGATGGTGTGTATTTGATCTAGCTACCAAGAGAAATGAGATGTAGATAAAATGTTTGATGTTTAGTGTCTGAACAGTGATCGTTGGAATTTGAATTTCAAATTAATGAAGGAAAAAAATGCTTAGTTTTTTAGCTATATCTTTTGATCCAAGATAAATTTATCAATGTAGTAAAAATAAAAGTTGTAAAAGACTTCAAGGTGCATCGAAATAATTTATTTAGAAGGTTTGAATGTTTATAAATTTGAGGTTTTAGAGATTCAAAGTTGACTATTTGTTCATTCATGGTGTTACAATTATAAAATAATGTTTGAGCAATTTGTGCTTTAGTAGAAGAGTGTTTTGGTGGGACAAATCACATGAATATGTCATAAGGGTTATATGGAGTGGACCTAAGTATTTTAAATTGATTGTGTGTTCTTAATTTGCTCGATGAAGTAATAAATGAGTGAATAGGTCTCCATGAGACCTATAAGGGATACTAAAGCCTAATTGAAAGGCTTAACTACTTAAGTATGACCCATAGACGATATGGATGACCTGTGATAATGTATTTGAGATATATCTTAGCATGATAGATATCTTAAGGGTTAAGGCAAATCTTATGACTGACCAAGAAGCTGATATTCATGAAGAATCTATAAATAATGGAGACCAAGGTAATGGTTTCTATACTTGTATGAGGAAGTGTTGAGAGAGTATAAGATAGAGACAAAGAGATCAGAGGGAGTTTGATTAGTGGATGGAATGAAGTACATAGAAGAGTTTTATGAGAAATTTTGAGTGTGTGTGAAGAGTTTTAAAGAGAGTTGTTATACATTATTTCTCCAATCAGATTAAAAGGAAATCAATGTTTTGGAGTTGATTTTATAGGTGGTTTTTGGGTACTCAACATCTAGAACAAGTGGGTGCTTTTTCATAGTTAGGGGTGGGTGATCTTTATAAATTGTGTGCTTAACTAAAAGGTCTCATGTTTGTGATCATATTATAGGACAAGTATTCCATGTGTTTGTATGCTTGAGAGTGGGTTTTATTCCCTAAGAATATTTACCATGTAGATCTTGTGTTATTTGTGTGATCTTGCATCATCTTGATTATTCATTATTATGAAAATATTGTATGCTTTATGAATGTTTATGGTCATTGATTAAGAGTTTTAAAGGATTAAAATTGAAGTTTGAAATATCTTGCATCACTAATTCACCCACCCTCTTAGTGATTGTAACTCCAACAATTGGTATTAGAGTAAGATCTTCATTGCAAGTTTAACCACTTGAAGGTAATCTAAGATACAATATGGCAAGTCAACAAAATCAAGGTTTCTCTACAAAATAAGCACCATTATTCAATGGGTTAAATTATGCTTTCTAGAGTATAAGGATGATGACATACATCATGTCTTTAGTGTTTGATATTTGGCAATCTATCATGGATGGTTATACTACACCAACCGCTCCTCAAACTAGTACTGCTGATAAGAAGTTGAGTGAGAATAATTGTAAAGCTATGAATGCTATGATTTTTGGTCTATCTGAGGCTGAGTTAACCAAAGTGATCCATTGAAAGTCTACCAAGGAAATGTGGGACAAATTATAGAATATTTATGAACAAGACTCAAAGGTAAAATTAGCTAAATTTTTGACCTACTGAAGGTAATTTGAAGGTCTCAAAATGAAGGAAGAAGATACTATGGCATCCTATCTTCTAAGGGTTGATGAGGTAGTAAACACGATCAGAGGTCTTGGAGAGGTGATTGATGAAGGTACTATAGTACAAAAGGTATTGAGGACTCTTATGCTCAATTTTGATTCAAAAGTCTCTGATATAAAAGAAAGTCATGATCTCACTCAATTGAAGATGGATGAACTGCATGGCATCCTTATTACTACCTATGTGATGAGAGTTGATGAGGATAGACCTCCTAAGAAATACACAACATTCAAGATAGAAATGAAGCCAAATAAGAAAATAACTCAAGGTAATGAAGTCAAGTATGATGAGATATTTGATGATGAACTAATAGCTTTGTTTACAAGTAAATTAAAAATAGGATCAGAGAAGTATAAGGGTAAACTACCCTTCAAATGTTTGAATTGTGGAGAAGTAGGATGCTTTGCTAACAAGTTCCCTCATAAACATAAGAATAATGATGATGAAGAGCATGGTGAAATCCAAGATGAAGGAAAGAAGACATTTAGGTCTAATAAGAGGAAAAAAGGATTCAAAAGAGTATGACAACAAGAAAAATTCCTTCAAGAACAAGAGGAGTCTCTACACCAATAAAGATGTCAACTGATCAGATTAGAGTGAAGATAGTGATTCTGATTTTGATATTGAAGATAAAGTCCTATACATGGCCAAGGAAGGAATTTTCTCATATAAAAAAGAGTCTAATTAGAGTGATATAAATAATGAAGAAGATAAGGACTATGAGACTGAATTGAGGAATGCTCATGAAGAATTGAAGATTGAGAAGAAGATTAATAAGAAGATGAAGTCTCAAATCAGGGACTATGAAGATAAATTTAGAGTGTTTGAGGAAATAATGAATGAAGACACTAAGGATCATGAAGATTTAATCAAATATCTCATTTTTCAATTTGAAATCCTATCTACAAGCCTAAAATCTAAAAGAGATGAGTGTTCTAGGTATGTGATTGAAAATGAGTCATTAAAAGCTAAGTTAGAAAAGACATCTAGTAAGATGAACTCATATGTGATGTTTGAAAAGAGCTCAAGTGATATAGACAACATTATGAATAGTCAAAATCATGTTAATGATAGAACTGGACTTGGTTACAAAGAAGAACAAAAGAATGTAACTCAAGATAAGATAAATACCAATGCGAACAAGGATAATCAAACCTTGAAGATCAATTATCAGTCAAGTAATGAAGGTGTTGGTAAAATAAGGACAAATTAGATTAGAAAACTAAATGCCATGAGGCATACAAAATTTAATGGTTACTACCATATTTGTAATCAATTTGGTCATAGGGATAGAGAGTGTAGACGACCTGCTGAGAATGAGTAGAATCATCAGTCAAATAACATGAACAAAGTTGAGTGGTTAAATTGTTATGACATAAGATACATTGAAATATTTTGTCCAAATTAGTTAAGGAATGTTGAGTTTACTTTAATAAGAATGGTTTGATACAACTATGAGAAGATTGGTCATATTGCTAGGTTCTACAAATAAAGTTGTTTAAGTCAAAATAAGTTCAATCAGACTCATATTATGCAAGGAATAAGACACGTTAACTTATGGAAACCAAAAATGAAAAGTGTGAGTCATGATGAGTCTATGGGTCTAAGTGGTCTATTTGTTGTGGTGGAGAATGCTACAAAGGTTGAATAATGCCAAGATTTCTCATTATCTGCTTATGTTGTGAATGAAGAGAATAATCTCAAGGAGAAGACCAAGATGCTAGTTGAGGCTAGTCCTGAGGTGTGTATAGATATAAGTGAAAATCCTACTATTATTGAACAAGTTTCATGCAAAGAACATTAGTTGTCAATGACTAGTGATGAGATTATTTCTTTAGATGAAAAGGTATGTCATGAATCTATGTTATCTCCATATATTGTCAATCTTTTCTTAGAAGAAAAGGAGAATATTTTTATTGATGAGAATGTTTCTTCTCTTAAACCTAATAATAATAACTATTAGTATCATATGACCAAGGAGGATAACGAATATGAGGATTTGTGGGAAACTCTTGATTTCACATTGTTCTAGGATATTGTGGGTTATAGTGTCTCTATCTAAGCTTCAAAGAGACACTTAACATAAAGAAGAAGCATGGTGGATTCTAGTTGAGTTTTGGTTGATGTTTTAGGACAAGAAAGGTCATAATAAGATTGTTTTTTAAACTATGGAAGAACAAGATAAGATATTTTAAGAAACAATGATCCTAAATTCAAAAATTTGATCAAATCTGAAGGATTGTCTAGTTGGTCAAATGGTGAAGAATTAAGATGTTGGTTCTAAAGGTCTATAGGAAAAGAATGGAGGTTTCCAAGTATCTAATCAAGGATGGTGAGTTATCAAGACATTCTATTGCATATAAAGGTATGTTGATCTTGTTCAAATGTGCTCAAGGTGTGTTTAGGGTTTTTGGTCCTAATGGTAAGATCTTGTCAAGTACTTAAATTGATTGATCAAATAATGAAGATTGAAGACAAGGTTAATATGGAGTACAAGGATAATGTGTTTTCATATTGTTGTTACCATGAATAAGGTCTTATAGTTATTTATATGCCAAGTTGTATATGTCATAGTTCCATGAGAGTTGAAAATGTTCTAAATCACTATGGCTTGTAGAGGATAAAGGGCAATTGTTTTGTTGTTATGAGATCCATATTGTTTGAAGTGTTGCTGGTAGATCTAGTTCATTGAGAAGACTTATTGAAGATGATCTTTTTTAGATAGATCATGATATTAGAGGGAGCTAACTTAGATAGTTTGAGAGGCTTGAAGAGATGACCATGATGTTAGGGGGAGCTTTATAAGCTCTATGAGTAGTTTGTCAGGTCCAAGGATTAGATACGTCTAAGTTAGATTAGTGCATGTCAAAGGGGGATAAATTTATTCATATTCTTGAAAGTATATAAGTATCATGAGCATTTTAATAGTATTTGAATGCACACATAATATTGAGGAATGTTTGTTGACATGTTGAGGAAGAAACCCTTTGTCATTAATGTCAAAGGGGGAGAAATAATAGAATGAAGAAGTTTAAGTGAGTAAGAAGTACTTATAAGGGTGTTTTGACATCAATTACAAAGGGGGAGATTGTTGACCATTGTCATTAATGTCAAAGAGTGCATGAGATACTAGTGTATTAATGACAACGAAGCTATGTTTGATAGTTTGGAGAATATATGGCACATTTTTAGGTCTGTAAAGATAAATAAGAAGTTGTGAGGCATCCATAGATGTCTTGGTGAAGTTCTAGTATGTCACTTGATCTTTTGGAAAGAGAAACATGTATTTTATAGGTTAAGAAAAGCCATACGGTCATTGCATGCCATGTAGATATGAATGAACCAACAAGTTTGTGCATTTATTTTAGGTACTCAAAAATTCAACCAAGTTTAAAAGATTTCATGGAGATGTTGTCTATAGTGTCAAGAAGGTACATTAAGGATTTGGACTCTTGAAGTGTTTTCTAGCTCAAGTTATAAACCTTTAAATTTTCTCTTATAGACTATGATGGGACAGAGACCGTCAAGTTTAACTACATTGAATTCTAAGGTCACTAGTCAATAGATCTAATGGTGATCATTCATCATCCAATTTTTGATCCAATAATGTATGTGAAATCAAATTGTCAAAGGTTCATGAGATTAAATTTGCTTGTGACATCTGTCTCAATCTTATTGAGTTGATAATGGATCAATAGTTTGTGGGTGTTTTTACAGATAAAGATCGATGGTGTGGGTTGAGCCAAAGAGTCAAATGTGTAGAAGGCATGTAGAGTTGCCAACTAGAACAATCATGGGACATATACTATAAGATAAATGGTGAAAATTACAAGGTAAAGTCCAAGATAATCATAGGATATTGATTATGTGTATTTGATCTAGATACTATGAGAAACAAGATGTAGACAAAGTGTTCAATGTTTAGTGTCTGAATAGTGACTGTTGGAATTTGAAATTCAAATTAATGAAGGAAAAATAGTGATTAGATTTTGAGATATATCATTTAATCTAGGATGAATTTATTGATTTAGTAAAAATCAAATTTGTAAAGGAATTAAAGGTGCATCTAGAGAATCTAGTTAAAAGGTCTGAATATTTGTATAGTCAAAGTTTTAGAGCTTTAAAGTTTACTATTTATTCGTTATGGTGTTACTATGTATAAAATAATGTTTGAGAAATTTGTGATTTAGAAGAAGAGTGTTTTGGTGGGATAAATAAAATTAATATGTCATAAGGGTTATATGGAATGGACCCAAGTATTTGAAATTGGTCATGCATTCTTAATTTTCTTGATGAAGTGCTAAATGAATGAATAGGTGTCCATGAGACCTATAAGGGCTACTAAGGCCTAATTATTAGGTGTAGATGATTAAGTGTGACCCCTAGATGCTATGGATGACTTATGAAAATTTATTTAGGCTATGTCTTAACATGATATATGTCTTAATGGTTAAGGTAAGTCTTATGGCTGACCAAGAAATTGATATTCATGAAGAATCTATAAATAGTGGAGACCAAGGCAATGGTTTCTAGTCTTGTATGATGAAGTGTTGAGAGAGAAAAATATAGAGACAAAGAGATTAGATGGAGTGTGATCAGTGGATGAACTGAAGTATAGATAAGATTGAAAATGAGTGAAGAAGAATAGAATGATAAAAAAGGGGTGTTTGGATGCATTGCTTATATGATCAAGTTTGAGTGTGTGTGAAGAGTTTGAAAGAGAGTTGTTATACATTATTTCTATAATCAGATTGAAAGGAAGCTAGAGTTCTAGAGTTGTTGATTTCATAAGTGTTATGTGGGTGCTCAATATCTAGAAAAAGTGGGTGCTTGTTCATACTTAGGGGTGGGTGTTCCTTGTGAAGTGGGTGCTTCACTAAAAGGTCTCATGTTTGTGATCATATTATAAGACAAGTAGTCCATGTGTTTGTAGGCTTGAGAGTGGATTTTATTCCCCAAGTGGGTTTTCCACATAGATTTTGTGTTATGTGTGTGATATTACATCATTTTGCTTATTTATTGTTATGAATATCTTATATGATTTATGAATGGTTATGGTCATTGATCAAGAGTTTGAAAGGATTACAATTGAAGTTTTAAATATCTTGCATCGCTTATTCATCCCCCTTTTAGTATTTGTACCTCCAACACATGTAGGCTACCATAAGGTTCCTATATGAATCCTAAATAACACCTCCTAATCTTGCAGGTCCAGGGTTCCCTTTATTTGATCCATCAAAATTCAGTTTGTACCATTAGAGAGGAGGGGGAGTCCAATTGGTCTTAAATATATCTACAAACTTCTTGTGAGAATGTGCAAGGATTTTGAGATTCAAAAAGTGGAGAATATAATAAAATTAGGGGGAGGGAAGATCATCAAAGGTGGAAGCAAATAATAGATAATTCTCTTTAACAAAAGCCAACATTTTCTTGAAAATTGAGAAATGACTAAGGATCCAATTATTGAAAATGACTAAATTCCCTAAGATCCAAATTCCCCAAAAGATGTGAGGAAGAACAATGTTCCACCAGAATTTTAGATGTGGGTAATCCCAAGGTGCCTCCCATTGATAGATTAAATCCTTTATGGACCTAGGCAAAACCTAAGAGTAATTAGACAAATTGAAGAAAGACTAAAAAATAAAGGAAGCAAAAGGATAGGTAAGGAAGACATGTTTAATAGATTCAGTGTCTTGTCTACATAAATCACAGCTATTAGGAATGAAAATTCCCCTCTTCATCAAATTGTCCACTGTTAGTATTTTATTTTGTGCTATCAACTAGAAGAAAAAATTGACCTTGGGGATGAGGGTTTTGATCCACAAACAATTCCATTTTTTTTGTGAATCATTTGTATATTTATGTTAATTTATTATATAGATATATTTAATTAAAAAAAAATCCACAGTCTCTTCTTAGTCCCATAGTGAAAGATAGCTATATTTGATAGGAAATAGCCACTAGGATCAACCTTTCAAATAAGATGATCATTTTTTGGGAAAATGCTGATATGACTGTTTTGAAGGATTATGTTTAACTATTTTAAAAAACTAGTTTTTTGAGGGATCAAATATTCTTTGTGGATAAGTTTCCACCTTTTTCTGCCATCAATCTCCTACCAATAATTGTACACCCTATGACCAATGGATATTTTAAAGTACTCACTTAGTTCTATTGTGTGAGGCAAGGAAACAAGTGGGGTTTGATTTAGCCAAGGTCCCCCCAAAAATCAACTTTATTTCCTCTACCTATTTTCCATTTTAGTCTCCTCATGAGAATATCCTTTCCATCTCTCAAGGATTTCCAAAATGTGAAACCATTATCAAGGCCTTTTTCCAGTAGTAAGTAGGAACCCTCCTCAAAATTTAGGTATTTTACCTTGATGATCCTAGTCCAACTATTGTCTTCCTTGATTACCCTCCACCCTTGTTTAGCTAAGAGGGCTTGGTTCATATATATCACCCTTCTAATCCCCAAACTTTATTTAGCTAATGGTAATCTTTATTCTAGGAAACAAGTGGGAATTTGAATCTTTCTTCCATTACCCTCCATAAAAAATTATTTTGTATTTGCTTAATTTGTTCTACCACTTTTCCCAAGATGACAAGTAGAGACATGAAGTACATAGGAATGCTTTGTAGTGAACTCTTAAGTAATTTTAGTTTGCCATCTTGAGACAAACAAATTCCCTTTTCATCTAAATAATTTCCTCTAAATCCTATCAATGAGTGGATTTTAGAAATTCATTTTCATTTTTACTTTAAAGAGAGAAATGCCAAGATAAGATGAAAGAATATTTTTGATAATGCACCTAATGATCCTAAAAATATTCCTTTACAGAGAAGCTAGAGTATTGATAAATAATAAGGAACTTTTGAGGAAATTATCACTTTGGACCAACACTATCTCATAAATTTCTAAGATTTTCTTGAAGCATTTAGATTCAGAGATCAAGGCGTCTCCCATCATCAAAGTATCATCTGTGAATTTTTAGTGGGTGACAAAACTAGTGTTTGAAGTAGCTAATATTCCCTTGATAATCCTATAAGAACTTGTGGTGTTAATGATTCTACTTAGAGTTTTAACCATTAAAATGAAAAATATGGGGAGAGAGGATCACCTTGCTCGAGCCCTTTGCCTTCTAAGAAAAAAACTTTAGGAACCCCATTGATAATTATAGAGAATGTGGGGGTATATATGCAGGAAGTAATAAAATTTATGACAACCTAATTAAACTCAAACTTTTGAAGGACTCTATCCAAAAAGTGCCAAGAAACTTTGTCATAAACTTTATTCATATCTAATTTTAGGAACATATCTTGATGATAATAATTTGCAATCGAGTGAATAGTTTCATGGTCAATATTAATACCATCCAATATTTGTCTACTAGACACAAAAGACCCTTGTTTCTCCATAATCAACTTATTAAGAAGGGTTTGAATTCTTAGAGACAATCCTTTAGTGCAGATTTTTTAGAAAGTAGAACATAAACTAATTGGTTTGAAGTCCCTCAATTGGTTTGCCCCTTGATTCTTAGGAATGAGAAATAGAAAAGTATTGTTGAATTCCTAAAGCATAGTTCCTACTTTAAAAAACTCATTGACATCCAACCAAACTTCATTTTGAATGATGTCCCAAAAAACCTAAAATAAAAATGGGGGTAATCCATCTGGGCTAGGTGCCTTGTCACCTTGGAGGGTGAAAATTATGGATCTAACTTATTCATCTGAGAGGGGAGATATGATGGAGGCATTGTATTCTTGGGAAATAACTACCTAAAAGAGGTTAACCATATGATCTTCTAGCTGAGCATCCTGAGGGGGAACATGAGCCAAAAGATTTTTATAAAGTTTTACAATATGAAGTTCAATATCTTTTTCATCCTTGTACCAAATCCCATCTTCCCCCTTGATTTTAAAAATGAGTTTGTTCTAGAAATTTATAGAAGCTGAGAGATCAAAGTACTTAGTTTTCCTATCACCTTTAGCCAAAATTTCCTTGATTTTTGGCACCAAAAAATCTCCTCCTTGGCTTCTAGATTATTGAATAAAATTAGCAGATCCTTTTCTTTGGCTTGCAGGGAGGGAGTGAGGTTGAAGGTGATGGTTTCCTCTTTAATAATATGTAGTTCCTCCTCAACTCTGCATTTTTGGAAAAAAATATTCCCAAAAAATTTCTTATTCTATATCTTGAGTTTATACTTAACATCCTTGAGTTTCATGGCTAGAATGTACATGGTAGAGCCTTGCACCATAAACTTCCACCATTACTTTAGAGAATTTGATAGAGATGAGTTGGTAAACCACATTTTTTCAAATCTAAAAGGGGTACTCTTGAATTTTAAATCTTTTCACTAGATAAAACCAAGGGATTATGATCAAATCTAATTCTTGGGAAAGAGGATAGAGAGTAGATTGAATGGAGATCCCACTATAAAGACACTAGAAACCTATCAAACCTAAATTTAATAAGGTTTTCTCCTAATCTCCTATTTGACCAGGTGAAAGGGTTACCTTTTAGGTTAACATCCAAGAGCTCTACCTCAGCTATAAAGTCACTAAGGTCTAACATATTATCATTGAGAGAGCAGGATATCCCTTTATTTTCTCTTGTAGATAGAAGAGAGTTAAAGTCATATACCATCATCTATCTCTTATCCATGAAGGGTTTTCTAATCTCAATTAAATCTTCCCAAAATTTTCTCTGGTCATTCTTAGAATTAGGTACATAGACATTAGTTAGAACCCATTCTTGATTGCTATGAATGTCTTTGAATAAAATAGAAATATGAGAATCAGCTTCAAGCAAGACTTTTCCTTCCAAAGTTACTAGATCCCAAAATACCACCATCCCATATGAAGGACCTTAAGAACTAATACTACTAAATAGAGATTTACCCCAAATGTTTACTTTATTCTTAAAAAAATTATCCTTAGACATTTTGGTTTCTTGGATAAGAAAAATATAAGGTTTATGATTATGGATCATATTTTTAGCAAACCTCTATTTCATAAGGTTATTCAACCCTCTTATGTTCTAGGAGATGATCTTCATTTTGTATTACTTAGAAAGTGTCTGAGGGTCATTTGAGTACCCTTTGCTACTTGGTTGTCAGTTTTTGATTTTATAGAATTTTGGTTAGTCTACCTTAGGAACTTAGCTCTTCTCCATCTACTTTTTTCCTACCTTTTTTTAGTTGACATTTCATCCATTGTTTGTCTACCATTTCCTTGATAATATTATCACTATCTCTCTTGCTTGCTGAGGAACATTACCCCTCTATATGGGAAAAAGGCTTAGACATCCCAAATTTTTTGATTAGAATTAGTAATCCCTAAACATAAATTATTTCTTGAAGGACCAGATCATTATCAAATAATAAAGTTTCATAAGAAATAAGATGAGGTGAGTCATTATGGAAGATAGTTTGAGGTTCCTTCAATGAAGGAGATAAAGCATGGTTTGAAATGGGAGACACAAAAGCTACTTTAGACAAGATTTCAACCATGGGTGGAGTGACTGTAGTTGAGTTATAAACCTTTTGATCAATTTAATCCATAAATAGAGCATTAACTAAGGGATTCAATTCTGAGCTAACTTGAGGTAGGCTAAGAATCTTCAGGGAAAATGAAGACTTAGAAGAGATAGTAGATAATTTTTTTCCCCAAGATGAGAGGAGGAAGAGTAGGTTTAAGGAGGATGGGAAGGGGATAAGAGTAAGGGAAAGAGGGAATGGGAGAAAATATAAGGGGATGATGGGGGAAAAGGTCCAGGGATGGAGGTTTATTAACCCAGTAGGGAGTGGGGGGAGGGATGGCTTCTTGATCAGGGGACACTCCTTAGAGGAATGATTCAAAACTCATAAGTTTTATATATTTTTGAATTCTTTTTGAAAACTATGTGTTGATTCCAAACCCCATATGTATATTTGACATTGATAGAGTGAATGAGAGGTTTGTTAGTATGAATGAAAACACATACATAGGCAACCAAGAGTCTATGTTTGGACCTAGTAATGGGGTCAATGGAAATAAGTTGGATGAGGGTTTTGGTGATGCCTAAGATAAAATTAGAGGCCCAAAATTCCAAAGGAAACTTTGGTAGATTCACCCAAATAGGGATGTCCTCCATGACCATGCTATTAAGATTAAACCCTACCTTCCATTTGTGAAGACATACATTAGATTTTCCCATGAACCATGGGCCTCCAGTGAGGATCCCAATATAATATTCAGAGTGGGATAGGTTAATAAGAAAAAAAATGTTAGGCATAGTGATAATCTCGATCTATCCCTTGGGATGCCATTTGAAATTAACGCATGTACATAATGAGTCTATATTAGGTCTGAAATCACTAAATTTATCCAAGAGTGAGTTTGACAAAGAAGAGTCAATAATATCTATGATAGAGTTTGGGACCTCATGACATACCTCATTTCTTTCACTTATTGTGATTAGAAAGGAATATTCTAAATGTTTTTTGTTTGAGTGTTCTTTAGACACCAAGTTAGCCCATGAGATTAATTTTTTTCCTACAGAGAGATTAGGTGCTATGTCTAGTGGATCCTATCTTAAGGCATTATTCAAAGTGGGTAGTGGACCCTAATCTAGATCTGGTGAAAAAACTATCACATCTTTCATGGGATCCCCAACATCCTTCACAAGATCTCCAGGCTAACACTCACCTTCTTCCCACCTATTTCTCTCATTAAAAATTCCACCTTTAGACATCCCACCCATCGCTTGTTCTAATAAATGATATTTTAACACCTTTTATTTATATTTAAAGTGAAAATTTGTGATAATTACTTTGGATGACCTTATGAAACATGTGGGAAGACCCAAATAGATATTTTAATTTAGAAACTAGTCATAAATTAGTGTAGGATGAGGCCACACTAGGTGAACATGTTCATAAAAGTGGTCCTGTCTACCTAGGGTTTACTTATCTTGGAGAAGTAGGGATAACTATCCCAAGTTATAGGTAATATGAGGGTGATATAACATAAGTTTGAGCATTAACTTGGAAGGTTTGGTGTAGTAATGATACAAAAAAAGGGTCAAGCCCATATATAGATAAATGGCTTAGAAGAATGGAAAATAATAGTCATGTACTTTGGTGTGAGTTATAAAATTTAGGATGTATCAATAATTAGCATTGTCAAGTACTTGTGACTAGATTTAGGTATCTACAAGTGATACATTGAGAGGTATCTCTTGGGTGATACACTTGGATGGAACAAAGCATATGCTTGAATAAATACATAACACTTGAGTTTTATCAATAATTATATGGAAATTTTCACTTATGAATTTATTTATAGATAGTTTATTATGTTTCCCATATGATTTTAAGTAGATAAATTATTGTATAGATAGTTTTTATTATAAAATATTTTACAAACAACTTATTATGTTCTAAATTAGAAAGGAATCAAAATTTAATAGAGTGATGTTATATATCATAGTGTAATGTTTAGCTAATAACTAAGTAGAAATAAAATTTATCCTAGATATTTGAACTATGTACATTGATCATACTTAGGGTGCATTACATGAATATTAGACGAATAATATTTATGTGGAATATTAAACTATGTGATCTTATCATAATCACATTGTAGCACATAAAAATTAAATGTTTATCTATATTTTTTTATAATGAATATGAAATTTTATTTTATTTACTAAAGATATGATTTTAAAATTAGAAACTTGAAAATGTTAGTTTTGACCTATCCTTGACATACATGACATGTGCATAAATTTTGACTCTTCTTCACATTTTCTCATAGCCATTCACCTATCTACAAACTTGACTTTCTCAAAACTTCATCATTAATATTCATGATCTCCCTATTATATTCATAAATGATATGTTAGCCTAAACATAAAACTAACATATTCTATGTCACTATTTTCTCCTTCCTCAGTAGTGCTAACAACAATTAGATGAATCCAATTACTGGAAATGTATGCCTTTACTGATAATGTCCCACTTTACTTGAACAACCATTTTTGTAATTAAATTTACTCCCTTGGTTCAACCCATACATTTCATATGTTGGTTATGGATAATTACTTAAAAGAGTATGTATCTATACACATCAATCCTAATGCTATTCCTATTTAGCATTTATCTTGATCTCACATGGATATCTCTTGGAAAACTACTTATAAATTGAGATATTTATTTACAAATCTTTGAGGCACTATCCTTAAGCATCCAAATTTGAAATCCCATCAAAGGAATAGTACCTAAGCCAAATCTAGTGTTAAAATCCAAAGCTCTAGATTACATTCTAGAAAATTACTATTTAGCACAAATAAACATAAATAGGTTAAATACACATGATTTCATCCCTCTTTGGTGTATCGAAGGGTATGAAATTCTCAACCACTTATTAGAGTGTGATTTTGGATATCCAACTAATATTACTAACCTTTTTTAACATGTAAAGAAAGATTCAAAAGTGAAGATAGGTTTCAAGGTAGAGATGGATGAAAAATGAATTTGTGAATAAGACCTAGGATGTGAAGTCATGCTAGAAATATATTGATAGGAAGACATAAATAATTTTAGAGAAATATTCTAGAAAAACTTACAATGATAGTTCTGGTAGATAATAGATAGATCCTATCATAAAAAGTACATGAGCATTACTAGAATAATATTATAATATATTGACAATCAATTTCCTGAGCCAAGTACTCACAAATCCATTGTAGACTATTTTTTATGGTTGTGTATATACATAAAAGAATATCAAAAAATAAACAAGCTAATAACCCTATATTATTATTATTATTATTTATATAGTGTAATAAATCATAGTTAACATTCATATTTGTGTGATGAATGGTATATATTATGCAATTTGAATGCTCATAGTTTTATACCTTTTCATATCACTAAATCTAAAATAATTCAAAACATCTTGGTCAACCTGATCATTAGTTTGAGCACTAAAAACCTTAGCTTTCCATTATGGTTTCACCATTTTTTCTTAGCATGTCTAATTTGTCTCACATTATGGTTTGGTTTTGATTTCTATCTTTTCACATAATCATAATGGAAAATATAATTGATTTGGATAATAGTAATAATTATGGAAATGATTATTATGATTCTCAATATATATTTGATAATATACATGAAATTGAATTAGATAAATATATTGAAATGAATGCACACATGGTTGATGCATTGATACATGTCGTTAGAGATGAGATAAAAAATATTGCTAATGAACCTACATGCAAGGGGAAACTTAGCCCTTAATGTCATTAATTTACCTTTTAGAGGTACTGAGTCTATAATATATTTTTATACAACTACTATTACTACATCCACACCTATGGTGGATATCTAATGCTTACCCATGGTGTGAAAGAAACATAATATGTTCATCATATTTGTATGTATATCCATGTCTAGTAATTTTGTATCTCCTATAATGGATACTTATATGACATCATCCATTGTTACACAATATATTGTCTATTTATCTCATCCATATGCAAACTATTCTTGTTTTTCAATCCAAGGTTTCACAATTGTGATTTTGGAGAATATATGGATATAATTAATCCACATAGGAATAATTAGTTTTGGGAAATGTTTTGTGTATGTATAGTTATTGTTAGGAGAAAAAATGTGTAACCTTGTGCATGCATATTAAGGTAGTGTATTTGAATGAAGACTTGTTGTATTCATGAAATTGAGACTCACATGAAGGTGAAAATTGTGAATTTGGAATAAAAGTGGTGAAGAAGGGAAAAATTAAAATTTATTGTAATATTATGTAATCCACTCATAGGCAAAATTATTACATAATAGAAAGTAACTTATGATTTCATACATGAAAGTAGTCATAAATATTTCATTAAATCATTTAGTTCATGCACATATCTATGAATATGTAACAAAAATCATCATCCACATGCTAGATCAGATCAATATTTCATCCAAATTCCATGGGATATGTTTGAGTTAGACCATAATAATCAATAATTAAAGAGTCATGGTCAGGCATTTGGATGACAATGAAGGCACATCATTATGAAATCCTTTGCAAAATCATTTTCCTATATAAATGAAAGGTGAATTCATTGAGATGGTTGAAATATAGAGTAATAATTACACATACATGAGTTTAAGAAGAAGATCACAAGATATTATAACATGTGATAGAATAAGGAACCTTTGATGGTTAATTTAGATCCTACAAGTCTTGTGTAGGAGCATTTTATTTTAATATCCTATAGAGATCATTTTAATATTTCAATTTTAATAGTATAATAAGAAGATAATGGTTCATTCCAAAATATATTTTTACCTCCATTAAATATAATTATTTTTTGTGCAAACTATCTCAGGTGTTCTTACATGAGAATTTTGAGCTACATGTATAATAAAATATTTCATTTGGACTCTCTAACCATGAATACATCATTTGGTATTAGATAATGTTCAATCTATGAAGTAAATTATGTTTTCCACATTTCTAAGTTTGGATGTAAAATGGTGGACATATTTAAACAAAGATGTTATTGGGTATAAGGTGTAGTGTATGCATTTATTGTAGTGATTTATTAAGGAAAATAAATGGCACATGTATGTGTTGTATTAGAGGAGGAGGAATAAATTGATCATCAAGAGTAGTATATTTTAAAAAATCAATGTGAGATCACCAAGAAATAATGGAAGCCATGGATATTTATTAACAAAGGGAAATAAATACATATTCAATCAATGATGAGGCACCTAAAGTGAACTTTGATGAATTTAATAAAGCCTTGATATAGGGTATATTTTAAAGGGATATATTTAAGATAGGTGGCAAACCATGCATTGACATTCCAAACTACTCAAAGAGTTTATGTACATATAATCAATAGACTAGTTTATGGTGGGATCATATCTATACATATAGGTAAAGAAAAGGCAAGGATAAATTAAAGATTGGAACATAATGGTTACCATGTTTAAAGAATTTTTTCTCTCACAAACTATGAGATGAATAATTTGATAAAAAAATATATGATATTCAAGGAATATACATAAAATTTTTATATATTTACCATTCACATTGGTCACATAGAATATGACATATAGACATTCTTGAGGTACGTGAATTGACTTCATATTTTCATTCAAGATGGAATTATTATGGTCAACCCTATGTTAATAGAAGAATCTTATTAGTGTGTGTCAAAGGTAGAATAAAGGATGTATATAAGGGAACTAAGTACCAAGTGTGTAAAAGTTAAGTTTTCACATGAAATATGAAACACTGTGAAAAATATAAAAATAGAGGAAACATACATACAAAAGGGAGAGACAAGAAAATTACATGGTCATGATAATGTGTAAAGATAAAAGGACCCTTTCAAGGAAGAGGATATTGTGGATGTAAATTAGAAATTGGTTTCAATGGTATGTGATTCAGATGTGGAGGAAAATTAGGGAATAAAACATTTGAGAGACTATACATGCATTAAGGTGGAATTGTGCATGAAATAAAGGATAGAACCAATGTTGTGCAAGTCAAAAATGAAAATTTTATTTTGATCAATCATGAAAAATAATCAGAGTGTAATGAAGATATCATGTTGAAAAGAGAATTTTTGAAGCTTGAGAATAAAGAGAATACACCAATGCAATGAATAAATTAGTTCAAAACCAATTACCAATATTTAATAAAGTGTTACAAAGTAATCATTAATAGTGATAGTACTTTTTGACTTTTCAAGTCACCCATAGCCTACATAAAACCCATAAGGACCCTAAAAAGTGCCTGTGTGTAGACGCTCTCTATCCACCACAAAGGAATTATACACCTACCTCCTTCACCAACTCACATCTTTCTGAATATCCTATTCTATGCACAACCTTCAGTGCATACCCTCATGTTAGATGAATCTAAATACCAAGGCACTCACCCTCCTCACATGTAGGTTATTAGTTAACAAAAATGTTGTGGTAAAATCCAAACCAAGTCCATGTAACTCCATGTTGGTAAATAAATCTATGTGGGTTACCAGATGTTAAAGAAGAAGGGGTAGCTAGGCCTAATTGAGCATCTAACAGAACCATGTCAGGGTAGAATTAAATATAGGGGTGAATATCAAGATTGTCAGAGTATGGACATGCAATGTCTTATGATATAGATCTCAACCACTTCTCCCATCACCATTTAATGATTTTAACCAACCCGATAGTGGGTAAGATTCTGATTAATGACCCATGGGCTTCTCATTACCTATAAAATCTAGGGTCTTTCATTGTATCAATGTTAATAATTTTAAGAAACCTCATGATATCAAAATATGCCCTCCAAGAACACTTAAATTTGATGAACCTTGAATCTTAATGAGAATTAAGTTCACCTCCCTTCAATCTTATAGCATTATATGTGTGATTTGTATTTTTTGATCTTTGTTTGTGGGTAATGTTCACCATCCCATTATCATCCATTCTCAACACTTCTATGCAGAACTGGAACTCAATTTCATGTCATGTTCTATGTGTACTTATGTCTATGTAGTCTTTCTCTATGGAAAAAATTTGTTCCTCTCAATGTGGCATCATGTTCTCATACCTCCATATGAAATAATTATGCATTTAGAGTGTCCATGGTGGAGTTTATGTGATACTATCTTGTTCTCAGATATTTGTAGTGTGTTCATCAAAGAAATGGAAGTGTTTACTCTATTCTTGGTGCTTCACCATTAATTTCTGTCAAACCCTTACCTTCTCCCTCCCTTTTCCCCTTGTTAAGTATAGGTTTATCACTAGTTTTATATTGCATTATGCTATTTGTAGGTATGTATGCTAGTATTAACTTGATGAATTTATAATAAAAGGAATCTAACCTAATTCAAAGGTTCATCCTAAGGAGAGAAAGAGTACCACACCTTTGGGGATGATCCCATTATTGAAATGAGACACCAAGTCACTCTATAGTGTATGAGTGAAAGGTGTATGGTGAAAAAATGGTGAATGCCAGTGTGTGAAATAGATATTCAAGCAAAGGTGCATGTTTCAAATGACAAAAATTTATAGGATGCCTAGTGGGACCAACTTAAAGAAAACATTAAGGAATTAGTGTTATCCTAGGTCAATAATGTTGCAGACACTCAGTCTAAGCACCTGGTGATGCTAAGCATTTTTATTAATAAAGATTAGTGATTAATCTATATGCCAAGATAGATGAGATCATATTCAAGGGTTATTGATTTATATTTTATTGAGATTTTCATTCCCTCTAGAAGAATAAGGGTAAGAGTATATCTATTGCCTATTAGGGGAGAGAGTGGTTCAAGACAATCATCCCACAGAGATTAATCTACTCCCCACCCCCCTTGCCACCCAATTTGGGAGGTTCCATACACCTAGAGTAAGATTATTCCCTATCCCATTCATCGTTGTGCATATAAACCATGCATTTTTACTTTTTAATGAAGGTAGTCCATTAAGTATTTCACAATATGATGATATTCTAGTCATGACACTCAAAAGTTTATCCTATTTCAAAGGTGAGATGCAACCTACCCTGTGGAGCATATTAAAGATATTATGAATATTTGATTGGTACACCATGTCACTAAAGACAACATCATAGTCAGACTACTTTCCTCTTCTTTTAAAAGCAAAATAATTCAATGGCACTTGGGCTTGAGACTGAACTCCATTCCTAATCGGGATGAGTTTAGGGAGGAATTATATAATCAATTTGAGGATTGGAGTGATCACTTGTCCTTGATAGAGTAGATTATAACTATAAAGAGAGATCTATATGGGATGATGGTTAATTTCTACTTTAGGTTCCAAAAAGTCTAGGATGGAGTTTTACCTTTGTGTAAGCCATCCCCTAATACTAGATTTTTATTTTTAAAAAGATCTTAATAGTGATATAGCTATGATGATAAATACATGGGAGGATCCATGCTTTCAAATGCCAATGATGTTGTGATAAGGATCAAATATTATCTAATTTAGGTTACAAAGAGTGTATCTAGACTCCTTATGCCTCTATTCATATAACCTCCTCCTAGCCAACTAGTTATGCAACCCCCATTAACACCTATTCCCATCATAGTAAGTCTACCTACTTCATCTATTACACCCCCTAATGAATTATATGAGGTTAAAATGCTATTGAAAAGCTTTGGAAATGATATTTTATCCATTATAAGGTAGTAAGTTTAGTATTTCATACACCATCAACCCTTCACTCAATAATACAAATCAAGAATACCTCCCCACCAAGGTAGTGCACAAGTATAAAATTAGTTCACATAAATTAGGTCACCTTATACACAAAAATCTAGTACTACTAGTGCCTCTAGATCCCTTTTACCCATGCATAACAATCTTATATAGGATTATAAATGGTGTTTCCCATGAAATCAACCTCATAACTAAGCTACATGCATAAATGGAATCTTTAACTAAGTGCTCATGGTGAAAAGTCTATCACAACCTCAAGAGTAAGAAATTATATCAACCCCATAGGGAGAAGAAACATAAATATTGATGCAATAATAAGATGGGTCTACTCTAATTAATTGGTAGGAGGGTGGCTTCAACTATGTAAATTAGATTGTTGTGTTAGATGCAAGAAATACCCAATTTTATTTTAACATAAGATTCAAAAGGAGAGAAATGAAAGAGGTACTACCAATGATAGTGTCACAGGATATGTAAATAGAAGTCCAAGCCAAGACACTTGCTCAACCTTTAGTGTGTACAACACAAGCTACGTAGAAATAAAATTAACCTTATACTAGTGTGTAAGTATGAGAGGAGGATACTATTTAAAAATAATAGCCAAAGGGATCTCAAATTCCCTTTAGCATAGTCAAACAGATGAAGAAGATGAACCTCAATATAACCATATGGGATGCTCTTTCTATTCCTTCTCAAAGTAATTCATTATAGGATGCTTTGGAGAACTTTTAGGCACATGAGACATCACAACCTATGCATTTCATCTCCATGAGTCTATGCTAATCAAAGGAGTAAGTGCACAAAAACACTAAGCCACTCCCATTTTACATCTTTTTAATTATTGATAAGCATCGAGTACATAATTTCATGATCAACTCAAGCACAATCAAGTTAGTAATTATAAAGAAGATTATAGATATGCTTGAAATTGCATATTTTCCTATTTCAAAGGGAGTGATATAGTTAGATGGCATAATACTTAAGACTGTAGGAATCATCAAAGTTCTAAACCTTACATTTCATGCATGCCCAAGCCTTTCATTTTCATAGGACATCATAGTCATCAACTTCCCTCCCTATTTTTCCATCTGCCTCTCTCAATACTTCATAGTAAAGATGGGTGGATACTTATCTTCATATTAGTTGCACATGTTACTTAGATCTAGATACAAGACTAGGGTGAACATTAGATTTGAACCCATATTCAAAGTCATGTTGAGCCATACTCTTCCATTCTAGTTGAATTAAACTACATAATTTTTGATCATGAGGAGAATCTAATTCTCCATTAGCCATAATACCACTTGAAGAGGTCCTAAATGACTTGATTGATGAGTGAGTACATGAAAATTATGAGTGAAACCAATAAAATAATGTATAAGAGATAGGTATAGGTACATATTGCATCCTTGAGGAGGACGTTGTGTTACCCAATCTCACAAAAGTGCAAGAGGATGTCGAAGGTACATAAAAACTATAATTTGATGGTTCCTAGAGTAGAATGGCATAGAAGTTGGTGTGATGCAATTCTCCCCTAAAAAGGAGAAATATTATATAACTTTAGGTTGTAGTTTAGTTACATGAACAATACCATAGAGTATGAGGCACTGGTCTAAGGTCACCTACTTATGCAAAAGAAAGGGATAAACATGCTATATGTATTTGGTGATAGCCAATTAGTTATAAACCAAGTTTGAGTGCATATCATGACCAAAAATAACTTGATGAAAGCCTACAAACATAGAGTGTGGGACATGATTTAATGCTTCAACACCTTCAATATTAATTCTATACCAAGAGCATAAAATGCTGATGTGTATAGACTCATAAACATAGGTGCACAACATGACATCTCATATGATGTAATGAAGGGGTTAGATCAACTTGTGAGGCTCATAATTAGACTAATAGTCCTAGACAATATAAATAATTGGAAAGTGTTTAAAAGTCATGAGTATATTATCAACTTCTTTCAGGATGAGGTTGAGTTCTATGCTAAGAACCAAGTGCAACTATAAACTCAATATGAAGATCAAGTCATCCAATTAAAAAGGAACATGCTACCAAAGCAGTTAGTCACCTTATAAATTATCTTTAATTCTAATGACCAACTCAAGGGAGAAAAGAGAAACATGATAATTAAGGAGGAGAAATCTATGTAAGTAACCATATTCAAAGATAGATTCTCAAGAGCTTGAAAGGTATGCTCCCCACCAAAAATTAAGAAATTTATTAATCTTAATAAGAGGTACAATAATATTTTTTCATGGAGATACCAAGGCCTCAGAGGCTTTTATCTAAGCTTAGATCAACACACTATTGAACTCAACCCTAAAATGAATCTAGTGAGGTAGAAGTAGAGACTGATTAACCACAAGCTTGAGCCCTTAATGAGGAAGGATCTCTCAAAACTCATTACAACCAACATAATATTTCCAGTGAAACATTCCTCATGGGTGGAAAATTTGGTCCATATGTGTAAGAAGAATGGGGAAATATGTATATGCATATATTTCAAAAAAATGTGTTGGAAATATTGTCATTGATGTCAAAGGTCTATCATTTGTGATAAAGGCCCCATTGCATTTAATGATGTTTTTAATATTCATATCTTGGCTAATGTGTGTTAATATTTATTTAATATTAACAAATATATTTTTGGTTGCATATAAGTCAAAATAGGGCCCATGGAGAAGTGAAAGAGTCATGAGATAAAGACAAAAGAGCAATGGGATGCATTTTCTCATGAAGAGTCATCTTGAGGAATTCCAAGAGTCACCATGTGAAGACAAAATGGGGTATGGTGTATTTTTCCATGAAGAGACACTTTGAGGAATATGAAAAGTCACCAAAATAAAGACAAAAGAGGAAAGGATGCATTTGATTATGAAGGGTCACTATGTGACTTTTCAAATGCAAGGATATTAAGGGTCATGCAAGTTTGGCACCATTTTCCATGAGGATTGAAGGGTCACAAAGGGTAAATGCCAAAGGTCATTTGGAAGGCTATAAATAAAGGCTTGAGAAGCTATTTGTAATAAGCAAGAGAGTGTATGGTTTTGTAATTTTTTTATATAAGAAAATAGGAGATAAAATAGGAGATATTGTAGAGTTCTATCATTTGTTGAGTAAATAATATTGAGAGATAGTTGTGTTTTATACACAAGAGGGGTTAGTGCTCTTGTGGGTTGGTGCTCATAAATAGTTGCTATGTTGGTGCTCGGTAAAGGGGTTGGTATTCCTTCAAGTTAGTGCTTGTGAACTTTGTAATTTGATTTGGTGCTCATTCATATTCTTGAGATTGTTCTTCATGGTTTTTCCCAATTTGGGTTTCCACGCAAAAATCTAGTGTGTCTCTCTCTCTCTTGTGTGGTGCATGTTATTATTTTAGTTTTATTGCATATCTTAAATGTGTGATTAAGTGGTTAAAGAAAATAAATTAGATTAAGTAAAAGATATATAATATACTGATTCATCCCCCCTCTTAGTATATTTTATGCTTAACAATTGGTATCAGAGTAGGTTCCATTTGAAAAAGTTTTAAAATTTGAAGGTAGATCGGGGAAAACACAATGGCTAGATCACATGAAGGTTTTTATATAAATAAGACACATTTGTTTGATGGGAAAAAATATACTTTTTGGAGCATAAAGATGAGGAATTATTTTATGGCTCTTGAATTTGACATTTGGTAAGTAGTGGTGGAGGAATATGAAGAGCCACAGACACTTGTAACTACTCTAGTAGAAAAGAAGGCAAGTGAAAATAATGATAAAGCTTTAAATGCTATTTTATGTGGTTTATTTGAATCAAAATTTGTTAAAGTTATGAAATATAAATATGATCATGAAACTTAGGTAAATCTTGAGAATATTTCCAAATGTGATGGAAAGGTTCAACAAGCTAAGCTTCAAACTTTCAAAAGATAGTTTGAGAGTTTGAATATGGAAGAGGAAGAAAATATAGTAAGTTACCTTTTACGAGTTGATCATATAGTTAATCAGATTTAAGGTCTTGGAGAAAATTTAGAAGAATCAATCATGGTACAAAAAGTTTTGAGATCTCTACCATTGAGATATGATGCAAAAGTGTTGGAAATTGAAGAGATGAAGAATTTAGCCAAGATAAAGATGGATGAGCTACATGGTATTCTTATGGCATATGAGATGTGGATCAAATGATAGAAACCCTCAAAGAGAGAAGCTATTTTTAAGACATAAAATAAAGAGAAGGCTAAGATTCAAGAATCAAGTGACAGTTCTAGTGATGATGAAGATGACAACGGTGCTCTATTCATTCACAAGCTAAAAAAGGACATAGGTAAATATCAAGGAAAATTACCTTTTAAATGTTTTAATTGTGTAAATATTGGAAATTTTGTAGGTAAGTGACCATATAAGTATAATGGTGATAATGAAGAAGGAAAGTCTACATAAAATAAGAATTTCAAAGGAAAATTCAAGAAGGGATTAGAGAAGAAGAGTTTGTATTATAAAGATCCTAGTTCGGTCGAAGATAGTGGAGTTAGCGATTCAGAAGAAGAAGGGATTATATTCATGGACATACATGAAGATGCCTCTACAAATAAAAGTACAGATGATCATTAAGAAGAATATGATGAAGTTGAAGTGAATCTGGAAGGAGAACTCATTTTTGCCTTAGAAGAGTTAAAAGCTCTTGAGAAGAAGAATCAAAGATTGAAGCTCCAGATCAAGAAAAATGAAAAGGAATCAAAGGAAACATTTGAAGATCTACAAACACACTTTGAAGAAGCCAAGAAGATTGAAAAAGATCTAATGACATAGTTTCAAAAAGTAAGTGAAAAATGTGAAAGGTATGTTATTGAAATTGCTTTTTTAAAAGCAGATCTTGAGAAAACAAATAAAGAAATCAATGATAGAGCATCCAATGATTCAAAATTTGATAATATCACTAATATGTTGAATAATATATTAGAAATTCAAAGATTAATTTCAAATAAGATAGGTATTAGATTTAAAAAAGAGAAAGGAGAGGCCAATACTTTCATAGACAAGGTTAACATAGAAAAAGGAAAGAGCTATGCTGAAGCTCTTACAAAAGAGGAAATACAAATTAAAGAAGTTGAGAATACAGAGGACATATCAAACAAAAAATATTGGAAGGAACAAATCTACAAAAGGCAATCAGGTCAAAGATACACAAATAGGTCCTATTTTTATGGTTACTATTTTTATTGTAATGGATATGGTCATAAGAAAATATAATGTCAAAAAAAGGCTAATAATTTCAAAAATAAGGAGAAGGAAACTCATGTAGAGTCAAATAAAAGACACAACTCTTTTGTTCCTCTATCAAGCTTTAATGAAGAGTCCATAATATGTTACAAGTGAAATAAATTTAGACATATAACTTGGTATTATATAAGTGTGTTTGATTCAGTCAAGAAGGCCTAGAGTTTCAAGGCTCCATTCATCAAGAAGAAAGTTTAGACAGGTTCATGGTAGAAAAAATAACCTAAAAAGTCTATGTTAGTTCAAATAGCTTTGCATGCAAAAATTAAAGAAAAGCCATGGTTCATTGATAGTTGATGTTTAAGGAACATGATAGGAGATAAGAGCAAGTTCATAACCCTAAAGAAGATCAATGGTGGCATAGTGAAATTTGGAGACAATACTACTGTCAAAATTGATGGAAAAGGTACACTAAGTTTGGATAATGGTAGAACTAAGACTAAAAATATTTTGTATGTAAAAGGTTTTAAGCATAATATTTTGAGTGTAAGTCAAATGTGTGATTAGGGACACACATTAATTTTTTATGTAGAAGGTTGTGAAATTAGGAGAAAAGATTCATATGTGTTGGTTATAGATGCTTAGAGAATAGGCAATAATTTTTATATGTTATTAGACATCAAAGGTCAAAAATATTGTTTAAATCAGATTGAAGAAAGTTGGCTATGACACAGGAGAATGGGACATATAAATTTTGACAATCTTATCAAAATTAACAATAAGTAAGCAGTCAAAAATCTTCCAAAGATTAAAAATCCATCCAACACGCTTTGTGAACCTTGTCAACATGGGAAGTAGGCCAGAAGGTGGTTCAAATCAAAAGAGTACTCAACCACTCAGATGTTAGAGCTTGTTCACACTGATTTGTGTGGACCTATGAGAACTCAAAGTACTCAAGGTGATAAATATTTCATGTTGATTATTGATGATTTTTCATGTATGACTTGGGTAATGTTTTTAAAAAAAAATTAGAAGCTTTCAGACATTTCAAAGCATTCAAAACATTGGTTGAGAATGAAATTGATTTAAAGATTAAGTACCTAAGATCAAATCAAGGAGAAGAATTCATGTCAGATTAGTTTATTAAGTATTGTGAAGACCATGGGATAAAGAGATATTATTTAGTATCCAAAAATCCACAACAAAATGGAGTAATTAAATAGAGAAATAGAATAGTTCAAGAAATGGTGATGACAATGCTAAATGAATCCAAGATACTAGATAAATATTGGAGAGAGGTAGTTGGTAAAATAGTGCATATCTTGAATATAGAATTATTAAGAGTCAACAGTGACAAGACTCCTTATGAGCTATGGAAAGATAAACTATCTACAATTGAATATTTTAGAGTTTTCGATAGTAGATGCTTTTTAAAGAGAATCAATGAAAAACTTGGTAAGTTTGAATCTAGATTAGATGAAGGTGTATTTATTGGTTATTATTGCAAAATTAAATCTTATAAATGTTATAACAAAAGAACCAAGAAAATAGTTGAATGTACAAGTGTCAGGTTAAAAGAAGATGGAGCACAAAGAATCAGTCATCCAGTAGACATTCCTGAAATCATTGAAGAGAAATATTTTGAAGAATCAGATGAAGATGAGAAGGAGAAAAAGGACACCAAAACCCCATCCAAATATGTCTAGAGAAATCATAATGAAAGTGACATAATAAAGGACATCAATGAAGGAATTCACACCAGAAGAATGATGGTAAGTGAATATGAGGAAGTTAGTTTCTCTTTGTTATCCAAAATTTAGCCTAGAACTTTTTCAAAAGCTAGATATGATAAGCATTGGGTTAAGGCAAAAAATAAAGAATTAAATTAGATAGAAAACAATGATACTTGGGAATTAGTGCCTAGACCAAAGATCACAATGTGATAGGAATAAAATGGGTTTACAGAAATAAGTTGAATGAAAATAGAGAAGTGACAAAAAATAAAGAAATATTAGTATGTAAAAGATATGCTCAGATTGAGGGAATAGATTATGAATTTTTTTTTACATCAATATCAAGGTTAGAGTATATTATAATGTTTATTGCATATGTAGTGTTTAAAAATTTCAAAGTGCTTTAGATGGATGTCAAATCTACCTTCTTAAATAAGAATCTAGAAGAAAAGGTCTACATTGAGTAGCTTGAAGGATTTATTCTATCAAATGATAGTATCCATGTATGCAGATTGAAGACAACACTGCATAGATTGAAACAAGCTCCTAGAGCTTGGTATGTAAGACTAGATAAATACCTGTAAGATCAAGGTTTCAAGAGATGATTTAATAATAATAATCTCTACATCAAAATAGAAGGTGAGCATCAATTGATTATTGTGGTATATGTTGATGGCATGATTTTTGGAGTGAACATTGAAAAGATGACAAAAGAATTTTTTGATAATATGCAAAAATAATTTGAGATGTCTATGCTTAGAGAATTATCATTTTTCTTAAGATTGCAAATATTTTAGTTAGATAAAGGAATTTTCATATCTCAAAGTAAATATGCCAAGGAAATAATGAATAAATTTGGTTTTGAGGATTGTGTACTAGTTAGCACACCAATGAGTATAGAAAATAAGGTGAGCAAGGATAAAGATTCACTTATAGATCAATATTTATATAGATCTATGATTGGTAGTCATTTATATTTGATAGCATTGAGGCTAGAGATCATGCATGTAGTAGGTATGGTTGTAATATATTAGTCAGCTCTAAAAGATAGTCATGTTTAGTTGGTGAAGAGAATATTCAGATATATCAAGGGGACATTGGATTATGGATTATGGCATCCCACACATAGAAATTTTACTTTGGTTGCTTATACAAATTCAGATTGAGTAGGTTTCTTGGATGATAGAAAGAGTACAAGTGGAGGATCTTTCTTCCTCGGTGATAGCTTAATATCATGGCTAAGCAAGAAGAAAAACTTGGTATCACTTTCTTCAACTAAAGCAAAATATATTACAACAGTATTGTGTTTTACTCAAGTGCTTTGGATGAAGCAAACTTTGGAAGATATCAAGGTAAAATATGATGAACCTATTTCTATTTTTTGTGACAACACAAGTGCTATTAATATTTCAAAGAATCTAGTGATGCATTCAAGAGCAAAACATATTCTCATCAGATATCACTTCTTGAGAGAGCATGTTGCATATCAATGGGTTAAGATGGAATATATCAGTACTACAGAGTAGATTATAGATATTTTCACAAAGGTACTACTAAAAGACACATTTAAGTATCTATAGGAGAAGTTTGGAGTAATCTATTTTACTTCCTGCCATTGAGGATTAACATCACTTGAGGGGGAGCTAAGTGTTAGCTCCAAGATAGGCCCTTTGCCATTGATGTCATAGGGGGATAAGAATAGGTATAGGTATAGGTACAAGTTGCTACAATAAGGAGGAGTTACTATATGTTTTTCAGATGGTAGTATGTCTAGGTTGACATATATAGTACATGTTTTAGGATGTGGTAGTTTCAGTTTGAGGTTGCCATCAATGAGAAAGGGGGAGATTGTTAGAAATATTTTCGTTGATGTCAAAGGTCTAGCATTGGTGATAAAGGCTCCATTGCATTTAATGGTGTTTTAAATATTCATATCTTGACTAATGTGTGTTAATTTTTATTTAATATTAATGAATATATTTTTGGTTGCATATAAGTCAAAAGAGGGCCCATGGAGAAGTCAAAGAGTCATGGGATAAATAAAAAAGAGGAATGGGATGCATTTTTTCATGAAGAGTGATCTTGAGGAATTCCAAGAGTCACCATGTAAAGACAAAAGAGGGTATGGTACATTTTTCTATGAAGGGACACTTTGAGGAATATGAAAATTCACCAAGATAAAGACAAAATAGGAAAGGATGCATTTGCTTATGAAGGGTCACCATGTTAATTTTCAAATGCAAGGATATGAAGGGTCATACAAGTTTGGTGCCATTTTCCATGAGGGTTGAGGGGTCACATAGGGTGAGTGCCAAAGGTCATTTGGAAATCTATAAATAAAGGATTAAGAATCCATTTGTAATATGCAAGAGAGTGCATGGTTTTGTAATTTTTTTATATAAGAAAAGAGGAGAGAAAATCAGGAGATATTGTAGAGTTCTATCATTTGTTGAGTAAGTAACATTGAGAGATAGTTGTGTTTTATACACAAGAGGGGTTGGTGCTCACAAATATTTTATATGTTGGTGCTCGGCAAATGGGTTGGTGCTCTTTCAAGTTAGTGCTTTTTAACTTTATAATTTGGTTGGTGATCATTTATATATTTGAGATTGTTCTCTATGGTTTTTCCCACTTTGGGTTTCCACATAAAAATTTGGTGTCTCTCTCTCTCTCTCTCTTGTGTGGTGCATGTTATTGTTTTAGTTTTATTGCATATATTGAATGTGTGATTAAGTGGTTAAAGAAAATAAATAAGATTAAGTAAAAGATATATAATATACTGATTCACCCCCCTCTCAGTTTATTTTATGCTTAACATAATATTTCTAGTCAAACATTCCTCATGGGTAGACAATTTGGTCCCTATGCATAAGAAGAATGGGGAAATATGTATATGCATATATTTAAAAGAATTGAACAAGGCATCCCTTAAATATTATTATCCCTTCCCACCAATAGAGCAGATCCTATAGAATATTATAGGATTAGAGAGATTCTCATTGTTAGATGGCTAGATACAACCAGATTCTTATACAAGAGTGTAATCACTACAAAACAACATTCGCCACTAAGTGGGGAACCTTAGTATACCAATGAATTCCATTTGGTTTAACAAATGTGGGAGAAACCTTATGGAGAGCCATGGATATGGCATTCAAAGGGATCATCAATAAAATCATCTTGGTCTACCTTGATGATATTATCATCTTTTCAAAACATGTAGAAGATCACCTATGCCATCTAGAGTAAGTCTTTGAGAGGTTTTGAAAGTTTAGGATTTATTTAAACCCAAATAAATGTGTATTTGTAGTTCATGAGGGAACTTTACTTGTGCACATTGTCTCCAAGAAGGGACTCATAATTAATACTAAATGAGTCAAATCTATCATATCCATCCCTATCCCAAGTCATAAGAATATTCTCTAAAACTTATTGAGAAGGATAAAATTCATAAGGAGTTTCATGTTGAGCTTCACCACTCTAGCCAAGCCCCTCACCATAATGCTCAATAAGGGAACTACATTCAATTGGCCCTATGAAGGCAAAGATACTTTAGAGTATATCAAGATCACTATTACATAGGATCCCACCATAATAAATCAAAATTACACTAATTATTTCATAATTTATGAATTTGGTGGGGCTGAGGTCATCTCATTTATTATTTCACAACAAAACAATTTTCAATTAGAGCAACCAATTGTATTTTTCAGCCAGATGTTGAAGGATTATGAGTTGTGTTATAGCTTTGTATAGAAACATGTTAGTGTAGTCATAATAACACTCAAGAAGGTTCAACACATACTCTCCAAAAAATATATACAACTCATGGTTGTGCACACGTGTCAAATATTTCTTACTTTACAAGGACATTAATGAGAAAAGATCAAGCTAGATCATGAAGATGATGAAATATGATGTGGACATTAAAGTCATTAATCGAGTGTGAGGAAAAGGGATATGAAAGTAGCTAATAAAAAGTGTGAAAAATGAGAACATAGTCCTTGTGCTATATGAAGATGAATTGAGAATCTACCCTAATAATTTGGACCAAAAACATGAGGAACTTCCTTAAGAATGGTGTGTATCACCTTAGCCTGAGTAAGGTCTAGTGTAAACACTTTAGGTTGTAGGCCATTCTTATATAAAAGGACCTAAATGGAGTCATTTTAAGGTGCGTAGAGCAAGACTAGGTAGACAAAATTCTCCATGAGTTATATGATGGACCATTAGGAGGCCATTACTTGCCCAAAACTACCTCTATAAAAATCATGTGAGGGGGTTATTATTTTCCAACTCTATTCAAAGGTGCTCACATATATGTGAAATTTTTTAAGAGATGCACCATTTTTTAGGTAATTAAATATTATCCACTATACCCCTACACCTAATACAAGATGATCATCCCTTTATGCAATGGGTCTTGGACTTTATTATGGTGATCAGTCTACCATAAAGTGTAGGACACAAATGGATCCTCATGGCCACAAATTAATTCAAAAGGCAGAAACGCTTAAGGAGTCTAATGAATCTTCAATCCTAGACTTATATGAAATCATTATAAAAAAACTTGGTGTTCCAACCACCATTATCTTTGATAATGAATTAGCCTTCCTTATAACCAAGATCAATGAGTGGGCCATCAAGCATAACCCACCTGAACACCTCATTAAAATATTACCCTCAAGGTAATAGTCTAGATAAGTCCAAGAATAATAATTTGATTTAAATTATAAAAATGAAAATGGAGGAAAAGCATCAATCTTAGCAACAAAGCTTAAGACTGCCCTTTGGGCTGATCAAATCATGCCCAAAAGAGTACTAGTTAATTCACCCTTTATGTTAGTATATGGAAGGGAAGTGCATCTACCTACATCCCTTGAGCTACCTTTATTGGAGTTAGCACATCAATTAGAATTTATTGAGAGTGATCCCATGATAGTAAGGTTAGCTAAGCTAATAGAGCTCTAAGTGACTAGAGCACAAGCTACACATATCATGGAACTTTAATAGGCCCAAACGAAGAGGACCTTTAATAAAAAGGATATTGAAAATTTTTTTAGGAGGGAGATATAATGCTAAAATGGGATGTAGATAGAGAAAAAGTTGGAAGGCACACCAATTTTGGTGCAATATGGATTGGTCCATATGCCATAGTGTAAGCCAATGTTTTCCAACTCACTAAGTTGAGTGGAGAAGAGTTACCCATCCTAGTTAACATGATCTACCATAAGTACTATCTCTATTGATTCACGTATACTTTCTAAATAGTAGGTTATATGTTTTTCATTCCCTGAGTACCTTACACACATTATTTTAGGATAATTTTATTTTTTCCAAGCACATGTGCATAGTGTTATGCTTAACTTAGATCTTATTTCCTTTAAGCACTAGTGGCATAGTTATTTTATTTTATTAGGAGATCTTAGTTTATTTCAAGGCTATAAGAGTTCACAACTAGTTCAATAGAGGATAAAAGGACTAGAAATAATAATAACTCCATGCCTAATGGATCACTGAAGGCTACTAGATTTCATATTAATCAGGTAAGTGGCCTGTAGAGGTTGCTAAAAGTGTTGACTTTTTAAGTCACCCATAACCTATGTATAACTCACAAGGACTCCACAAAGTTCCTATACATAGATGCTCCCCATCCATGCCTATAATAAATAACACACAAGTATTGATTCACACCCATGAGAAGTTTCCAATGTGTGATCTTTCATCACATAAACTAAATAACACACAAGTTCAAACACATAAAACTCCAAGTCTTCAGATGGTACAAGAGAAAATATATAAGGAACAACTCTAAATTGTAAAGAACACACTAAAGATAATAAATATTCTCTCATGCCCCTATTAAAGAGATTCCTTATGAATAAATAGGGGATTTTCATGCCAAATCTCAAATTCTAATTTATACGCCCTTGCAAATCAAAAATCATGATCTAAGCTACGCACATGCTACTTCACAGGCTAATATAATCCCCGAGTATGAAGTAAAGACTTGTGAGAACTATCAAGAGGGATTTGGTGAAAAAGTGTTAAAGTTTATTCACCCTTATATAGGAATTCTATGCCTTCCTCCTTCACCAACTTGCAACTCACTAAACATCCTACTCTCTGTGCAACCATCAGCCTCATGTCAGATGCATCTAAATACCAAGGAATGTACCCTTCTCACATAAATGTATTTAGTGTATATAAATATCTTAGTATAATATAAATTAATTCTATGCAACTCCACATCAATAAATGAATCTAGTTGGGTTTTCAGATTTTAAATATGAAGGGGTAGCTAGGCCTGATTGAGTATCCAATAGAATTGTGTCAAGACATAATTAAATACAAGGGTAACTATTAGGATTATCAAAGCATGGGAATGAATTATCTTATGACAAAGATCTCAACCATTTCTCCCATCATGATTTAATTATTATAACCACACCGATAGTGGGTAAGATTATAATTAATGACCCACGAGCCTTTCATTGCCTATAAAATCTTAGGCATTTCATTGTACAAAGGTTGACATTTTTAGGAAACCTTAAGCTATCAAAATTTTCCCACCAATAACACTTTTATTGGCTGAACCTTACATATTAATGATAATTGAGTTCACCTCCCTTCACTCTTATGGCATTCTATGTGTGATTTGTGTTTGTTTATCTTTATCTATGGGTAATGTTTGCCCCTCCTATTTTCATCCATTCCTAACACCTTTGTGAAAAACTAGAATTCACTTGTAGGTCATGTTATGTGTGCACTTATATCTATATAGGATTTTTTTTGAACAACCTTCATCCCTCTTAATGAGATGTTATCTTCCCATACCTCCATATGAAATACTTATGCATTTGAAGTGTCCATGGTGGAGTCTATGTGATATTGTCTTATTCTCAGAGATTTTTAGTGTGTTCATCAAGGCAATGGAAGTGTTCACTATATTATTTGTGCATCAACTTTAATTTATATCAAACCCTTACCTTATCCCTCCCTCTTCCTGATGGGTGTCATCATTCCATTCATTTAATCAACTTTCTGTTGATGTCATATTTAACCAGGGCTGTGTCTAAAGCTATATGCAATAAAAGGAATCGTAGCGATTTAGTAATTGAATGGAGGTATTTGTATTTTTTTTTTGTTTTTTGGGTTTTTAAAAAAAATGTATTAAGATTTTTGTGGTTAAAACCTTATTGGAATCAAACTATGTGAATTTTATAGAAGTAAACACACTTTGCAAAAATGAAATAGATTGCTGGAAACAAACACACATTGCAGAAATGAAATTGATTACTAGAAACAAACACATGTTGAAGAAATGAAATTTATTTTTGGAAACAAATACATGTTACAAAAATGAAATTGATTACTAGAAATAAACACATGTTGCATAAATGAAATTGATTGCTGGAAACAAACACACATTGCAGAAATGAAATTGATCTAAAAACACCCTACAGGAACAAATTTACAACAAATCTTAACTGTAAGGAGTTGGAAGCATTTATAAATTTAAAAAGATTACCTAGTTACTTTTGTGAATAGAAATATAAATACCAACAAAAATTAATATCTTGGTTCTTCGGAAGAGTGGGCCCTTGTTTCGCCTAGAAACAAGATTGAACGAGTTAATTTGCTTTCAAAACAAGTTTGGCTATTTCATTGATAAAATGTTCTAAATTACAAAATGTACTAATCTGTCCTTATCTCTCTAGTCTTCAATGATTATATATATATATCTATTTCTACTAAATTCCTAGGTCTTTATATATTCTTCTACTAGTGTCGCATTGATTGCTGTAATTACTTCATAGATATGATGGAACTAAATCACACCTAGAATAGATGATGAATCAAGATGTGGCTAGATGTCTAGCTGTGTGATAAATGTCTTGATTTTGCAAGTTCAGAAAATCAAGAATCTGTTCCTGATTTAATGGGATCATTGATCCAATAGATCACCAACCGTTTGGAATAGATTTTCATTATTTCCATATCTAGCCGCAAAAGTTCTGGAGTTTATCTATAAGAGTACCAGAGCTAAATATAGAGTTCTAGAGCTAAGTCCAAAAATGTGATGAATTGAAATAGTATGGTTAAGTTCTAAAACTAACTATGATGGTTCTAGAATAGATTCTATAGGTTTCATAACTAACTATGATGATTCCAGAATAAATTTTGTAGGTTCTGGAACTAATCTGAATTGAGTCCAATGCTTCCAAAACATGCAATCTGCTTCATATTTGTTCTTTAGCCTAATGATGACCTATTTTATTAAAAAAATATAATTTTCCAACACACTTGTTAGGAATTATAGGTCTTTTAAAATGTTAGAATCATAATCAACAAAAGATGGATAACCACATCTTAACTCATCTCAGATCAAAATAAAAGTTACAAAATGCAATCAAACTTAATAAAAAGAGAGATTAAGATGAGGTCATTTATTATATATTTATTGGGCATATCCTGGCCTCATCATTTCCCCCACACTTACTTGTTTGTAAGTCCCTTTACAAACTTCATTATTCAAATTTGGGATTGTATATCTTGCATTCCATTTGATTGCTTAGATCAAATGGCTGAAACTGAATATCCCAATGCTTTGACTTAGAAGTACTATACCCTGCTCCTGCTTCTACTTTTCTTTTCCATTTCTCAAATTGAGTGGGAGGTTGAGGTTCTCTATTTTTCCAAGGAGATATGGGAGTGAGAAGTATAGGTGGCCTTATTCGCATTCCTATCCATATGTTTAAGGGAATTTGATTGATCTGGGGAATGATTGTGTATAAAGCTTTTGCCCTTTTTAAACTCCAAATCAAATTTGAAGGGGATATTACTTCCCTTCTTTTCAATGTCATAGGGAGAAATTCCCATCTTTTTAAACATGCATCATAGATATTATCAAAATTTGCCCTTTCATAAGAGGTGAAGATATCCATGCTTTACTGTAAATTGTTTATGTTCTTTTTCTAAAATTTCTTGAGGAGTTAAATATTCTTCTTCCACCATAGGCGATTTCCATTTCTTCTCCAAGTTGCCTATTCATCTTCTGCATATGATGGTGTTGCTATCTCAACATCTTGTTTATCTTCTTTATGTGATAGTGCTGCTATCTCACCCATTTCTTGGAAAATTGGCTCCTCAAATCTTTCATCTCCTTTTTTCTTTTCTATTTGGCTTAGTCTAAGAGGAGTCATGTCCATGCTACCCAAAATATCAGTAGCTTCAGTTTCCATACTTTTTTTTTCTTCCAGCTCCTCTAAACTTTCTTTAGACTTTTTATGATGTTTTCTTTCTTGAGGAGTCTCAAAATATGCAGACATAGGTCTTCTCTTAGAAATTCTTCTAGTTTTTTCCTTTTGCTTAGGCCTAGGTGACCTACCACTATCAGAGATAGGGATCAGTTCTTTTGTAGTTTCTATAGAAAAATAAATTTCTTGAGAAGGTACAGTAGGGTTTGTAATTCTAACTTTTTTCCTAGATTTTATTTTTTTTGATACTTCCTCTTCCCCTAGTATTTTATTTTCCTCAACAATGGTATTAGTTTTGAAATGAACTGAAGGGGCAGGAGGAGTTTTTATTGTCCTTCAAGAAATACTAGGGTTTTGCCCAAATTTGCTAAGAAATTTGTCCCACATTTCTTCCCCATTTTTCTTTGAAAGAAAATGGTGCTGGCATACTAAATGCACTAACCCATGATGTCTGATTGTTCCTACACCCCAAGAATACCTCTAGGCCATTGCATGGATGGAGTCAAAAATAAACCTGGAAGGTTTACTCTATATTCTAGTTTTTTGGCTCCATATCTAAGGTGTATAAGGATTTTGAGGACTTCTTTCCCTACTATCCCAAACTGTCCATCACAGGTTAAATATTTGACTATCCAGAATGCTACTCTGTCAAAGGGTTTGGTTAGGCTGGCCCTTTTGAATCATTTGATGACTTCCTTTGTATTATAAATATACTGGGGTTCAAATTCCCCTACTTTCCACAGGGTTTTAGCCAGGTCTTTTAATGTTCCCTTAATAGGGTTTGGGACATGCACTATTGGTATTCTAGATATTTCAATTATTATATTCATAGAAAAAGGAATAAAAACCTTCCAAAATTTGGTCCTTGTTTTTTCTAAATTAATAATAAATTCTCTTACCAATTCATCATTATATTTGGGAAACTTCCTCAGAAACTCCAACCATCCTGCCTGCTGAAAGATGGTTGCTACTTCGTCATCTGCAAGGAGTTGGGTATCATTGTCTAGTTTTTAATTATTTTTTATTCCCATGATTCGTTGTTCTTTGAATTTTTCATAGGTTATCTAAAAATTTCTTCTTGTCTCAGTAAAACTAATGATTTTGGCTGTGGAACTAGCAGATTCAATTGTTGATCTGGTGAATTTAGTTGTAGAATTACTGTACTCAGCTATGAAATTTAATGATTTCATCTGTGGAACTACTGTACTTAGCTATGGAATTGATGGAATTAACTCACTGTGTCTCTTTTGAAATTTTTCTACAACTGTCTTTTACTTTGTTGATCCAATCATAAGAATGAGTCTTTATGACTATCCGCCAACTCATTCCATCATCAATATCCTCCTCATGATTTTACACATTTAACCATGATGTATAATAGATGACTCATCATACTAACCTTTCTAAATCAAGTATAATTAGACATGTAAAATTTCAATAAACCTTTAACAAGTTAAAAACATAATTGCCATCCTTGATGATGTAATCCCTCCATTATGTAGAATCAACATTCCTAAAAATATGATTAGAAAATAGTTAGAATTCAACTTTCTCTTGAATTAGCTACTTATTTAAGAAGGTTTTGTTTTTTTTTTTGAAAAAGAGAATGCCATTTACTAGTTTTCATTCTTTTTTTTTGGGGGAAGAGAACGCCATTTACTAGTTTTCATTCTCTTCCCTTTATTTTGGATCTCTTTATCTGATTATTTGATCATTTTGGAAGAACTAGGTTCTTCCATATGATCAAATTGTTTGTTTACTTCAATCTGCTTCAAGAATTCATCCTTAGTAGGAGGCTTCTTATAAAGTTTTAGCCTGTGTCCATTGACCAAGAGTATTCTTCTACTACCATCAATGGGAAGTAACTAGATAGAACCATTGTCAAATATTTGCTTGATCTGGTAAGGTCCCAACCATATGGTTCTTAATTTACCTTTGAATTGTTGGTACTTAGAATCAAACAATAATGCCTAGTCTCCTGCTCTGAATTGTCTTTCCTTGATATGTGAATCGTGTCATTATTTCCTTTGACCTTGGATTATCTTTATCTGGTGAAGTGTTTCTATTCTGAATTCATCTAATTCATTGAGTTGAAGGATTCACTCCTTTTCAGCTATATCCAATTCAATTCCTACCTTAGCTACTGTCCTCAATGTTTGTAGTTCAAATTCAATAGGCAACAAGGGATTTTTCCCATAGACTAACTCATATGGTGAAAACTCGATTATGGTTTTCAAAGTTGTATTATAAGCCCAGATAGCTTCAGGTAGTATTTTTACCCAATCTCTTCTTTTAGCTTCAACTATTTTAGCAAGGATGTTTTCTAATTCTCTATTTTTTAATTCAACTTGTCCATTTACTTGCAGGTGATAGGGAGATGACTTCCTATGATTGATCTGATAATACATTGTGAAATCTTGGATCATATTGGACATAAATTATGGTCCCTAGTATGAAACTAAGCTTCTTGGTGCTCCAAACTTTACCATAATTCTATGCCAAAGGAAATCAACAACTGCTTCTTCAGTGGCATTTGTTAAAGCCTACACTTCTACCCATGTTGTTACATAATTAATACACACAAGAATGTGCTCTTTTCCTTGTGAAAGAGGATTAAAAGGTCCAGCAAAGTCCAATCCCCATCTCTCAAATGGCTCAATCACTACTTGTGGTTGTAGAGGCATTTCATTGGTAATGGTTGGCTGTCTCATCCTTTGACAAGGATCACACCACCTAATATATCTCTTCACATCTTTGTACAGAGATGGACAATAGTAACCAGTGCCAAGTATCTTGTGAGCTATTCTTTTCACTAAATAGTGTCTTCCACTTGGTTTATCATGACACGCTTGGAGGATGTCAAAAATTTCATTTTCTCTTACACACCTGTGTAAAATCAAATCAAGACATTTAAATAGTATTCCATTTAACTATTTGAATTGTGCATTGGTTTTGATTAACTTCGTTATTTGTTTTTTAGTGAAAGGAGGAAAATTCCCTATTGCAAGATAATTTTCCATGTCAGCAAACCATGGTGTGTTAGCTAAAATAACAAATAATTGTTCATCTAGAAAGTTATCCTTGATTGGATACTGCTCCCCTGTACTAGTCAATCTTGATAAGAAATCAGCTACCACATTAGATTTGCCTAGATTATCCACAATGGTAATATTGAATTCTTGTAAAAGTAATAACCATATAATTATTCTTCCTCCAACCACTGGTTTGTTCATTAAATATTTAATTGATGAATGATCTGTATGTACAAATATTTTGTACCCTGTAATGTGATGTCTAAATTTATTGATTGCATAGATCACAACCAAAAATTCTTTTTCAGTGGTAGTATAATTTCTTTCAGTGGGAGTAAGATTTTTATTGAGATAGTAAATAGCATATATTATTCCTTCTTCATCTTTTTGTCCCAAAAATACACCAATTGAGGTATTTGAGGCATCAGTTTGGATATGAAAAGGTTTCCCCCAATTAGGTCTTTACAATATTGAGGTAGTTACTAATTTCTCTTTAATTTCTTCAAAAGCATGTTGACATTGTTCATCCCAAATAAATTCACAGTCCTTGGTAAGTAATTTAAACATGGGGGCAACAATTTTAATAAAATCCTTGATAACACACCTATAGTATCCAACATGTCCTAAAAATGATTTAATATCTATGGGAGTTTGAGGAATAGGCAGGTCTGAAATAATCTTGATTTCATTTTGGTCAACCTGAATTCCTCTTTTTGAAATATGGTGCCCTAATATGATCCCTTCATCAACCATCATCAAACATTTCTCATGACTAAGAGACAAGTGATGTTGTTCACATCTTGTTAATACTCTGTCCAAAATTTTTAAGGCATCATCAAATGTATCTCCATACACAATAAAGTCATCCATGTATACTTCCACACAGTCATTTGTTAGGTCTGCAAAAGTTACTAATACAGCTCTCTGAAAGGTTGCTGGAGCATTACATAGTCTAAATGGTAATACCCTGTAAGCAAAGGTACCCCATGGACAAGTAAATATAGTTTGTCCTGATCCTCAGAAGCAACTCTGATTTGATTGTATCCACTAAATCCATCCAAGAAGGAAAAGTATTTTTTACCTGAAAGGTTGTCTAAGAGTTAATCTATGAATGGTAAGGGAAAATAATCTCTCAGGGTAGCTTTGTTTAGTTACCTATAGTCAACACAACTTCTCCATTTTTCATTCTTTTTAGGGACAGTTATAAGAGGAGACACCTACTAGCTATCTGAGATAGGGTAGATAAAACCTACTTGTAATAGTTTTTCAATTTCTTGTTTGACTATATCCCTTAAGGCTAGATTAATCCTTCTATGAGGTTGCCTAATTAGTCTAATGTTTTTAGTATAAATGTGATGGGTGCAGATACTTGGATGAATTACCTTCATATCTCTATAGTCCCAAGCAAAAGCTTTAGTGTGATCTTTTAGAACATCAAATAGTTTGGCTTCTTCATCATTCTTTAACCAACTATTAATATTCAAAAATTTTCTTGGTTGAATCTCAACATGTTTGGTTCTAGGATATGATGAACTAATTTGTTGAAGAGGTTCCATTAAGGTGTTTAATGGACATGCATGTGGTAAAAACATATGATATGTAGCAACATCTCCAAATGTTCCTAGAGGTAGAATGCTGGACAAAGGACAATAGGAAGAGTTATGATACTTATCTTGTTGTAGATCAAATTCTTCATTACTACTATTTTCCAAAAATTCTTCACCATCTCCTGATATCTATAAAGCTGATCCTAAAGATCCTTCCTTTTCCAAAGAGAAATCATGTTCCTCTAGAGTGAAGTTATCTTCATTTGTAGAAAATTGGTGTGGTTTTAGAACTAACTGTGCAGGTTCCAAAAATAAATGTGATGGTTCCAGAACTAATTGTGAAGGTTCTAGAACTAACTATGAAGGTTCTGGAACTAATTTTGATGGTTCTAGATCTAATCCTGATTGCTCTAATGATGATTGATGTTCATTTAATGAAGGATTAACCATATCATCTATTTCCTATACATGATCTTGCAATGTTATCATAGCCAAAGAAGATAGATTTTGCTCATTAATATCAGGATTATCAACCGATAATTTTGCTTGATTATCAATGAAAGGTTGTGTAGAGGGATATAATGAAATATGCTTAGAATTCTTACCATTTAAAATAGTCATATCACCTGACCTGTAATCAATTAAGGTAGCAACTATAACTAACCATGGTCTCCCCAAAATAATGGGATAACCAAGTGATTTACCTTTTGGCTGCAATATAAGGAAGTCAACTAGATATTCCCATGATTCCACCATTACTACCACATCTTCAATAACTCTTGGTTTTACTACACACTGATCTGCCATCTACAATATGGTATTAGTAGGTTGTATGCCTATTAATGGTAATGTTTTCAAAGTGTCCACTATCATTACATTGATAGTTGCACCCAAATCAATCAAAATGTTATGCATATCCTTATTCACTATGGAAACATAAATAACAAGGCTTCCAAGATCTCCATATTTAGGTAGTAAGAGTTTCCCTGCTAATAAATCAACAATTTTCCCGTATACCTGAATAGTCCTAGGGTACTGCTTCTTCCTTATAGGTTTTTTGAAACATAACAGTTTGATTAACTTGTTCAACTCTAGAATATCCTTAATTACTTGTAACAATGGTATTTCAATATTCAATCTTCTTAGTTCCTGCACCAATTTAGATTCCTTAAGTTCTATGGTTTCTTTAAGTATTTCTAAAAATGGAATCTTAGTAGAATTGCTTTTTGGTTCCTTATCTATTTATTTATCATCTTCCTTAGGTGTAAATGTGCTAGGGATTTTAGCTTATTCTATCATCTCAGTGATTATGACAGGTGGAATACTAACAATTTTTCTAGATCTGGTTTGAATGTTTTTACAGTCCATTGTATTTAAATCAACTAATTTTTTTGGTTATATTTCGTATATAGGAGTTGTTTGTTTGTTTCTTGGATTTGATACTGGTTGTGCTGGCATTTGTGTTTGGACTATGTTTTCAACCTGTGGATTTTGTGCTGGAGGTCCCATTATGGCTTGTTGGCTCTGATTTGGATATGTTTTCCCTTGCACATAATTATTAGGGCCCCATCTAGGTTGTGGCCAAGCATAAGGATTTCTTTGACCAGTTCAAGGTTGCTGATGTCCTTGAGTATACCAAGATTGACTTGCCCAATCCTGAGGATGCCATGTAGGTTGAGGGGTCTAAAGTGGTTGTCCCCAACTTTGTGGTACTATTTGAGCTACCCACAACATCATCCAAGGATTAGGAGCTGGTCTTGGCATAAACTGTCCTTGGTTAGGTTGTCTCTGAACAAAATTTAATTCTTCTGTGGTGGATGATTTATTGGTTTGTTTGAGCTTATTTTTTATGAGTGGAATAAGATAACAAGCATGAGTATCATGTTCTTTAAATTCACAGACAATACATACTTTTGTTTTATCTAAAGGGCATTCCCATATTGCATGCTTCTTCCTACATCTAGGACAATACATGGCTAATGGTTCAAGTTGGGCATTTGCTTTAGCTTGCAATCCATCCATGGTGGAGGTTAATTGAACTAATATATCTATTTTAAAGTTTTCCAGTTCATCCATCAATTTGTTCATATCTAGATTTAAATTTTTAACCATTTTCCCTTTTCTAGGTCCACCCCTTGTCCTTGAATAATTTCTACAAATTTATAAGATTTCATCCATTCTTAATTGAGCAATGTTTCCTCTACCAATTAAATCAAGGGTTTCCCTAGATTCATCATCCAAACCTTTAAGAAAAATAGTTTTACTTAAATCTTCTTGAAGTACAAATCCACATCTTTTACTCACAAAGAGGAATCTGTCCAAATAATCTTCCATATTCTCATATTCTTCTTGTTTGATTTTGAAAAATTCTTCCTTTCAATTTCTTCCTCTACAATAATCTTGATATTTGTCTAGGAAGATAGTTTCCATTTGTTCCCAATTGGTAATAGAATTAGATGTTAATCCGATAAACCACCTCATTGCTACATCCTTCAGGGTAGATGGAAACAACTTCAATTTTTGATTATCTATTTTGTAATAATAAGTCTGATATAGTACTTTAAACTAAAATAGAAATTGGTCAGGATCCTCAGATGACATTCATCTAAATGTGGGCAAGTGTGCAGGTAAAATGTTTTTCATAGTGGTTTTCATCCTCGATCTAAATGGGATAGGTAAATGTTCTCTCAGGTTCTCTTCCAGCTTCTCGTGCCATCTCTCTAGTATTTTCTAGTCCCTTTTCCCAATCAATGTGGTATATGGTCTATTTTGGGGATGGTGAAAAGTCAGGAGTATGAGGTTGACTACTCAATTGAGAATCAAAACTTTCCCTCAATGGATCTTGAGGAATAATCCTCCTTCCTAAGGTTTTACTTGGTTCTGGTGACTGATCCAAGGATTTCAAAAATGGAAATTTTGCTTCTTGTCTTGTAGGAGATAATGGTGCCTCTAAGTCTTGCTCAACTTCCTTTCTTAAACTAGAGGATGATGGAATTTCTTGTTCAGATATTTTAGGGAGAAATCTACCCTTGGAATCTCATGGTCTACTCATAAATTAGGGAAGATTTCTTTAATTACTAAATGAATGATTGTTGCTCTTGTTGACACCTAATTATAAAATTTTGACTCGTGTTCCTTGGTAATGGTGCCAAAAATGATGGGTGTCATCATTCCCTTCATTTAATCAACTTTATGTTGATGTCATATTTAACTAGGGCTGTGTTTAAAGCTATATGCAACAAGAGGAATCGTAGCGATTTAGTAATTGAATGGAGGTATTTGTATTTATTTTTTTTGTTTTTTTTGGGGGGGGGGTTTAAATGTCTTAAGGATTTCATGGTTAAAACCTTATTGGAATCAAACTATGTGAATTTTCTAGAAGTAAACACACTTTCCAGAAATGAAATAGATTGCTAAAAACAAACACACATTGTAGAAATGAAATTGATTGCTTGAAACAAACACGTTGTAGAAATGAAATTGATTTCTGGAAACAAACACACATTATAGAAATGAAATTGATTGCTGAAAATAAACACACTTTGCAGAAATGAAATTGATCTAAAAACACCCTGCAGGAACAAATTTACAACAAATCTTAACTGTAAGGAGTTAGAAGCATTTATAAATTTAACAAAATTACCTAGTTAATTTTGCGAATATAAATATAGCTACTGACAAAAATGAAGATCCTGGTTCTTTAGAGGAGTGGGCCCTTGCTCCGCCTAGAAACAGGATTGAATGATTTAATTTGCTTTCAAAATAGAAATGGCTATTTCATTGATAAAATGTTCTGTATTACAAAATGTACTAATATGTCCTTATCTCTCTATTCTTCAATGATTTTCTATATTTTTTTATATAAATCTCTCTATCTCTTCTAAATTTCTAGGTCTTTATATATTCTTCTACTTGTGGTGCATTGATTGTTGTAACTACTTCACAGATATGATGGAACTGAATCGCACCCAAAATAGATGCTGAATCAAGATGTGGCTGGATGTCCAACTGTGTGATAAATGTCTTAATTCTACAAGTTTGGAAAATTGAGAATCTATTCTTGATTTAATGGGATCATTGATCCAACAGATCACCAATCGTTTGGAATAGATCCTCATCAGTTCCATATCTAGCCACAAAAGTTCCAAAGTTTATCTATAAGAGTACCAGAGCTAAATATAGAGTTTTGGAGCTAAGTCTGAAAATGTGATGACTGGAAATAGTATGGTGGAGTTCTAAAATTAACTGTGATGGTTCCAGAATAGATTCTACATGTTTCAGAACTAACTGTGATGATTCTAGAATAGATTCCGTAGGTTCCAGAACTAATCTAAATTGAGTCCAATGCTTCCAAAACATGCAATCTGCTTCATATTTGTTCTTTACCCTGATGATGACCTATTTTATTGCAAAACTAGAATTTTCCAACACATTTGTTAGGAATTACAGGTCTTTTAAAATGTTAGAATCACAATCAATAAAAGATGGATAATCACATCCTAACTCATCTCAGATCAAAATAAAAGTTACAAAATGCAATCAAACTTAATAGAAAGAGAGAGTAAGATGAGGTCATTTATTATATAGTTACTGGGCATATCCTAGCCTCATCACTTCCCCTTGTTAATTCTAGGTTTAACACTAGTTAAAGATTTCATTCTTCTCTTTGTAAGTCTATGTTCTAGTCTAAAATTGAAGTACTTATAATAGAAGGAATCCAACCTAATCTAGAGGTTCATCCTAAGGAAAACAAGAGTCCAAAATCTTTGGGGATGATCCCATTTTTGTAACAAGACATCGAGTCATTATGTGGTGTATGATTCAAAGGCACATGCATGAAAGTGATGAGTGTCAATGCATGTGAGAGATATTCAAGCACGGGTACATGTTTCAAGTGAAAATAGTAATGATATTCACATTTTGAATAATATGGTAGAGAAACTTGGTCTAATATAAAAATACATTTGAGGTGTATTTGTTTTTTAAGGGAGATCAATTTATGGTGAATAAACAATGTCTAGTCATTTTTTAGATAGGGACATAAAAGGATGAAGTCTTGTGAGGTATCATACTGATGGAAATTTTCCATGTAATGTTGGGTATGTATTGAAAATTTAATAGACATATACCTTGTGTAAATATGGTGGAATTACACTTTAATCCTTTGAAGGATAAACATGTGGAGGCAAACAATAGTCTAAAAGTACTATTAGTGTTAAGAAAGTGATTCCTTAAATAAGTAAAGAAATAACATCCAAGTTTTGAGATCATGCCTAAGTATAAGTAAAATAAAAATAAAATGGGTGTAGAAAAGGAAATTAAACTTGAATTGAAGGAGATATTTGATTTATTTAAGGATACCATGTCTAAGGATATTACAAATTTTTTACCACCTATGCGTAGCATAAGTTATAGAATGGATCTAATTATAATATCAAGTTTTATAAAAAAATGGCATAGTGATTGGTGCTATAAGAGAATGAGGAGGTGAAGAATCATGTTGAAAAACTTCTTAAGAAATGGATAAACATAAAAATCCTAAGAACATGGACAATATCTATAATACTAGTATAAATAAAGGAGGAGAATGGAGAATGTGCACTAATTCCAAAACCATTAGTAAGATCAAAATTAAGTATAGATTTACATTGATATGCAAGGATGACTTAATGTATTTCCTAGGTGGAGCACAATAAATCACTAATAAAGACCTAAAAAATGGATACCATCAAATTAAAATAAGAGAAGACGATGAATGGAAGACTAATTTCAAGATGATGGATGGTTTGTATGAGTGACTACTTATATAGGAATTAAGGGCCTAAGAAAAATACACAAATGAACATCCTTCCACATAATACTACTTATATCATATAAGGAGATTCATTAATAAAAAAATGCTATATTACACTAATGAAATATATAAATTACATGTGTGTGTAATAAATAATGCTTTCACTAAAACAAAACTCTCTAAGAGACTCCATCTCTGCCAACTCTAGAGATGATGATAAGATCCAATCTAACTTTACACAAGGACACAAATGGTACTTGCATACGAAATGCAAGAGGCGAGTGAGATACTTTTATACATTGAGTAAAAGGTGGGATATGATCATTCCCAAAGTTATAACTCACCCTTCTCACACATATGAGGATAACTACCACATTAAATAATGTTATGCACATAATAAGTCACACCTTGGTAACACATCACCTAATGTTTACTTCACATCAAGTGTTTAAATGACACACACCAACACCCCTAATGAATATTAGCTTAAGTGATGTGGTTAAAGATAAGAAGTCTTAAACTAAAAGTATGGGTATCAATAACTAGTCTTGATGAGGCACCCATGTACAATGATAGAGAAAAATAATAATGAAACTAATGATGTATATGACTATTGAATATGATGAATCCTCTAAAATAATTAAAAAGGAAAAACAGTATCTCCCATGAATCTATCTATGTGAACAAGAGTGAATATTGATATGTGTTCCAATTGAGTGAAATGCAAGGTGAAAACTAAAGAGGGTTAGCTCATAATTTTTTTTTAATTTTTTAAAACTTCAAGTTGGCTTGATTACAAATTTGGAATTGAAAAATACATAATGGATTTGAAAAACCTATGAGGTTTGGCATATAAATGATCTAGCACAAGAAAAAATTGACCTTTTGTATCTATTAGGAACAAACATAAGATACATAACACACATGAATAACCAAGGTAACATTAACAGTACATAACACACCCTATAATGCTCACTAGTAAGTGAAAACATTGTAACTCAATATATCCAAAAGTGTCAATGTAGTTTGTGTGCATTAAAATCATAAGAAATATCCTCAAGTGAGAAAGCCCAATATGCCACATGAAAGTACTCAACAACTAAAATTTGAAAAGGTGTGCAAAATAAGACACACATGTATTATGGTAAACATAAAAAACCCCTATGGAAATTTATAAATGCAAGTATAAAATATTTCTGGAAAGCCCACCTAGAAGCTATATAATGCAATAAAGAGTGATCCCCTCTTGAAACAAGGTGGAACCTATACTCATTGATAAGTTCGATGATTCATAATTTATAAAATAGACCATTATGCTGAAAAAAATAAAATATGAGTTATAATCAAACTATTAAATGTTATAGCTGAAAAGAGTGAAAAAACATGCACTTACAAAAAACATCATGAAAATTCAAATTACCATTCAAGCATTATAGCCTCCAAAAGGTCTAGAATACATGATTTGGTCAGTAAATCAAGCAAAAACTATAAATTGTATAAATAAGGGTTATCAAAATGAAACTATAACTCCACCACTATGAAAATATAAAAATAATAGAAAATGTGAAAAAACTATCACCTCTCAAAGATATATGGATCAAAAGTTACGAGTTACAGAAGTTGAACACTTCAAAAACAAGGCTCAATAGTGAGGTAAAGCCATTGAGGGCTAAATCCAACAAATGGGTAGTCATATGGCTAACCTAGGCTATCACTATAGTAAACCACTAGTGGTTATCCATTTTTGGTTAAGTGTAGTGGTCACAAGTTGTAGTCTACATGTTGGTTAGTAGGCAAGAAATCAGTGTGATCTCTTTGGTACTCCATCATATATAACAACAACTTCAAACACATGCCACGAGAGCACCTTAAGTCCAAAGCATGCAAATATGAAATTTTAAAAAATATATCAAAATTGTGACTCTATTGAAACAAAATTCTTCCCATTTTTTTCAAAACAACTAAAAAAACCCATTGTCATATTTGTTGCTCCTTACTTGTCTGACAAATCTAAATTTTAAAAAAATCATAAAAAACACTAGAATCTCCAAAAAATGTGTGTTTTTTTTAAATTTGTATTTTTTCAATTAAAATTTAGGAAAAAGACTATAGATTAGACCCAAAGTTTATATATTTTTCCAAAAAATTGAAAAACCTAAAAACTACCGTTAAATAATAGTTTTGGCACAAAAAATACCCATTACATAATTTCAAAAACACACAAAATGGATTGGCTCAAAAACTAATTAGGTTCTTGGAAAGGGGCATGGAAATGTTAATATTGATGAAGATGCAGAAATACACAACTCAAAATGCCTATAAAGGGAATTTTAGCTTTATCAAATACACTCATAAAATGAAAAAGGTATAAATATCTTTTCCATTTGGATCTGCAACCAATGATGCAAATAAATTGAAAGGGTAAGATGGATCTGAGATAATTTCAAGATGAATAGGAATAAAGGAGGGCCAAGGAAAACTCTATGATGAACATCCATCCACACAATAATTCTCATATCATATCAAGAGGTTCACAATTAATATACATTATATTGAACATCCATCCACATTATAACTCCACTAGCTCTTAAGATAACTCTAAGATATAATAAAACTTTCCAAAAAGACACAATGGATCCTTATATAGGAAAAGTAAGAGGTGAGTGAGATATTGTTATTAGTTGAGTAAAAGGTTGTATATGATCATTCCTAGAGTTATAACTCACCCTTTTCATGCTTGTGAGGATAATTACCAAATTAAATAATGTTATGCACATAAAAACACATTGTAAGTCACATCTTCGTAACACATATCCTAAGGTGGACTTCACATCAAGTGTGAATAAAACACACACCAATAGGGTTTGCCTTTTGGTCTAACTACCACACCAATCACACATGTAATTTATGAATGAAATGTTGAAGCCTTTTATTGGTAACTTTTTTCATTGTATATTTGGACAAACTTCTAATTTTTACAAGGTCCAATGAACAACAATTTGTGCACATGAGATAAGTGTTAAAGTGCTTGAATGAGGATAAGTATATTGCATATCTAATAAAATGTAACTTAATGAAGACAAAAGTAGTGTATTTTTGGATTTGTGATATCTCAATAAGGCTTAAATATGGATCCTAAGAACATAAGAGATATCTTTGAAAATACATCACAAAATAACACTTTTAAAGAATAAAGTTTCAATGGATTCAAAATTTTATATCAGAAGATCAAAATAAAATTCAGTGGGATTTTTGCATCTATTATAGGGGAAATGATGGGTGATAGGTAAGGGTTTCTTTGGACTAGAAAATTTGAATATGGTTTCCATAAATTGAATAATAATGCAATAAAATAACCTATGTTGTTGTTTTATAATTTCAAAAAAATATTTCATGTAGATTGTGATGCAAGTGGCATATCCATTGGAGCTATGATGATTTAGTAAGGTAAGAATATCACTTATTCTATGAAAAAATGAACAATTCATGACAAAAGTGTTTAGTTTATGATTATGACTAATTTTCTATTATGCAACCATTGACTAAATGGAACACTATCTATTGTTGAATAAAATTATGTTATACAAAGGCCCCTAAATTTTTCAATTCATAAATATACAAGGTAAACTAATTCAAAGACAAATAAAATGGTTTAAATTCTTAAAAATTTAATACTTTGTCTTGAAACATAGGAATAGAAAATAAAGAAAAATTGGAGACACACTGTGTAGCATATGTGATTTTTTTGAGTGAGAAGAATGTAAAGATGATGGGATTTAATTCCATGAAAGAGTTGTATACAAAAGAACAAGATGTAAAAGAAACATGGAAGGCATGCATAAAACCCATGTGATTAGAAATAATGCCTTGGATGAATTTCATCTATAAGCATGGTTATTATTCAAGGGAGTAAAATTTTATATACCTAGGGGATACATTCATCAAAATCTAATCCAAGAGAAGTATAACAGTGGATTGGATGGTCATTTTGGCAATGATAAAATCATGGCATAAATAATTGAGGGGTAGTTTTAGCTGTGTATGTATAAAAATGTGTGAAATTATGTATATGGGTGTAGGTTTTTCCAATTAAAAAATATTAAATTTAGAACATAGGTCTATATCAACCTCTCCTAGTGCCTAATAAGCCATAGAAGCACATGAGCATGGATTTTGTTTTGGAATTAGCTAGGATAGAGAAGGGTATTTGTTATGTTAGATACATTTTCTAAAATGGCTCATTTTATATATTATAAAAATACTAATGATGCTAATCAATTAATCAATTTTTTGTAAATAAATTTTAGATAAAATGCATACAAATTTTTTGATTGATGCATTTCAGATCACAATTAATGATCATCATTTAGGAAACTTCATGATGTTGTAAGTTTCTTGATGATGGATCACAAGTTTTAATTTGAAAAACACTGTGATCAAAAAATACTATTCAATTTATATAATATATATTTACAATTTATGTAGTATTAAAACATAAACCCTTTTAGCTATTTTGTTTCTAAGGGAATTTGTAAGGTCTCATGGATCATTACTTAGAATTATGTTTAACAAGATAAGTTTTTGGGACACTTTTGATAAACATTGTGAAATAAACTAAAACTCTTTTATATTTTAGTTCAACATATCATCCTCAAATGAATGATCAAATGAAAGTGGTTAATATAAAACTTTGAAAGTTTTAAAAATGTCTACTAGGAGAAAATGCTACATTATGGGACTCAGTATTGGTACACACATAATTCACATACAATAATTTAGTAAATAGAGGTTTTAGGAAGGTACTATTCTAGATTGTTTATGAGTAGTGTCTAAGAGGTATCACAAGATTGTGTTACATCCAATAATATAAAGGGAGGAGAGTATAAGTGGAATAATTTTTCTAAATACATGCATGATGTGCATATAAAATTACACATGAAGCTAAAGAATAATTCTTTTTAGTGAAAAAATATGTGAAGATGAAAATAAGAGAGATAATTTTATGTCAATGAAATCATTTTTGTGCACTTGCATAAAGAAAGGTTTTTGAAAGGAACATATAATAATTTGAAATGAAATAAAATAAAACCATGTAAAGTGTTATGAAAATTTTATGACAAATTCCTATGATATAGAGGTGTTGGAAGGTATAGATAAATCACCCATGTTTAATGATGCATAGTTTTATTGTTATAGTGAGGGAAAACATTATCAAGGGAATGGAAATGTAAATTATATAAAGGTGTATTGGATGTTAGAGGTACAATCACTGAGAGGGGTGATGAATCAGTGAGCCCAAATAATCTAACTTCAATTTCAATCCTTTCAAACTCTTAATCAATTATCACTAGAATTCATGAAGCATACACATCATTCATAGCAATGAACAAAATAAACATTACAAGATCAAGCAAATAACACATGACATATGTGGGAGACCATCTTGGGGGAGAAAGCCCACTATAACCTATAATTATACTACTATGCTATAATAAAAATAACTAATTTAGACCAGCTACAACTGATGAAGGAACTACCATCCCTTATTTTAGTGAAACTATAATCCCATAGGGACCTACTACACCTATCTAGATGAGATACCAAAATAACTATATCTTTAGCAAGTTTCACCTTAAAAAGAAGATAAAAACCCCTAGATGTTGAGAAACCATAATAACATCTAAGAACAAAATATCTCCTAAATATTGATTGCCTACTAATATGATGGAGATACAAAGTATATCAACTCTCTTCAACTCTACACACTTAATGCATCCAAAGCCACCTTTTGGATCACTATTCACTCCTCAACAACAAATCTATAAACACAAAAATAACATGACCAAACGGTCATACACATAGTACACACTCTGATCTATCTCTCAAATCAGCCACCAAGCTCACACAAATAGCATCTATCCTTTGCTCACACTCAAAGCATCCAAAACATCCTTTTGGATCACCCTATACCTCTTATCTCATCCTCAAACTAAGAACTATTGTAACATTAGAAACATGACCCAAAGGTAATACACAAAGTCCTCAATCTAATATAGTCATTAATCCATCCACTGGTCACACACCCTCTCTTCTTTCCTTCATACTAACACTATCTATACTCACCAAAGCCTCTCTCAAGTCTAGAAACCATCTCATTTGGTTTCACTATTTATAGAGCATTCATGATCATCACCATCTTGGTCATCCAATCAGCATGGCTTAACCCTTAAATCATATATCAGATCGATACATTTTTGAATTCCATAGGTCACCCTTAAAAAACATCTTTCAATTAGGCCTTATAAGCCCTTATAGGTATCATGGAGACCTATTCACCCATTTACAACTTTATCAAGAAAAAAAAGAACACATGACCAATTTTAAATATTCATAAGTCCAATCCACATGACCCCTTTGACATTTTCAAATGCTTACAGTCATCATTGCACTCTTCTGTGCAAGCTCAATCAACTCAAACATTAACCTTGTTCATAAGGACACCATGAAAAAACACATAATCAACTTATTAATATTTATTCATACTAAATATGAATTGATAAAGATTAAAAATACCACACAAATCATATAAAAATATTATACAACACTTTACAATAGCTAATTCATCATGAGACATCCAAACAACAATAAAACAAGCTTAAACAACCTTTTGAGGTCAATTGTAAAACATAGTCAATCATATAGTCAACTTTTAAGATCAATATATTTGTTTGTACATACATTATAAAATACTAATTATATTTGTTGTATGTGCCATATAATCATCTTAAACTTTTATTTTTAATTTATCTTGAATCAAAAGTTATGGCACAAACACTGAGCACTGGTTTTTCCTTTGTTAATTTTCAAATGCCAACGGTCACAGTTAAACCTCAGACACTATACTATCATCTCATGTCCTCAATGCTTAAATTAATCATGAACCATTAATATTATTGTAAGTAAATAAAACTTTATGTTATTAAACCTCTATCACTTTGACCTCTTGACTTTAATACACACTATTGATCTTGATTAGTATGAACACCCACTCATCATTAGATCTTAGAAGAAGCTTGATTTTTACCTTAGAATTACATTAAGCTTTGAACACTTATCACCATCTTGATGCATCCTGACATCTTATAATAATTACACTTTTTCAATATTGTATAAGTATCTCAATTTTTAACATCATTAAATGACTATCATTTTGACCTCTTTGAATCGTCACACACCATTGATCTGCATGTATGAACTCCTACAAACCATTGGATCTTCATTTGGTCCTGATCTTTAACATTGTGAAAAAATGACTTAAGTATGGGGATAATTTAAATCTTCCTAGAATTCCAAATTTTTATAGATATATAGTTTACCTTGCTCACTTGCATGTTCTCAAATTTGAACAATAGAAACTAGGAAAAATACTGAACTAACCCATATGTTCATTTCCTCCTAAAACATCCACGTGTGTAAGATATGCCATCACCAAAATTCTTACTCAGATATTTATTATACTTATAAAAATAAAATATTTTATCTCAAATTCATTTCATTCCATTTATCTTTGATGCAATGAAGCACGAACCATTAGATCTTCTTTACAAATTTGGTTGTGTTGAAACTTAGTGCACTTCTGTCTAAGGGACCAACTTTGCACCCACATATCTTTTGTTGTGTTAAATTTCATGATCTAAAATTTGGACCATATGATATACTCAAATAGGATAATCCAACCATATATCAATATACTCCTATAAATCTCACACACATGAGATATAATGACATTAAAATGCCTCCTTAGATTTATTTGTCATAGAGCCAATTATACCTAGATAAACATAATGAATAACTAGATGCATTCCAATCATACACACAATCACTCCAATCATCCTTGAATTATATTAAGACCCCTTGCACATACTCAAATCACCATACTCATCCTTGTACATCTATAACCATGCTAAAATTGAAGATCAACTAAGCCTCCTTCAATCATACTAGGACAAGCATATTGCACACTTTATCATTGTCACTTAGACTATCAAGATACTTTATCCAATCACCTAGACACTTCCATGACATCAACATGACATCATTTATAACTCTCTAATAATCTTTGCTTTTGTCATTGATGTCAAAAACCATCATATAGCAATATACAACTCACCTTCCTTCTCTCTTTAAGCACTCCCATAATAAGAACTTTCTCCCCTTTTTACACAATGATAAAGTGGGCACCAAATGATCTTGAGGACCTTAAAATAATACAAATATGATAAAACCATCTTATAAAGATAGTACAAACTCCCCCTTACCTTAAGCCTACCTCTTCTTTCCTTGACAACATCCTCTTGCACTTACCAACACTCTTTGACCAAGCATTGTAACCAATGAAGAAAGAACACACAAAACACTAAAATATGGTGAAAATCACCAAGAAACATCTGAGAGGGACTCCCCCTAAGGTATCTAAGCCATTTCACCTCTTGAGCATGTTTAGATCTCCACACACCATGAAGAATCATCAAATAGGCTTACTAACCTTCTCTCTTAAGCCACCTCAAGGATTATCAATATAAATTCATTCCAATAAAAAAATAGGAAACATGTTATAAAAAAAATTGATAACTCACCTTGAAACATAAATACCTTGATCTTTTGGAGACACTGAGCAAAAATCACTCTTCTTCACACTAGACTTATCTAGTCTCCTTGTAGCCCTTCCAGAAACTTCCAGATCCCACAACTTTTTATAGACACAACTTCAAGACAAAAAAAATCATATTTGGAGCACTCTCATATGATACCTAATAAAAACAAATTTAATCACCTATCTCATCCTTTGCAACATACTTCCTTCACAAACCTATTAGGTAATTAGGCTTCTATTTTGATAAAAACTTGAATAAATTGAAATCCACAAACCTTCAAATCTATGTGAATCTTGATTTAATAGTAATTTGGACCATTCAACCTATTAATATGACTTATATCTCAAATCATAAGGCAAACCACTTTTCTAGTAGATCTAAAAATCCTAAAATCTCAAAATAAACAAGGTCAACAAACCTCTTTCTAGTTAATGCCCTCCTTTGAAACTTATTGCACACCTGGAGACAACCATCACACAATTTTAGACAAAAATTTGAGCCTCCATACCTTAGAAATATTTTAATTACTATAACCCATTTTAGGCATGCTTACCCCTAATCCAAAATTGAGAAAACCAAGAGCACTCAAAAATCTTCAATTGACACAAGTAAGATCATCAAGACACAAAAATACTTGGAACACATCACAAATAAGTGAAAAAACCTTTTTGAGAATCGAGCTCTTCTTAATATTGTATAAATCTCATTAGGCCACATAAAAACACCCATTTTAACCCTACAGACACTACATACACAACAACACTTGCTTCTCCATTGAAAAGAGTCTCTTAAGAAGTATATATAGAGACACCCTACTTCACAATGTCCTAGAACAATGTGAAACCAAGAGTTGACCACAAATATTCATATTCCTTCTCCTCCTTGGTCATAAGACACTTTTAGTTATTCTTCTTTGTAAGCTTAAGTGAAGCAACATGCTCAACCAACACAACATTCTCCTCATATAATATTGAATTGAAAATACATGGAGATAATAAAGATTCATTGCATACCTTTTCATTTGAAGAATCTTCCTTACAGTTTAGAACCTCATCACTAGGCACTAACAATTGATGTTCTTTACATGAAACTTTCTTAGAAAAAAAAAGATGTTCACTTGGATCCATAATTACCTTAGAACTAGCCTCAACTAGTACATTGGTCCTCTCCTTGAGCTTGGTCTCTTTATCCATAATATGAGCAGATAATGAGAGCCCTTGACACTCTTTAACTTATATAACATTCTCCACCATAGCAAATAGAATACTTGGACCAACAAAACCATCATGACTCATACTTACCACCTTTAGTTTCCATGAGTTAACTTGCCTTCTTCCTTGCACTCTAGGAGCCTGATTGAACTCATTATGACTTGATGGCCTTTCCTTTCAAAATATAGCAATGTGACCAATCTTCTCATATTTGTAAGAAACCATTCTTTTTGAAGTGAACTCAACTTTCCCTACCTGATATGGATAAAATCTTGTAATGTGTCTTATGCCATAACAACTAAAACAAAGTCTTTCTTTTGAATAAGACTCACCTTGCCTTACCTTATTTGGACACTGCTTAGCAAAGTGTCCCTCATGAAGATAGTTGAAAAACTTAACTTTATTCATAAATTTTGACTAATGACCCCCATCATAGTTCCACACAAACTCATTTCTAACAAGTTTCTTGCATTCTGTATCTCTATGCCTAAACTTATTACATGTGTAATAGTAACCATTAAAACTTTCATACCTCATGGCATTTGATTGTCTGATCTAATTTGTCTTCAGTTTGCTAGCACCTTCATTCCTTGTTTGATAATTTGTCTTCAAAGTCAAATTTTTCTTGTTCACTTTAGTCTTCATCTTGTCTTGAGTTGTATTCTCTAGTTCTTCTTTATATCTAAGACTAGTTCTATCACTTATTTAGATCATTCAAAATATTGTCTAGATCACTTTAGATATTTTCAAATCTCACACATGACTTCAACTTACTATATGTCTTATCTAACTTATATTTCAATGAATCATTTTCAATTACGTACCTTTAACATTCATCTTTTTTAGCTTTCAGGATTATAGATAGGATTTAAAATTGATAACTGAGATACTTGACCATATCTTCATGATCCTTGGTGTCTTCATTCATTCTTATTTTATACACACTAAATTGATCCTCTTAGTCCTTGATTTGTGACTTCATCTTCTTGTTAATCTTCTTTTCAATCTTCAGTTCTTCAAGGGCATTCATCAATTCAGTCTCATATTCCACCTCATCTCTATCAACATCTAAATCATTCCAAGTAGACTCCTTTTGATATGAGAAATTTCCTTCTTTAGCCATTAAAAGGGATTCATCTTCAACATGACCATAATATTCATAATCATACTCTGATTCAATGTTTTCTCTCTCATTTGATGAACTAAAATCTTTACTGGTGTAGAGACTCTTCTTCTTATTAAAGGACTTCTTGTTGTTATAATTTTTGAATCCTTTCTTCTTGTATGTCTTCTTAACTTCATCTTGGTCTTCACCATATTATTCATCATCATGCTTATGAGGGAAATTTATATAAAAATGTCCTATCTCTCTGCAATCAAAGCATTTGAAGGGTAGTTTACCCTTATACTTGCTTGAACCTTTTTTTAATTTATTTGTAAACAAAGCAATCAATTCATCTTCATCAATATCAGAGATGTTATCATCCTTGGGTTTCTTATCTCAGAACCTATTCTTAGGCTTCATCTCTATCTTTAATGTTGCTTCCTTCTTCGGTGGTATATCATCATTTATTCTCATCTCATAGGTAACAAGGATGCCATGCAATTCATATATCTTCAACTTAGTAAGATCATGACTTTCTTATATGATAGACACTTTTGAATCAAACTTGATAGAAAGAGACCTCTCTAATGATGTTCACAATCTCATCAACTCTCTATAGAAAATATGCCATAGAATATTATTCCTTTATCTTGAGACTCTCAAATTATCTTTGGTGAGTCTATAACTTTGCCAACTTAACTTTTGAGTCTCTTTCATAAATAGTCTTTAATTTATCCCACATTTATTTGGTAGATGTAAAATGGTTTACCTTGGTGTATTTAGTCTCTAGAAGACCAAAAGCGATAACTTTCATTGCCTTACAATTTTTATCAAACAACTTCTTATCTTTAATATTGGATGGAGGAATAGTAGATGCAAAATAATAATCCACAATAAATTTGCAAATGTCAAAACTTAGGGACATGATGTTGTTCCTCATCCTTTCACTCCAAAAAATATAATTGGATTCATTGAACATCATTAATTTCTTAGTAGAGAAACCTCCTTGATGACTACCTATATTGTACCTTAGATCACCTTTAAGCTATCAAGATTTTACCAAAAGATCTACTCTAATACCAATTATTAGAGGTACAATCACTAGGGGTGAATCAATGAGCCTAGATAATCCAAATTTAATTTCAATCCTTTTAAACTCAATCAATTATCACAATAATTCATGAAGAATACACACCATTCATAGCAATGAACAAAATAAATAATGCCAGATCAAACACATAACACATGACATATGTGAAAAATCCTCTTGGGAGAGAAAAACCACTAGAACCTATAATTAGTCTATTATCCTATAATAATAAGAACCAATTTAGACCATCTACAACTGATCAAGGAATTACCATCCCTTATGTAGTGAGACTGCAATCCCATAAGGAACTACTACACCTATCTAGCTTACCTACCACAATAACTAGATATTGAGCAAGTTTCAACTTACAAGTAGGATAAAACCCCCTAGATGTTGAGTAATAATAAAAACATATAATAATATAATATTTATTGAACATTAATTGCCTACCAATCTGATGGAGATACAAAGTATATCAACTCTCTTCTACTCTACACACTCAATGCATCCAAAGCCACCTTTTGGATCACTCTTCATTCCTCAGAAACAACTCTATCATGACATCAATAACATGACCAAATGGTCATACACATAGTCCACACTCTAATATGTCTCTCAAATCAGCCACCAAGCTCACACAGACAACATCTATCCTTCACTCACACTCAAAGCATACAAATCATCCTTTTGGATCACTCTAGATCTTTTCTCTCATCCTCAACCTACAATATCACTATTATGACATAAAAATCATGACCCATAGGTCATACACACAGTCCTCAATCTGATCTACTCATTAATCCATCTACTAGGCACATACCCTCTCTTCTTTCCTTTGCACCAACATTATCTAATCTCATTAAAGCCTCTCTCAAGTCTAGAATCCATCTCATTTGGTTTCATTATTTATAGAACATTCATGATGATCACCATATTAGTTGACCAATAGGAATTCCCTAACCCTTAAGGTATCTATCACATTGAGAATATCTTAATACCATCCATGTAGATTGGACATAGCACCCAGGGGTCACCCTTAAGTAACATGTTTCAATTAGGCCTTAGAAGCCCTTATAAGTATCATGGAGACCTATTCACCCATTTATCACTTTATCAAGAGGAAAAATAACACATAAACACTTTAAAATGCATAAGTACACTCCACATGACCCCTTTGACATTCTCAAATGCTTATAGTCATCATTGAACTCTTTTGTGCAAGCTCAATCAACTCAAACATTAGACTTATTCATAAGGACACCATGAATGAACACACAATCAATTTATTAAGATTTTTTCATACTGAATATAAATTGGTAAAGCTTAAAAATACCATATATATCATACATAAAGAGTATAAAACACTTTCCAATAGATAATTCAACATGAGACATCTAAATAACAACAAAACAAGCTCGATTAACCTTCTCAGGTCACTTGTAGAACACAGTCAATCACATAGTCAACTTTGGAGCTTAATATCTTTGTCTATACATATATTCATACCTCATAATCACATTTGATGGATGCACCATATATTCCTCTTCAACTTTTATTTTTAATTCATCTTGAATCAAAAGTTATGACATAAACATCAAGTACTAGTTTTTCCTTTATTAATTTTCAAATGCCAATAGTCACAGTTAAACCTCAGACACTATGCTATCACCTCATGTCCTCACTACTTAGATTAATCATGCAATATCAATATTATTGTAAGGATATCTAACTTTTCCTAATTAAACCTTTGTCACTTTGACCTATTGAATTTAATAAACACCATTGATCTTGATTATTATGAACACCCGCTTATCGTTAGATCTTAGAAGAAGCCTAATCTTTACCTTATCATTATATTAAACTTTGAACACTTGTCACCATCTCTCTACATCTTGAAACATTGGAATAAACACACTCTATCAATCCTATATAAGTAGTTCTATCTTTAACATCATTAAATTACTATCATTTTTACATCTTTGACTCTTCACACATCATTGATTTGCATGTACAAACTTATATGAACCATTGAATATTCATTTGGTCCTGATATTTTAAATTGTGAAAAAATGACTAAGCATGGGGACCATTTAAATCTTCTTGGAAGGCCAACTTTGAACATATATATCTTTTAGCTCACTCACTAGCATATTCTCAAATTTGAACCATATAAACTAGGCAAATTACTGAACAAATTCATATGACCATTTCCTCTTGAAATGTGCATACATGTGAGATATGCCATTACCAAGATACTTACTTGGATCTTTCTTGTAATTATAAAAATAAAATATTTGATATTAGATTCCTTTCACACCATCGATATTTGATGCGATGAAACATGGACCATTAGATCTTCTTTACAAATTTGGCTAAGTGTTGAAACTTAGTGCACTTCTATTTGAGAGACCAACTTCTAAACCACATATCTTTTTATGTGATAAATCACATGATCTAAAATTTGTACCATATAATATAATCACATAGGATAATCCTACCATATATCAATATTCTCCTAGAACCCTCACATGTATGATATATAATGACATTAAAATGCCTCCTCAGATTTATCTGTCACAGAGCCAATTATGCCTAGATGAACATAATGAAGAATTGAATGAATTACACTCACCAACACTCCAATCATACTTGAACTCTAATAAGACCCCTTAAAAATCATCAAATCATCATACTCATCCCTGAACATCTCTAACCATGCCAAAACTGAAGATCAACCAAGCTTCCTTCAAGCATACTAGGACAAGCACATTGCACACTTTATCATTTTGACTTAGACTATCAAGGTAATTCATCCAATCACCTAGAAACTTACATGACATAACCATAACATTATTGAAAACTCTAAAAAAATATCCCCCTTTATCATTGATGTCAACAAGCATCATATAGCAATATATAACTCACCTTCCTTCTATCTCTTCAAGCACTCCTATAATAAGAACTTTCTCCCCCTTTGACACAATGAAAAAGTGGGAACTAAATAATCCTAAGGATATAAAAATACTATCAATAGGAGAAGACCATCTTATAAAGATAGTAAAAACTCCCCCTTATGTTTATCCTACCTCTTCTTGCCTTGATAACATCCTCTTGCTACATTCCAACACTCTTTAACCAAGAACTATAACCAATGAAGAAAGAACACACAAAAAACTAAAATCTGATTTAAATCACCAAGAAACATTTGATAAGGACTCCCCATAAGATATCTGAGCCATTTTATCTCTTGATCATCTTCAGATATCCACACACCATGAAGAACCACCACATAGGCTTACTAGCCTTCTCTCTTAAGCCACCTCAAAGATCATCAATATAAATTCATGCCACTCACAAAATAGGAAACATGTTATAAACCAACATGAGAAATCACCTTGAAACATAAATACATTGATATTTTTGAAAAAACTAAGCAAAAATAACTCTTCTTCACACTAGGCACTACCAGGAACTTGTCGAGCCCACAATTTTCTGTAGACACAACTTTAAGACATAAAAATTCATATATGGAGAAATATAATATGACCCATAAAGCACACTCACTTGCATCACCTATCTCATCCTCTAAAACATAATTCCTTCACAAACTTACTAGAAAATTAGGCCTCCATTTTGACAAAAACTTGAATAACTTGAAATACACAAACCTTCAAATCTATGCAAAGCTTTATTTGATAACCCATTTAGCCCATTCAACATATTAAGAAGCCTCAAATCTCAAATAATAAGTAAAATCAATTTTGTATTAGATCCTAAAACCCTAGAATCTTAAAACAAACAAGACCAATAAACCTCCTTCTGGTCAACACCCTCCTTTGAACCTTCTTTCACACCTAAAGATAATCATCAAACACTTTTGTACTAAAATTTGAGCCTCCATACCTTTGGGAATATTTGACTTCCTATAACCCATTGTAGGCCTATTTACGCTTAATCCAAAATTGAGAAAATTGAGAGCACTCAAAAAACTTCAATTGGCACAAATAGGATCATCAAAACACAAAACTACCCGTAATGCATCAAAAAGAAGTACATAGACCTTTTTGAGAATAAAAATCTTCTTGATATTGCATCAATATCATTAGTATACTTAGAAACACCCATTCTAACCCTAAAAACACTACATACATAATAACACTTGCTTCTCCACTAAAAAGAGTCTCTTAAAAAGCATAGATAGAGACACCCAACTTCACAATGTCCTAAAATAATGTGAAACCTAGAGTTGCCCACAACTACTCATATTAATTCTCCTCCTTAGTCATCTGATACTTATAGTTTTTATTCCTTTTCTTAGGCTTAAAAAAATAAAAATGCTCAACCACTACAAAATTCTCCTTCTCATCTAAGATTGAATTGATAATACATGGAGACAACAAAGATTCATGACATACCTTTTCATCTGAAGAATCTTCCTTTTAGTTTGGAACCTCATCACTAGGCACTAAAAACTGATGTTCTTTGCATGAAAATTACTTAGAAATAGTAGGATTTTCACTTAGATCTATAATCACCTTATAAATAGCCTCAAATATTACCTTGGTCCTCTCCTTTAGCTCGGTCTTAGCTCAGTCTCTTTATCCACAACATGAGCAGACAATGAGAGCCCTTGACACTTTTTAACTTCTGTAGCATTCTCCACCATAGCAAATAAATTACTTGGACCAACAGACTGATCATTAATCATACTTACCACCTTTGGTTTCCATGAGTTAACTTTCCTTATTCCTTTCACTATAAGATCTTCATTGAACACATTTTGACATGATGGCCTTTGCTTGTAGAATCTAGCAATGTGACCAATCTTCTCATAGTTGTAGCAAACCATTATTTTTGAAGTGAACTCAACTTACCCTACTTGATATGGACAAAATATTACAATGTGTCTTAAGTCATAACAAATGAAACAAACTCTTTATTTTGAATAAGACTCACCTTACCTTACCTTATTTGGACACTGCTTAGAAAAGTGTCCCTCATCAAGACAGTTGAAGCACTTGTTAACCAAATTTGACTTTTAGGTCAAATTGGGGCACCCCCTAGTAAAAAAATTGATTTTCAGTCATATAAGGGAGTATAATGTATTGTCATGAGATTTTTTATAGGTCAATTGATGTCACTATTTGTTTTACTAGCTTTGGTCAATTGGTTTCTAGGTTAATTTATCATTTTGAGTCATTTTAAGGGTAAAAAATAGTGCATTTAATGCTTTGTATAGGGTTATTAGAAAAATTTGAAAGTTTAATATAGTTTTATCATGTTACATGTGTCCTAGGAGGTATTTATTAACTTTCACTAACTCAAAATTTTTAGGTTACTCAAAAAAGGTAGTTTTCTTGAAGAAAAGAGTGAGTTTGGCACTTTTATGGCCTCCTTGGGAAGTGTGCCATTGGAAAAGATTTAAATGTGACTCTTTATATTTAACAAGATCAATAACACACTTTTTATGATCTAGATATTTAATTTCATACTCAAAACCATTTTGCTCTCTTTTCATCTTTTAAACACACTAAAGTGACTTGTAGGTCTTTGCTTGGTATGATCAACACAAGTAGTTTCAAGACAAATTCTCTTGTGAGTGTATTATACACTAATATACATAAATTTTAATATTAATAAATATTATTTTGGTCAACCATGATTTATGAACCATTTTTTTGAAGTTGACTGTGCAAATCTGCCTATCAATCTATACACCCTTTAGGTTTTGATTCCATTTGGTAGATTTCATAAAATTAAATTATTGAGATTACTTAAAAATAATTTTAAATTATTTATAAAATTCTCCCCACACTTTATTTCATGTTTCATGAGGTTTTAATGTGCTTATAATCTCACTTTCCAAGAGGAAACCACCATGAACATTTTCCTTTAGGTTTCCACTTGTAGGAGCTTGAATTAAATAAAAATATTTCATATGAATGGTAAATGATGTTTATCACATTTTAATATCATAAAATACACATATTTACATGTTTTGGTCTCATATATCCATGCTTTGATTAGACACACATGTCTTGATCACACCAAACAGTCATATTAGATGCCCTGCTAGCTTTACTCCATATGTCTGCAAGGGTTTTCACATTGGAAGAGGATGAATTGTATTTGGTTTCAAGTGTGTCTTGATGAATATAATGAATATGGATGTTGATAAGTGCATTTTATGTGTTTTTAGGGTTTTCAACAAACATGTTTTGCTCTAACCTCATACCCTACCTGTATAACAGTCCATATGCACATACAACATACATTACTGATGTCATTCTGAGGTGTGAGAGGGTTTACAAATATTCCAACCTCTTTATATGGCTAAATATGCATTTAAATTCTTGATGGAACTTTTCAATATCACTTCTATGGAAAGTTTCATCTTTCTCACAACTTTTTCATTGTTTATGCACTAAACATCCACCTACAAGTGGTTGAGTAAGGTGCTTGAATTCTTAGATGAAGTGAGTATAGGGTATTGACATACACCTAATGTTATGGAATGAATAATAAATCCTTTATAATCAATACAAGTGACAATTGAATCATGAACGCATGTGTGAAGGTCAAGAGACTGTGTTTAGGGAGCTTTCCCCCTAAAATGGTAAAACATGGGCCTAAGAGATTTTTGAGGATATCATACAATGTGATTTAAAGATGATCCAAACATATAACTTGGAAAAATTTATATCCTTTATCATAGAGAAGTACTATGCCAAGAATGGGGTCAATATAATTGGTGGAGATCAGTTATTTGTGGAGCCCAAAATTACATTTTATGCACTGAAATGTTTCATTGAAACCTACAGGCCTGATTGCTCAAGGAGACCTTCTATACCCAAAGTTGAAAATGAGACTATGAAAACTTCTATGATTATTTTTAAGGATTCAAGTGACAATCATGACCTAGGAGATTATAAAAGGAGAAATATAGATTATTGTTTTACTCCAAAGCATACTCTCAGTCTATACAGGTTCCCAAATGAGCACTACAGCTAGGGGGTAGTGGGTGACTCAAGAAGGGTATTTGGATGATGTTTAATTCCATAAAACATGACAAATATAGATATAATAGGTGAAATATCAAGATTTAAGGAAGGTTTACCAAACACTACAACCAAAACCTAAACTAAGTATGGACACATATAAGACTTCATTATTGAGTTGATTCTTTCTAATTGTGTTGACAGAGAGTATGAGAAGAAATAGCTCTTGTGTGTTAACATTGTTCAAATGAGATGCATAAGTTTGAATAATTAATTCATGAAATTAGTGATTTATTTTGGGTTTTGAAGCATCACCTCCAAGGTTTAAATGAACTAATAATGACCTCAGATAGGGTCTTAAAGGTGTCTCAGTTAGCATATATAGAGACTGAATTTGAAGATCAAAGTATATAAGTAGGGTTAGAGGATGAATTCAAGTGTTATTAGAGAATGTGAAGATTCAAATGAGTGGAATGACCACCAAAACAAGTTTACATACATAGTTTTGCCCTCAAGATAGACCTACAGGTGCCTTACCTATATACTTCCCATCTAAAGTTGAATGTAAGGACTCAATCAGGCAATGAGCTAGTGATTTAACTTTTTAAAGGGATTAATGACTCAAGTAGATGAAATAAATGGATATAAATATATAATAAATGATATTATAATGTAGAAATAACTTCTAAACATTGTTTTGAAGGCCTAAATCATAAAAAGTGCACCTCCAGGTAGGGTTCATTAGTCCTCTAAGGGAAGACATAGTTTAGTAAGTTTAAACTACAAGTGAGGCTAATATAAGTTTAACATGATTGATTATGAATTTACACATTAATAATGATATAAATAAACTAAATAGGACCCCATATCATTAAAATCAAGCAAAGGAAGAACCCTTACCATGCATCATGTAGTCCATCAAAGAACCATATATATAGTCTACCTACATTAAGTCACCTGAAAGTTTAGCTTAAGAGGACCACTAAAATGAATTGAAACATGTTATTAGGATGTATTTATATGTGTTAAAACCATTATAGAGTAGATAAAACCAAAAGATAACCATTTTTGGACCTTGAAGCAGAATTTGGCTTACAAAAAGGGAGAGACAAGCTCGAAAGGCTATTTTCCAATGCTCATATCTTTCATGAAGCTATGCATGGGAGCCATATGAGTTAGGGGGTGTTATTATGGGTATTATATGCCATATTGGTATTATTTTTTTTCAATTTGGATGCACCAAATTTATGAACAATTATTAAGAGTTCAAACTAGCCTAAAACCCTTACAAACCCTTGTTAGTGACCAATTTGGGAAAATTGAGTTATAAAGCTGGTACAGGGGAATGGTTAGCTCATGAAAATTCTTTGAAATTTTATAGGACTTCCTTAGGATGCTCCACACCTTTTTGGTTGTATGAACTTGTATGGACAAGGTATAAAATAGGGTTTTTCTCACTATTTTGTGTGTTATACAGGCTACATGAGGAATTAAGAGATGAAACAAAGTTTGGAGAGAATACTGATATTTATATTAAATAATAATATTTATTTTAGTCCTTGAAAAAATGTATAAGTACCCCAACTAGGATATTCAACTCAACCAATCAAATCTAGCATATTGGGCAAAGTAGAGAGAAGGGAGGAAATCTTCAAGTAAAGTGATTTTAAGGTGCCCCTAATGCTTCCAAGGAAATTGAGGGTATTAAAACATGTCAAAAAACACCTTTTACATATTTTAATGAACAAATAAATCCAAATTTGAAGATAAGTGTGGAAGGTGCATGAGAAAGAGGTTTCTTAGAGTGTAGGTAATGATTACTCTCTTCTAGGTGATTCTAGAAGACTAGGCATACAAAAAATTCATGGAGAGGTATGTTTGAGAGCCTAAACTTTAATTAAAATAATTTTATATTCCGTTGATTAATTACAAGTCACTAAAATATGCCTAATCATGAAGTTAGTTTTTTGTGCAAGAAAAGAAGGTTTAAGCCACTTTGTAAGAGTTTGACGATTTTAGATGACACTTGTAGATCCTAATATTGAATGGATCACCCCATATATCTATCACATTAATAATTAACTTATTCTCTCATCTTGATAAGTGTCCATTATTACCTTTGGAATTTTCTTCTTCTCTCTCTCTCACAAGTTCTATAAGAACTATCCTTTTTGGGTTTGTGTGGGACGCTCCACCTGAGTATGTCAAAGCCCTAATAATTTTTATAACTTTTGATCAATAAAATGAATAATTTTTACCTCTTATATGACTATTAATAGTGTTTTTAATTTGAATTATTGATTTTTCTTAAGTGACACTCTTGTTTCTTTAGCATGCTAGCTCATTCTTGTAACCTATTTGCAGTTGGAAAACTTCTTCTTGTAGGGCATGTGAAGTGTTTTAGGATATGTCTAAGGATTAAGTGAGTTTTTCTCTTCATAATTTCCATTTAATTCCTCTTGTCTATTCCTCCTATCCTAGATGCTCGTCTTGACCTCACAATTTAACATTGATGTGAGAAGTTGTATATTAGAAGAGTGTATGTGTGGTTTGTTGCTTGGTCTCAAGTGTAATATGTATATGGTTGGATGTCATCATTAAATTTGGTGTATCACCTCAATTATTTTAGATTTGATTTTAGTTTCTTTCTCCCTTTTCACCCCCCAAATTTAGTCTTAATTACAATCCATAGTGGTACATCAAGGGAACTAGCCCTATTTGGAGACTCACCTCAATCTTAGGCTACCCACAAGCCTAGAGGTGATTCTATTGTGCCATTTAGATGAGGAGAGCCTTGTAACCTACTCATAGGGTTCATATCCAAGTGATAATAGTTTTTGGCATGCTCAGTGGGACTCTTGTTCCAAGAGGTTGAGATATTTTTGGTGTTGTCTCTCAACAACTAGCCTCAGAGGCATCTATTCAAGCACCAATGGCAACTCTGAAGTTATATCAGCTGATCAAGTATCCTGAGAATTCTTTAAAATATTATTGATAATAATTTATTATGTCATTAATTTCAAATAATGGTTTCACGACTGACATTGATGTTGAGGTTTGTTCCCTACAAGTTGATGAAACCTTCCAAGCTTGTGCCATTCCCCATCAATGTGAACAAGTTCTCAATGAACCTTGGTGTGACTATAATCAGCCTTGTGATGAAGTGTATCAATCCTACAATAAACCTTGCTATGAATCATAATTTTCCCCTCAAAAACCCTATGAGCCATGGCATCTATATACTCCTTCATTTCCTTCTTCATATGGGCACTATGTTATTGGATAGTCTTATGAGAATGGTTACTAAGAATCATCGCTCTATCAGTCCCAATATGAGCCTTTTCATTCATATAATGATTTGTATCAACCTAAATATCATTCTTATGAATATTCTACACCAAAATTTTCCATGGATTATACACAAGGATATCATTAGCAAAGTGAAACTCCCACTCATGTAGATGTTACTCCTTCTAACCAGCCCAAGGATTCATTTCCACTAAAACTCACTAGTGCTTTACTCTTTTCCAAACCTATTCATAAACCTTATCCTTAATCACACACTCCATATCCAATCCCTTCACCTTACACTACATATCATACCCCAACTCCTTCAACTCAAATCTATGAGCCATCTATCAAGCCTCTACCTCATTTCTTCTCAAAGAGGAACCTATCTTGAGAGAAGTAAGTAAAGAAGAACAAATTCAATTCATGACCGATCAAGAGAATCTCATGAGTTTTTGTGAGGAAAAAATCACCATAGGTACTCCCCTTGGTGAACAAAAGGATAATACAATAGATAATGTCTCTATGTTTGAAGGAATGTGTGTCTATGAAAACCCCCCTACTTTTCACCCTCAACCTGATTTTGAGTTTTATCTACCACCTCCACCAACTAGCTCATCTTGTCCTCACCCTATCACTCTTTTATTTGATAGACCTATGGTATGGTAACCTAAGTAAGATCATCTGGTTGACAAAGAAAGATACATCTTATTTGAACAAAACCTACCTCCTTGGCAACCTCATTAGGCTAGATCACATGATATCAAAATGCCCAGTCTTGGCATCACCATGAAGGAGAAGGAGATGGAAGATATTGTAGCCCTTGAAGAAGGCTATAAATTTGATCCAAAGGTTAAATATGATCATCATAACCATGAAGTGAAATGTATTATCAAGGATGGGGAATACCTTCAAGTCATCCCTCAAGAGATGGTAGTCCTAGATGAGTTTCACGAGACCAAGGTAGAAGAAGTAGCTCTTGAAGATGATAATGTGAAAGAAGATCTATGGCAGAAGTTCAATTCCATATGAAAATAATTTGATGAATTGGCTGAATTTTATTATTATATAGAATATTACATAGCTAATGATAAACCAATATTATTGATGAGTTTAATGAATATGAACTTGAGTGTGCAATCAAACATAAATATGGAGCTCTTTTTGCTGATCAAGAACCAACTATCATGAAGCCACTTAATGATGTAATATAACTTGAATAACACCATCTTGATTACATCATACATAAAGAAGAGAATATGGAATAGGTATTGGTTCTAGATGATAAAGAGAACAAGGATGATTGGCAACTGTAAATAGAGTTACTTCAAGAGCTTAAAGAGCTTTGCCAAGTTGAAGGTCAAGTGTATGACAAAGTGAAAGAAAAGGTTTCCATGGAATAAAATGATCAATATTGGATAGAGTTTTCAAAGTCCTTGATGAGCTAGAAGAGCTTGCATCTGAGAAGAAGCCTAATATTGTTGAGAACACCATGGAAGACAAGAAGGTATGCCTTGGTCAGTCATCATTTGAGGTTGTAATTGAGGATCTACATGAAAAATTTGAAGGAGTTTGGATGAAAGAGGAATAATTTTACATTTCAGACTTGTTTGAATATGGTCTACTTTATATTATGACAATTGAAATGCCAAAGAACAAGTTTGATCTACAAAACATCCAATCCAAGAAGAAGCATGCTTTACACCATGTTTCATCTCATGAATAAGGTGATGCTTAAAAATTTCCATTTGATCCAAGAGGGAGGTATGATCATCATTAGTTTTACATAATAGGTTATTTCCTAATTCCCCTAAGTGCCTTGAGCACATGTGTGTGTCTTGTGTTTGCTTTCTTTATTGTGTGTGTCCTTTGCTTTGTGTGGTTGAGGTAATCTTAGTGTCTTATCTTGATCAAAGGTTTGTGGTCAATGGTCAAAGGTTTTATTATTTTTATCAGTCCTTATATGAATCCTAATCCCAATGGACTAATAATGCTACTAGTCTAGTTAGTATAACATGCATACTACCCCTATGAGTCACCAATTTGTTGACCAAATTTGACTTTTAGGTCATATTGAGGCACACCCTAGTAAAAATATTGATTTTAAAGCCTATAAGGGAGTATAATGTATTGTCATGAGATGTTTTATAGGTTATTTTATGTCAATTAATGTTTTACTAGCTTTGTTTAATTAGTTTCTATGTCTATTTGTCATTTTGAGTCATTTTAAGAGTAAAAAATAGTGCTTTTAATGATTTATATGGGTTTATTGGAAAATGTGTAAGTGTCAAAGAGTTTTATCATGTGAAATGTGTCCTATGAGGTATTTATTAAATTTCACTAACTGGAAATTTTTAGGTTACTCAAAAAAAGGTAGTTTTCTTGAAGAAAAGAGTGAGTTTGGCACTTGTACAACCTCCTTAGGAAGTGTGCCACTTGGAAAAGATTTAAATGTGACTATTTAACTTCAAAAATTTAAATAATACATTTTGTTTGATATATATATGTAATTTATTACTAAAAACCATTTTGCTCTCTTTTCACCTTTTAAACACATTAAAGTGACTTGCAGGTCTTTATTTGGTACGATCAACACAAGTAGTTTAAGGACAAATGATCTTGGTGGTGTATTATAAACTTAGATAACTCAATTTTCATATAAATAAGTTTTATTTTTATAAACCATGATTTATGAACCATTAGTTTGAAGTTGATTGTGGAAATCTACCTATCAATCTGTGCACCCTTCATGTTTTGGTCTCGTTTGAGAGATTTCATACAATTCACCTACTAATATTAATTATAGAGAATTTTGAATTCATTATAAATATTAAAACACTTGGTTTCATGTTTCATTAGGTTTTGATGTGATTATAATCTCACTTTTCAAGAGGAAACCACCATGAGCATTTTCAGTCAATTTTCCACTTACAGGAGCTTGAATTGCATACATAGGTTTCATATGAATATGAAATTATTTTTCTCATGTTTAAATATCATAAGGGACACATAATTACATGTTTTGGTCTCATATATCCATGCTTTGATCAAACACACATGTCTTGATCACACCAAGCAGTCATATTAGATGCCTTGCTAGCTCTGCTCCATATGTTTGCAAGGGTTTTCATGTTGGAAGAGGATGCATTGTATCTATTTTCAAGTGTGTCTTGATTAATATCATGAATATTTAGGTTGAAAAGTTAATTTTATGTGTTTTTAGGGTTTTCTATAAACATGTTTTGCTCTAACCTCATACCTTGCTTGTATAACAATCCATATGCACCTACAACATACATTACTGATGTCATGTTGAGATGTGAGAGGGTTTACATATGTTCCAACCTCTTGATATGGATAAATATGAATTTACATGCTTGATGGAACATTTCATGCTCACTTCCATGCAAGGTTTCATCTTGCTCACACTTTTTTCACTGTTTATGCACTAAACATCCACCTACAAGTAGTTGAGCAAGGTGCTTAAATGCTTATATGAAGTGAGTAGAGGGTATTGACATCCACATAAGGTTGTGGGATGAAAAATAAAGCATTGATAAATCAATTAAAGTGAAAATTTAAGAATGAAATCATGTGTGAAGGTTAAGAGACTGTGTTTAGGGATTTTCCCCCCTAAAATGGTAAAATAGGGGCCTAAGAGATTTCTTAAGACATCATACAATATGCTTTCAAGATGATCCAAACATATAAATTGGCCAAATTTGTAGAATTTTTCATAGAGAAGGACTATGATAATAATGGGTTCAAGATAATTTGTGGATATTAGTTGTTTGAGGAGGCCAAAATTACATTTTATGCACTAAAATGTTTCATTGAAACCTACAGGTCTAATTCCTCAAGGAGACCTTCTATACCCAAAGTGAAAAATGAGACTATGCCAAATTATATGATTATTTATAAGGGTTAAAGTGAAATTAATGACCTAAGATATTATAAAATGAGAAATATATATTAGTGTTTTACTCCAAAGCATACTCTTAGTCCGTACAGGTTCCCAAATGAGCATCTACATCTAGGGGTAGTGGGTGACTCAAGCAGGGTATTTGGATGATGTTTAACCCCATCCAACATGAAAAGTATAACTATAATAGGTGAAAGAGAAAGTTTTAAGTAAGGTTTAAAAAACACTAAAATCAAAACCTAAACTTAGTATGGACACCTACATGACTTCATTGCTCAGTTGATTCTTTCTAATTGTGTTGATAGAGAGTATGAGAAGAAATAGCTATTGTGTGTTAGCAATTTTAAAATGAGATGTATAAGTTTGAATAATTAATTAATAAACTTACTTAATTATTTTTGGTTTTTAAGCATCACATCCAGGGTTCAAATGAACTAATAATGACCTTAGATAGGGTCTTAAAGGTGTCTCAGTCAACATATATAGAAACTTAGTTTGAAGATCAAAGTATATAAGCATGGTTAAAGGATGTATTCAAGTGTTATTAGAGGATTTGAAGATTAAAATGAGTGTAAATACCAAAAAAAAAATTATATACATATTTTTTAACTCAATATACACCTATAGGTGCCTTACCTACAAACTTCCCATCTAAAGTTGAATGTAAGGACTCATCATGTAGTGAGCTAGTGATTTGGACTTCTTAAAGGAATTCATGACTAAATAAGATGAAATAAATGGATATAAATGTTTAATAAATGATATTATAAGGTATAAATAACTTATAAACATTTTTTTGAAGGCCTAAAGCATATAAAGTGCACCTAGAGGCAGGGTTCATCAGTCCTCTAAGGGAAGACACAATTTAGTAAGTTTAAACTACAGGTGAGGCTAATAGAAGTTTAAAATGATGGAGAAGGATTTTAAACCTTAATAATGATATAAATAAACTAAATAATCCCTAATATCATGAAAATAAATAAAAGGAACAAACCTAACCATGCATCATGTAGTCCATCAAAGAACCATATATATAGCCTACCTACAAGAAGTCACATGCAAGTATAGCTTAAGATGACCACTCCAATGACTTGAAAATTTTTATTAGGATGTATGTATATGTTTTAAGACCATTTAAGAGTAGATAAAACAATAATATAACCAATTTTTGACCTTGAATCAAAATTTGGCTTGCAAGAAGGGAGAGACAAGCTCGAGAGGCTATTTTCCAATGCTCATATCTTTCACGAAGCTATAAATGGGAGATATAGGAGTTAGGGGGTGTTATTAGGGGTATTATAGGACATATTTGTAGATTTTTTTCTTAATTTGGACGTCCCAAATTTATGAAAAATTGTTAAGAGGTCAAACTAGCCTAAAACCATTACAAACCCTTACTAGTGACTAGTTTGGGAAAATTGAGTTATAAAGCTTATCTATGGGAATGTTCAGCTCATGAAACTTTTTTTAAAATTTATATTAATTCCCCAAGCTTCTCCATACCTTTTTGGTTGTATGAAATTGTATGGACAAGGTACAAAATAGGGGTTTTCTCACTATTTTGTATTCTATGCAGGTTACAAGAGGAGTTAAGATATGAAACAAAGTTTGGAGAGAATATTGAGACTTTTAATAACTCATAATATTAATTTAATTCCTTAAAATTATGTCTAAGTTCTAAAACTAGGTGATTTAACTTAGCCATTCAAATCTAGCATGTTGAGCAAGCTAGAGAGAAGGGAGGAAATTTTCAAGTAAAGTGATTTTAAGGTACCCCTAATGCTTATAAGTCAATATATGGTCTTGAAGCATGTCAACCAATAAATTTTATATACTTTAATGAACAAATGAAACCAAATCTAAAGATAAGTGTGCAAGGTGCATGGGAAGGAGGTTTCCTAGAGTGCAAATGATGATGGCTCTTTTATAGGTGATTCCAAAAGACCATGCATGAAACCAATGCATGAAGATAAATTTATGAGATCCTACACTTACATTCCAATCATTTTACCTACCCTTTATTTGATACAAGTCACTCAAATAGGCCTAATCATGAAGGTAGTTTTTAATGCAAGAAAAGGAGTTTTAGGCCACTTTACAAGAGTTTGATGATTTGAGATGATACTTGTAGATCCTGATATTGCATAAATAACCCAATATCTCTCTCACATGAATAATTAACTAATTCTCTTATATTTACAAGTGTCCATTATAACCTTTGGACTTTTCTTCTTCTCTCTCTCTCTCATAAGTTTTATAAGAACTAACCTTTTTGGATTTGTATGGGATGCTCCACTTGAGTATGGAAAAACCCTACTCATTTGTATACCTTTTGATAAATAAAATGACTAAGTGTTACCTATTATATGAATTTTCATAGTGTGTTTCAAAACACTCTTGTTTCCTTAGCATGTTAGCTCATTCTTGCAACCTATTTGCAGTTGGAAAACTTCTTATTGCAGGGCATGTGAAGTGTTTTGGGATATGCCAAGGATTAAGTGAGTTTGTATCTTCATCAATTATATTTAAGGCCTCTTTTCTACTCCTCCTAGCCTATATGTTCATCTTGAACTGACAATGTAACATTGATGTGAGAAGTTGTAGATAGGAAGAGTGTATGTGTGGTTTGTTGCTTGGTCTCAAGTGTAATATGAATATGGTTGGATGTCATCAGTCAATTTGGTGTATCAAATCCATTAGTTTAGATTTAATTTTAGTTTATTTCTCCCTTTTCACCCCCAAGTTAGTCTTAGTTTCAATCCATAGTGGTACATCAAGGGAGATAGCCCTATCTAGAGACTCACCTCAATCTTAGGCTGCCCACAAGCCTAGAGGTGATTCCATTGTGCTACTTGGATGAGGAGAGAACTTTCACCTCCTCATAGGGTGAATATCTAAGTGATAACACCATTTAAATTTGTTCACATGTTTTGACTGATGACCCCCATCATAGTTCCATGTGAACTCATTTTTAATAGGTCTCCTGCAATCTCTAGCTCTAAGCCCAAACTAATTACATGTGTAAAAATAACAATTGAAACTTGCATACCTCATGAAATTTGGTTATCTGATCTGATTTGTCTTTAATATGCTATCACCTTCATTTCTTACCTGATGATTTGTATTCAAAGTCTAATTTTTCTTGTGTACATTAGTATTCATCTTGTCTTGAGTTACATTCTTTGGTTCTTCTTTGTACCAAGACTAGTTATATCACTTGCATGATTTTGATCATTCAAAATATTTTCTAAATAACTTAAGCTCTTTTAAAATATCACAAATGACTTCAACTTACTAGATGTCTTCTCTAACTCATATTTTAATGACTTATTTTCAATTATATACCTTGAACATTCCTCTTCTTTAGCTTTCATGTTTGTAGACATGATTTCTAATTGATAACTGAGATGCTTAACCATAAATTCATTCTCCTTGGTGTCTTCATTCATTCTTTATTTCTTCATATACACTGAATTTCTCTTCATATTACTTGATTTGTGACTTCATCTTCTTGTTAACATTATTCTCAATCTTTATTTCTTTAAGGGCATTCATCAATTGAGTCTCACAATCCACCTCATCTCTATCAACATCTTAATCAATCCAAGTAGACTCCTTTTGATATGAGAAACTTCTTTCCTCAACCATGAAAATTTATTCATATTCAATAGGACCATCATCTTCGTAATCATACTTTGATTCACTATCTTCACTCTCACTGATGAGCTACAATCTTTATTGGTGTAGAGACTCTTCTTGTTATCGAAGTACTTCCATTTATTATACTTTCTAAATCCTTTCTTCTTGTATGTATTCTTGTCTTCATCTTGGTCTTCAACATGTTATTCATCATTATGATTATGATGTCACTTTATATAAAAATGTCCTATATCTCCATAATTGAAGCATTTTAAGGGTAGTTTACCCTTATACTTGCCTAAACCTATTTTCAATTTCCTTGTAAATAAAACAATCAGTTCATCCTCATCAATTAAAAAAATGTCATCCTACTTAGGGTTCTTACCTTGAAAATTTTTCTTAAGATTCATCTCTATCTTTAATGTTTCTTTCTTAATCAATGGTATATCATCATTTATTATCATCTCATAGGCAATAAGGATGCCATATAATTCATCTATATTCAACTTAGTAAGATCATGACTTTCTTCTATAGCATACACTTTTGAGTCAAAATTGATAGAAAGAGACCTTAATATCTTTTGAAATATATTATCCTCTTAGTTTTCTCTCCAATACCTTTAATTATGTTTGCAATCTCATCAACTCTTTGTAGAAAAGATGCCTCAAAATCTTATTCCTTCATCTTGAGACTCTTAAATTGTCTTCGACGAGTCTGTAACTTTGCCAACTTAAATTTTGAGTCTCTTTTATAAATAGTTTTAAATTTATTCCACATTTCCTTGGTAGATGTACAATGGATTAACTTGGTGTATTTAGTCTCTTAAAGAACACAAGTGATAACATTCATTTCCTTAGAATTATTCTCAAATAACTTCTTATCTACAACACTGGATGGAAGAATAGTAGGTGTAGAATAACCATCCACAATAGATTGCCAAATTTTAAACCCTAGGTAATATTGAATAATTTTTAGTGATGTCATGGTTATGTCATGAAGGTGTCCTAGTGAGTGGATGAAGTTATTTATTAACCTAAGTGATAATGATAAATTGTGCAATGTGTTTGTCCTAGTGTGCTTGAAGTTAGCTTGGTTTATCTTCATAGTTTGAATATTTAGAGATGTTTTGAGATAAGTCTAAAGTATTGAGAATGTGTAAGAGGTACCATAAGAATTTTTATATTATTTTATATCTTGTGTGCATGAGTGGTATTCATCTAGTTCTTCATTGTGTTCATCTAGACATTTTAGTCTAGTGGTAGAAAATTTGAGTAGGAAGTTTGATGATATCATAAATACCATGTGTTGATAAATCAGGGGGAGTTGGCTATATGGTTGTGATAAAATTATTCCCTATTTAATATTTACAAATTTTTAATTCATTCAATGAAGCACAACCAAATATATGCAAGTGCAAAGTTGGGATCCCAAGCATTTTGACAATGTTTTCCCATATTTAGCCCAATTTGTAATGTGGCAGAAAGAGCCAAGTAAGAATTTTGATGATGTCATATCTCACACATGTGGAAATTTTAGAAGAAGGTGATAATATGGATTTATTTAGTTTTTTTCATAGTTTATTTATGCTAACTTTTAGGTCAAGCACTGAAGCACGATAAAATATATGCAAGTACAAAGTTGGCTTCTCAGGTAGTTTGTAATGTTTTTCAAACTATCACAAACCATCATACAGAAATAGATGATCCAATAAATTTATGAATTTATTTTAGGTGTGTGAAAGGTAAATATTGGTCAAAGGATATCATATAGATGTTTTCTATAATTTTAAGAATCTACCCTAAAAATTTGGGGTCTTGAAGTGTTGTCTAGCTTGAGATATAAATCTTCAAAGTTACACTTATAGATAGTGATGGGTCAGAGATTGTCAAGTTTATTCACATTGAAGGATGAGGTAGTTTGGTCTATAATATCCAATAATGTGAATTAAATCATATATCTTGATCCTATGGTGTGTATGAAGTCAACATGTCAACATTGCATGAGAAGCTGCCAAGTGGCACAAGTGCATAAAATGATAGTAAAATGCTTAGAAGGCACACAAGGGTGCCAATTGTCATGATCTAAAGAGTTTTGAGCTAGATATAATGGTGAGAGTTATTAGTTAAAGACATATTTGATCCATATAGATTGATGGTGCGTATTTAGTCAATATTACAATGGTACATGAGATGAGGTCAAAGTGATTGAAGCTTAATATTTTGACAGTAAAGTACTACAGGTTAAACACTGAGTACTTTCAAAGGATATCAATGGAGAGATTTTGTTATAAATTATTAGGAAGTAACAAGATGAAGACAAGTTTTTGAGGTTTAACTGTGACCATTTGTAGTTGAATATCTGAATTTAACAAAGGATAAAACTAATGCTCTATAATTTGTTAATAACTTTCGATCCAAGTTGTATTCAAAGGTGATATAAAAATAAAAGTTGAAGAGGACTATATGGTACATCTAATGAAACTAGTTATAAGGTTTGAATTAATGTAAAATAAAATATATTAAGTTACAAAGTTTATTGTGTGTTTAATGTTCATCTATTAAGAACCTAGGAAGGATGTTTGAGCTTGTGTTGATGCTATTTTTATGCTTCATGATAACTTAGATATTTAAGATTGTTTTAGACTCCATGAGGATGATATATGTGGTATTTGGAGGTATGACCAATTGATATTCAATATGAAAAATGATTAAGAAGTTGACTGTGTATTCGTTCATGATGTTTCTATGCACCAAGTCAGTGTTTAAGTTGATTGAGCATATGCAGAAGAGTGTATTATTGACTATGATCATTTAATGATGTCTTAAGGGTCATAATGGGTGGATCCATAAATTTAAAAGTGTTCTTGTGTTATTTTTTTTTCTTGTTTAAGTGATAAATGGGTGAATATGTCTCCATGAGACCTATAAGATCTTTAAGGACCTAATTTAAAGGTGTAACTACTTAAGGGTGACCCATAGATGCTATAACCAACCTATGAAGATTGTATTGAGATATGATTTGATATGAGAGAAGACTAAAGGGTTAAGGCAAGTCTAATGGATAATTAATAAGCTATTTATCATGTTTTCTTTATATATAGTGAAACCAATTAGATGGTTTCTAGATTTGTAGAGGTAGGTATGAGTACAATATTCATTGAAGTGAAGAAAAGAGGAGAAAAAGTGTGCCCAATGGTTGGATTGATGATCAAAGTAGATTAAGGACTGTGTGTATGACCTGTAGGTCATAATTTTTATTTTATAATAGTGATCTTGCAGGTTGAAGATAAGTGAAGAGGCTTATGTGAGTGGAATAAAGTGAAGAGTTGAGGAACAAAGAGAAGTAGTATGCCTAGTGGATGGGTTGATGAGTAGAGCTAGTTGATGATTATGTGTATGAATTGTAGGTTATATTTCTATGTCATAACAAATGCTCTTGTAGGTTTGATGCTTTAAAGTGTGAACAAAGGATAGGTGATGTTTGTGTGAGCTTAAAGGTTAATTTATGAGGTAGATCAAAGTGTGGTCTATGTGAATAACCTCATGGTCAAGTTGATAGTATTGTAACAGAGTTATTACAAGTGTGTTGAAGTGAGTGCGAGTGAAGAGTTAGAGAGTGGGGCTAGTTGGGATATGTAATGTGTCTTAATTGATCTTTGTGTGTTGGTACAAGTATGTAATGTGCTTTGGCCAATATGAAGTATTGGGTGAAAGAGTGAAGGTGCAGAGTGATAATCAGAGGTCTATCATTAAGGGTTGAAGACATCAATTATAAGGTGGAGGTATTCATTTCAAATGAGGGTCTAAAGGACTTGGTCTTCCTTAGTGGTAGTTGCTCCTTGTTAAAGAGGTATTTCACTAAAGGTAGGTGGTCTAAAGGAGTTGATCATCTTAGGGGTAGGTGATCCTTGTGGAACATGCATTTTAATAAATCTTGGTCAGGCAGATTTGACTATTATATAGTTTGTAATACCTTATATGACAAGTATTCCAAGTGTTTGTAGGTTTGAGAGTGGGTTTTATTTCCCAAGAAGGTTTCCCACATAGATGATGTGTTGATGTCTTATATTCTCTTGTTCATGCTTTATATAAATGTAATTTCATGTTTATGTTGCTAAGATCAAGCTGATGTATGATGGAATGGTTTTGGAATTGAATGTGCATTATTGTCTACTGATTCACCCCCCTCTTAGTAGTTACTTTCAATAATTGGTATCAGATAAGGTCCTTTGGAGGAAGGTTAATATATTTAAGGAGATCAGAAGTAGCACAATATGGCTAAGTAGAAGAAAAAGAATCAAAAGTGGAGGGATATGATCAAGGCACTTGAAGAGAAGATACGTAATTTGAAGAAAGATGCCAAAGAGGATGAAAATGTTATCAATGATCTCAAGGTTCAGCTAGTAGATGCCAAGACAAGTTTGTGTTCAAAAGAAAAGGATATCATGTTTGATAAATAAACTTGCCATAATAATAGAGAAGATGACAATAAGGAAGAATAAGTTTATCTATAAGCTAAGCTCATGAGTGCTCTTAGTGAATTAAAGGAGCAGAAGAAGAGGAATCATAAAATGAGGTATATGATCAAAGGTCTTAAAGCACAAGTCAGTTCTCTTGAGGGAAGTTTGTTAGGAATGTCCAAGAAAGAAGAAAAGAAGTATCAAGTCTATTGAAGTACAAGCATATAGATTGAAGGACATGGCCAACAAGGCCATAGAGGATAAAGAAAAGATCAATATTCATAATGATTAGTTAAGGACTGCAAATGTAAATTTGATAGAAAGAGAAGATGAGTACAGTCTGCTAAAGATTGAGATGGAGTCATTGAAGAGTGAACATGAGATTATTTTAGTCAAATTGGATAAGTTAAAAAAGAAGCATGAGAAGCTTGAGTATGTCAAGGAGATTTCAAGCTTTGAAAGCAATGCAAAAAGTTTTGTTTGACAACCAAATGCTTCAAGGTATGCTAGTTTTTCCATGGTCATTGTTACACATGTAATAAGTATGGTCATAAAGTTAAGAGCTATAAAAGGAAGTTAGTCAAGAATGAGTTCTCATGGAGCCTTATAAGAATAAGCAATTTTTCTTAGATAAATCATAACTTAGATTCATCAAGAGGTATGTTGAATAATATTGTTTTCCATAGTTGCAATAAATTAGGGCATATTTCCAAATTCTAAAAGAATAGTTTGAAGATGCACTCAAGTTTTGACAAGAAGAAAGATGTTCCTAAAATTCACTCAATGGTATTGAGACTAAGACTATGAAGGATAAGCATGATCAAGGTGGATTGCCTGCTATAACAAAGAAGGAATCAGATATGAATAAGATGCAAAATTTGTCTTCTATCTAGATAGAAAAAGAAGATAACAATCATCATCAAGCAAAAGGTATGAATGATCTTGTTTGTTTCAATTATCATAGAGTTGGTCACATTACTAGGTATTGAAATAATAGGTTGAATGATTTACCAAAGCAAAATAAGGTGTATTGAGATCCTAATGTGTAAGGAAGATATCAAAAATGGGTATGGAAACCTAAATCTATTAGGAGAGATCAGACTGATACCAAAGATGGTTTATTTACCATGATTGACATGAAGGGAAGATAAGAGTTTATGTTGCCTAATTTTATTTACAAGTCTAAAGTGAAGTATCCATTCAAATTTAAGTAGGATTGAAAGTCAGATGAGATTATGGAGATATGGGAATCTCTATAGTTTTGGGATGTTTAATCTCTCTTTGTCAAAGTGGGATCTCTCTCTAAGATTCAAAGAGACACTTTATAGAAAGAGGAAGCATGGTGGATGTTGGTTGGGTCTTGATTGATGTTACAAATAAAATAAGGTCATGAAAAGATGTGTTGGATTAATGTGAAGGACTTTGTTGATTCATAGACCTATGTGTCAAAATGCTCTTTAGTTGATCAGTTTTCTCTCAATTTTTGAAAAACTAGCCCAAAGGATGAAAGGCAGTGACTTATGGTTTTAATGTCTACAAACCCTAAGCTGTGTGTTCATGATGATAATAAATCCATTTTGGTATATGGATCTATGTGAACATTAGGTGGAGAATATTCAATGTTTTCATCAGTTGGTGACATGCTTGTAATGGATGATTGAGCCCAGTTTTGTGTTCTTTATCATGACAAATGTTAGTAGTATGTGTAAAGTCTACAACAGGGTCAGAATGGGTGTTTCTAGATGGCCTAATGAGTTTTATATAATGTCAATATGATCATTTTTCATAGAAAGGTATGTTTACCTTATTATAACATGATCTAGGTGGTATAGATGTTTGAAGGTATGTTAAAGTCAAATTGGAAATTTTTGAGTGCTCTCAGGTTTCCCAGTTGTGCTTAAGAGTATGCAAGTCCTAAATTGGGTTTTAGTAAGTCTATGTTCCCAAAGGTATGGAGGATAAATTTTTGTTCCAAAAGTGTTTGATAGGTGTCTTTAGGTGTGTAATACATTTTAGAGGTGGACATTGACCAGAAGGAGGTTTGTTGACCTTGCTTGTTTTGAGTTTCTATGGTTTTGGGCTATGCTAGAAAAGTGGTCTGCCTTATGAGTTGAGGTGTGAGGCTTATTAATAAGTTGAAAGGGATAAATGGGTTGTCAAATAAAGCTTCACATATATTTTAAGGTTTATTTTTCTCAAGTTATTCAAATTTTTGTCAGGTTGGAGGCCTAATTGGCAAGTAGGTTTGTAACAGAAGTATATTGCAGAGGATGAGCTACAAGGAGACTAGACATGCCTAGTAAGAAGAATAATGTTTTGAAAAGGTAAAATAATTAGTATTTCAAGGTGAGGTGTCAATTTGGATTAGTGCATATTTCCTATTTGGTGAGTGGCATGAAGTTCTGTTATTGGTCCTTGAGGTGGTTTGATAGAGAAGGCTAGTAAGCCTATATGTTGGATTTTCATGGTGTGTGGAGATATAAAGATGATAAAAAGGTGAAATGGATAAGATATATTAGGGGGAGTCCCTTTCAGTTGTTTCTTGGTGAGTTCCATTAGATTCTAGTAGTTTTTGTGTGTTCTTTCTGCATTGGTTGTAGTGCTTGGTTGAAGAGAGTGTTGGCATGGAGCAAGAGGAAGTTTTCAAGGCAAGTAGAGGTAGTCTCAAGGTAAAGGGGAGTTTGTATGATCTTTATAAGATGGTAATTTCCTATTTTTAGTCTTTTTAGCTCCTTAATATCATTTGGTTCCTAGTTTGTCATTGTGTCAAAGGGGGAGAAAGTTCCTATTGCGAGAGTGCTTGAAGAGAAAGAAGGTGAGATGAATGATGTTTGTTGACATCAATGATAAAGGGGGATATTGTTGGAAAATTATAAATGATGTCATGGTTATGTCATGAAGATGTCCCATTGAGTGGATGAAGTGATTTGTTAGCCTAAGTGATAATGACAAAGTGTGCAATGTGATTGTCCTACTGTGCTTGAAGTTTGTTTGGTTTATATTTAGAGTTTGAATGTTTAGAGATGATTAGGGATGAGTCTAAAGTATTGAGAATGTGTATTAGGTAACATAAGAGTTTTTATATTATTTGAGATCTTGTGTGTATAAGTGGTATTCATCCAGTTCTTCATTGTGTTTATTTAGACATTTTGGTCCAGTGGTAGAAAATCTAAGTAGGTTGTTTGATGACATCATAATTTTCACATGTGGATGAGTCAAGGGGAGTTGGTCATATGGTTGTGATAAAATTAGTCCTTAGTTTCTATTCATAAAGTCTCAAGTCATGAAATAAATCACAACCAAATATATGTAAGTGCAAATTTAGGCTCCCAAGCATTTTGACCGTGTTTTTCCATACTTAGCCAAATTTGCAATGTGGCAAGAAGAGCCGAGTAAGCATTTTGATGATGGAATATCTTACATGTGTAGACATTTTATGAGAAGGTGATCATATGGGTTTTTTTAGTTTACTTTCAATAACTTTTTGGTCAAGTACTAAAGTGCAACAAAAGATATTCAAGTGCAAAGTTGGCTTTCCAGGCAATTTACAATGTTTTCTAGACCATCACAAATAGTCATGCAAACATGGATGAACCAATAAGTTTGTCAATTTATTTTAGGTATGAAAAAGGTAAATATTGGTTAAAGGATATCATGGAGATGTTTTCTGTAATGTCAAGAATCTATCCTAAAAATTTGGGGTCTTGAAGTGTTGTTCAACTTGAGATATAAATATTCAAAGTTACACTTACAAACAATGATGGGTAAGAGAACATCAAGCTTATTCACATTGAAGGATGAGGTAATTTGGTATAGAACATCCAATGGTGCACATTAAATCATATATATTGATCCTATGGTGCGTATGAAGTCAAAATGTCAACATTTCATGAGAGGCTGCCAAGTGGCAATGACACATGGAATGATAATAAACTGATCAACAAGCATGTGAGGGTGTCAAGTGTCATGATCTTAGGAGTTTTGAGCTAGATTTAATGGTGAGAATTTATATTTAAAGACCTAGTTGATCCATAGAGATTTATGGTTTATATTTAGTCTATATTTTAATGGTACACATGATGAGGTCAAAGTGATTGAAGTTTAACATTTGGACAATAACATACTACAGGTTAAAGACCAAGCTCTTTCGAAGGATATCAATGGAGTCAGTTTGTTCCAAAATATTAGGAATAAAAAATATGAGGACAAATGTCTGAGGTTTAACTATGGCTATTTTCATTTGAATATTTGAATTTAACAAAGGAAAAAAACTAGTGATCTATATTTTATCCATAACTTTTGATCTAGGATGGAATCAAAGGTGTTATAAAAAGAAAAGTTGAAGGGGAATCCATGGTGCATTTAATGAAACTAGTTTTAATGTTTGAATGTAAATAAAATAAAATATATTTATGTCCAAAGTTGACCATGTGTTTGATATTCATTTGTTAATAACCCAGGAAGGATGTTTGAGCTTGTGTTGATGTTGTTTCGATGTTTCATGATAATTTAGATTTTTGGGAGTGTTTTAGACTCCATGATGATTATCTATGTAGTATTTAGAGGACTAAAAAATAAATATTTAGTATGAATAATGCTTAATAAGTTGACTATGTATTCATTCATGATGTTTCTATGCACCGGGTCAGTGTTTGAGTTGATTGAGCATATGCAGAGGAGTGTATTATTGATTATGATCATTTGAAGATGTCTTAGGGGTCATAAGGAGTGGACCCATGTATTTTAAAGTGGTCTTATGTTATTTTTTTCTCTCATTGAAGTGGTGAATAGGTCTCTATGAGACCTATAAGATCTATTAAGACCTAATTGAAAGGTGTAGTTGCTTAAGGGTGACCCATCAATGTTATGGATGACATATGAATATTATATTAAGCCATGTATTAATGTGAAATAAGTATTAAGGGTTAAGTAAAGTATAATGGACAACCAAAAATCTATTTATCATATTTCTCTAGATATAGTGAAACTAAATTAGATGGTTTCTATATTTGTAGAGGTGGGTAGGAGTATAATATTTGTTGAAGCAAAGAAAAGAGGAGACCGAGTGTGCCCAATGGTTAGGTTGATGAGTAGAGTAGATTGAGGAATGTGTGTATGACCTATAGGTCATAATTTTTATGGCATAATATTACTCTTATAGGTTAAATATGAGTAAATAAGCTTGTGCGAGTGGAGTGGAGTGAAGAGTTGATGAACAAAGAGAGGTAGTGTGTCCAGTGGATGGATTGTTGAGCAGAGTGAGTTCATGATTGTGTGTATGACTTGTAGGTCCTATTTATATGTCACAAAAATTCTCTTAAAATTTTTATGCTTTAAAGTATGATTAAATAATAGGTGATGTTTCTGTGAGCTCAGAGGTTGATTTATGAGGCATATCAGAGTATGGTCTGTGTGAATGACCTCATGTCTAGGTTTATGTTGTGGTAATATATTTGTTATAGGTGTGTTGAAGTGAGTATGAGTGAAGAGTTGGAGAGTGGTTTTATTTGGGATATGTAATGTGTTTTGGCCAATAGGGAATATTAGATGAAAGAGTGAAGGTAAAGATTGATAATCAGAGGTCCATCATTAGGTGTTAAAGGCATCATTTCTAAGGTGGAGATGTTCATTTCAAACGAGGGTATAAAATACTTGGTCTTCCTTAGGGTTAGTTTCTCTTTATGAAATAGGTGTTTCAATAAAGGTAGGTGGTCTAAAGGATTTGATCATATTATGGGTAGGTTCTCCTTATGGAATAGGCATTTTACTAAATCTTGGTCAGGAGGATTTGACTAGTTTATGGTTTGTAATACATTATAAGACAAGTAGTCCAAGTTTTTTTAGGCTTGAGAGTGGGTTTTATTCCCCAAGAGGGTTTCCCACATAGATGATGTGGTATATGTTCTTGTTCATTCTTTGGATAAATGTAATTTCATGTTTATGTTGCTAAGATCAAGTTTATGTATGAATGAATGGTTTTGTAATTGAATGTGCATTATTGTCTACTGTTTCCCCCCCTCTCAATAGATACTTTTAATAGGGACATGATGTAGGTCTTCATCCTTGCACTATAAAAATCATATTTGGATTCAATGAATATTGGTTCTTGCTTAGTAGAGAAACCTCCTTGATGACTACCCATATTATACCTTAGATAACCTTCAATCTATCAAGACTTTACCAAAGGACCTGATCTAATACCAATTATTAGAGGTAAAATCATTGGGGGGGTTGGGTGAATCAATAAGCCTAGATAATCCAACTTCAATTTCAATCCTTTCAAACTCTTAATCAATTATCACAAGCATTCATGAAGCATACACTTTATTCATAACAATGAATAAAAAAACAATACAAGATCAAACACATAACACATGATATACGTGGAAAACCTTCTTGGGGTAGAAAACCCACTGAAACCTATAATTAGACTACTGTCCTATAATAACAAGAATTGAATTAGACTAGCTATAACTAATCAAAGAACTACCATCCCTTATTTTAGTGAGACTACAATCCCACAAGGAGATACTACACCTATCTAGTTGAGTTACCATAACAACTAGATCTTTAACAAGTATCACCTTATATGGAGGCTACAACCCCTTAGATGTTGAACAACCACAACAACATCTAAGAGTAAAAAATCTCCTGAACATCGATTTCCTATCAATTTTTATGGAAATACAAAGTATATCAACTCTCTTCAACTCTACACACTTAATTCATCCAAATCCACCTTTTGGATCACTCTTCACTCATAAAAAACAACTCTCTCACCATGTTAATAACATGGCCAATTGATCATACACATAGTCCACACTCTGATCTATCTCTCAAATCAGCCACAAAGCTCACACATATAACATCTATCCTTTGCTCACACTCAAAGCGTCCAAAACATCCCTTTGGATCACCCTAGACCTCTTCGCTCATCCTCAACCTACAAGAGCACTATTATAACATCAAAAACATAACCCATAGGTCATACACATAGTCCTTAATCTACTCTACTCATTAAACCATCCACTGGGCACACACCTTCTCTTCTTTCCTTCACACCAATGTTATCTATACTCATCAAAGCCTCTCTCAAGTCTGGAAACCATCTTATTTGGTTTCACTATTTATACAAAATTGATGATCATGACCATCTTAGTTGGCCAATAGGCATGCCTTAACCCTTAATACATATATCACATCAAGACCCATCTCAATACCATCAACATAGGTTAGCCATAGCACCTGTGGGTTAGCCTTAAGTAGCAACATCTTTTATTTATGCCTTAAAAGCCCTTATAGGTCTCATGGAGACATATTCACCCATTTGGAACTTTATTGAGAAAAAAATAACACATGACCACTTTCAAATGCATAGTTCCACTCCACATGACCCCTTTAACATTCTCAAATGCTTACATTCATCCTTGTACTCTTCTATGCAAGCTCAATAAAATCAAACATTAGCCTTATTCATAAGGACACCATGAACAAACACACATTCAACTTCTTAATTTTTATTAATAATTAATATCAATTGGTTAAGCTTAAAAATTCCACATAAATAATACACAAATATTCTAAAACACTTTCCAATAAATAATTCATCATGAGACATTTAAACAATAACAAAACAAGCTCAAACAACCTTCTTGGGTCACTTGTAGAGCATAGTCAATCACACAATAAACTTTAGAGCTCAATATATTTGTCTATACATACATTCAGACATCCTAATAAAATTATCTAGATGCACCATAGAGTCCTCTTCAACTTTTATATTTACTTCATCTTCAAATTTGTTTTGAATCAAAATTTATGGCACAAACACTGAGTACTAGTTTTTGCTTTGTTAATTTTTAGATGCCAACATTCATAGTTAAACCTCAGAAACTATGCTATCATCTCATGTCCTCACACTTAGATTAATCATGCACTATCAATATTATTTTAAAGAGATCAACCTTTAACTTGTTAAACTTCTATCACTTTAACCTCTTGACTTTAATATGCACCATTGATCTTGATTAGTATGAACACCCACTCACCATTAGATCTTAGAAGAAGCTTGATATTTAACTTAGACTTAAGTTAAACTTAGAACACTTGTGACCATCTCAATGCATTCTGACATCATGGAATAAACATGATCCATCAATCTTTTATAAGTATCTTGGTCTTTAACATAACTAAATGATTATTATTTTGACCTCTTTGAATCTTCACATTCCATTGATATACATCTATGAACTCCCATGAACCATTCGATATTTATTTATCTTTATATTTAACATCATGAAAAAATTACTAAGTATGGGTACCATTTTATCCATGCCAAAAGTAAAATCAACCAAACCTCCTTCAAGAATACTAGGATAGACACATTGCACACTTTATCATTATCACTTAGACTATCAAGGAACTTCATCTACTCACCTGGACACTTCCATGACATCATTGAAAACTCTCCAACATTGGAGACAAAAATTACCTATAAAGGTGTGAGAGGAGGTTAAGCATGTGATGAACACAAAAAATATGAGAATATGTGGGAAGAAATATGAATAATATTTGGTCAAGTGAAGGGTGTATACACATAATATTTGTAAACTTTATCATTTTCTAATGCTTTATCTCTTATAAAAACCTTTAGGTTCCAAAATATCTAAGTTCAAACCTTCAAGGATGCATTAGGGAAGGGTTGGGTAGACTGATGGTGCTTCATGGGAGACATTGTTATTTATTTATCATTACCATATCCATTATAGCTTCCCTAGATTTGATCCCCTAAGCTATCTCCTTCTATTTTTTATTATATAACTATGTCAAGACTTATATTTCCCAACTATGTCAGCCTGTTTGATGTATTTCTAATTGTTATCTACCACATCCTAACTACATTGATCAAATTGATGTAGTTATAAATGTTTAGGTGCATGCTTCACAACTATGTCATCCTAGATGACCTAGTTTGAGGATAGTCTACCCATTTAGGACTAAATCAAGTTGGCTAGTATTGTTGGCTAAATATCTAAGAAGGATTAGGGTCACTCATAATTATAAATACAATCCACCATTTCAATCTAATAGAGAGGAACATACAATTTTAATTTCTATTTATCATACTTCTACCCTAATCTACATTTAGAGGAGTTATTTATTAGATCTTGTCTTGGAGGTAAAAGTTTGTCTTGTAGAATCTTGGATGCAATAGGAGGAGTCATTTTATCCTAGAGCTTGATTCAGCCATTTATATTCTTGCAACCACAACAATCTCTTGAAAAACATTATTAGTCAAGTGAGAGCTTGAGGCTAAATAATTATTATTCAAGGTAATAATTTTATAAGCTTAGCTCTTTAATTTTGATAGATATAAGTTGCACAATTAATTGGTTAATGAATGTATGTATCCTTTTTTGACTTCTATCTTCACTTAAACTTAGTGTGGCCATAGGATTATTCAAAATTTCAATTTATACACCTTAAGTAGCTTAGGCATCTATTTTCCTAATGTGTCTCCTTGCTTATTTTAAATATATTTGTAACCCATCCCATTAATTACATTTCTTGATTGAGATATTTAATAACTTGATAATTAGAGAACTAGTTAGGGATATTGCATTGTGTTTAGTGCATAAAGGATTTATAACCCTTTGTCTTTACATAATGTTATATGTTTTCCTCTTTCTAGGTCTAACAAATCCATTTGTTGTATCCTAATTTAATTATCAATGGGATCTATTTGATTTACCTTCTCCAAGTTCATAGATTTATATGAGATAGTTAGAGGTTAAATCCTAGCTCATTTCATACATTCTAGTGAACTCAACATGAAATCTAACCATTGATTTCACCTCTATAGTGAAATCTATCTAAAAGTTTGATATCATTATATTTTAATTTTTCACTCCCTTGGCAAGCTTCAACTTCTATGATAGATCGAGGGTGTAGAGTCCTTTTTATTGGAGTATAACAGTGCTAATTAAAATTAATACACTCACTCCTTAATTTATAGAGTACCCCAAGCCTTATCTATCTAAAAATAGTTTCTATTTGGTACCCCTATTTATATATGGAGTGAATAGATATATGGGGTGGTTTTCCCCTCTCCCTCTATATATGGATATGGATATGGATATGGTGAATGTGCCCTATATATCTAACTAGGGGGAGGGTTAAGGATCAAGAAAAAAAAGGGTTGGGGTGATCTGTAAACTACACTGATTCAACTCAAAGTAAAGTTTTAAGTATGAATACTAAAATTTCTCAAACATAAACAAATTCTTGGAAAGCTCAAAAGAACTTACAAAATGTTTGGCATAAAATTTTCTCAGTTATTGAACCAATTGTTTTTAATAACATTGCGTTATAATTGTCAAAATTTGAATTACTTGCATGCGTTCATTTACTAATTAAAATCAAATCAGCAAACTGAATCAAAATCATGCACAAAAATGACAATTACCAAAAACAAGAAACGTGATAACGGAGTTCGGCTCAACAATTGATGCCTACATCTCTAGGTTCTCCAAAGGAGTGGACCATTTCCATTAAGGGCACTTCAAACACCTGGAAACAATAAACAACTTTCCTGCAAGTTGATCTCTCAATGCAAAAATTCACCTTCACTGTGACTGATAATCAAGCCCAACACCTTCAAATTTCGTGAGTCTTCACACCTGCAAAGTTGCTTCAAAAGTACTAAAAATCTCCTCTATGGGCTTAAAAATACTCTTCCAATATGCAAATTGGATAAAAAGAGTATTAAGACTAAGTATTATGGCTGAAAAATGGATAAATATCCATTACATAAGCTTTCCCAAATATTTTACAAAGTCTCAGCCTCTTAAAATAAAAAACACAGTCCAAAACTTCTTCTATTCAAGTAAAAATTAGTGCCTATAACACTTCAAAACCCATGGCTGAAGTGGTCAAGGCCTTATCCTTTTACACGGGAGGTCAAGGGTTCAAAACTTATCCCTTCCTTATAGGGCATGCTTAATCATGTGTTTGAAAACTTCCCTCCTTTTTGGGTGCACTTAGGCTCTCCTTTCTAGGTGCCTTGACTCCTTCTTGGGTGCCAACTTTGAATATTTCCTTGGGTGGCGTGATAGACATGGCAAGGTGGCATGGCATGCTTGAAAATTTTAAATAACATGTGATAAATAACACCTAACCAAATTTTTTTCCCCCTAATTATTTGCCATGTGTCAAATGGAGATTGGTCCACTTTGCATTTTTCAACAGTTCCACGTCACTTTTGACACTCCTATTGCATGATTTCTTCAACTGGCTATATCTTGAGCATCCAGACTCCATTTTTTGAACCATGAAAAGCTTCAAAAATCTCTCGACGAGATCTACAGTGTGCCACCACTAAAACTCTGACTTGAAACCATTTTTTAGAACCTAATTTCTGATCATGGGGCCTATCATCACACTATATCTAATAGGTCAATATAGCTTAATCATAATTCTTACCTATAAGAAACTATATCAAATAATGTGATATAGTTACATCTCTATGTATTTACGAGTGAACTATTTCAGCCAATAGGACACAATTTTATTTTTAGATCTGCTTCTTATTTTCTCTAGCCAACTATATTGACCTAGTTGATTTAGTTTTGTTTATCCATATACCTAAAAATATAACTATATCAAACAAGTTGATATAGTTCCATCTCAAACTCACTTTTCTAGTCAACTAAATCTATCTGCTTACCATAGCTTTGTATTTTCATTTTCATTTCTTATTTTCAACAAACAATATCAATTTGGCCGATTTAGTTTTATAGTGTATTTATGTTTTAGTAAACTACATTGATTTTTTCGATTTAGTTATATAATTCATTTATTTATGATATATTATGTTGACCTACTTGACTTAGTTATAAAATTGTAATTATTTATAATAAACTAAATTGGACTATTCAATCTATTAATCTCTCTTTATCTATAATTTTACTTTACATAGATTATATCGATCTACTTGATACAAATATATATTGGGTGTACAACTACATCAGACAACATTGATATAGTTCTATTTATTTCAAGCATAATCAAGGCAAATTAACTTTTATTTTCAAAATCTAATCATACATTTCATTTCAAGTTGAACTCTTATTTATTTCAATTCACTAAATACTACAAATTAGTTTTGGATATTAATTTTTGAGCTTCATTTTTTATTTTTTAGCTTTCCATAGAAACTATGTTCCAATAGTTTTCAAACTACTTAAATACTATTGTGAAGGGCTACATGGTGTTCTATTTAAAATCACTGTCTATTTTTTGTACACACTGTGGCATGAGGGGCTTGTCTGAATACTCATAGCCATGGTATAATGTTAAACATGGATTTTAGTTTCCATATACTTCACCACATATCATAAATGCCTAGGACTTCTTTTTCATTGAACCATAGAAAACCAACCATCCATTTCATTTTTTGGTGCACTCAAGAGGAACATATCACCCATGGAATTTATATTTAACTTACCCTTCAAACCAAGTTTCATGGGCTATAGGCATGGTTCTAGATCTATAATCAGTACTCTAACACATTAGAATGATTTTATCCAATGGATAAACAAGTATATATGAAATAGCACACTATAAAATAAATACTATTAGTACATCTACTTGATGTTATTTTAGTAAAAATAATTAACAAAAATCATTAGTTTTCAAATTTCCTACTTTTTATTGTATTTTATATTATAGACTGCATTGATATATGTCAATACAATTTTGTGTTGTGTAGTAACTACATCATCCAACTCCAATATAGTTATGTTTTTGTATTACATCGACTAACTAAATACAATCTCATGTATTTGTAGACTATATCAACTAGCTTGATATAATCTTGTGTTTGCATCCATGACTGTATCAAACTACTTGACATAGTCTATTACCCTATATATTATTTATTTAAATATGTAATTGCATAGAATAACTTAATATAGTTCACACACCATCTATTTTTATCAAAATTTTATCCTATTAACTAAATCAAATAGATCAAATCAGTCTATTCCCTATCATTTGCAATCTCCTCATAACAAATTATAAAGACCAATTTATTACTATTTCTTTATCACCTCCCACCTATGTAACTACTTTGAACAATTTGATACAATCTAATTCCAAATTCTAGTGTAAATTTTCCACCAAAATTCATTTTAATATTCGATACAATACGTATCTCATCATTCCTCTAAGTGACTATACCAACTTGATCAATACAGTTCATTTTTATTATATTTTATATTACTTATAAAATTTCCCATATTAGACTATATCAAACAACTTGATATAGTTTATATCTCAATCTTTTCCTTTGTGAGGATATCAAACTACTAGATATATTCATTTTATTTGATCCACCATTTATGCTACCTTTCTGACTATACTATATTGATTTGATCTATAGTGTTCGATCCTTATCAAATTCTTACTTACAGTATCAGCTTGGCCAATATCATTAGTTTTATATAAGATATTATTTTTCTATTACTTATTCACATGCTGTAAACATCACAAAGTCACCTATTAGTATTTTTCTTGATAGTATCAACCCATTTAGTTTTTACACGGTTGCTCTTTTCTACCTACCTTTTCCACTATTGAATCTAACACTTCATGGTTAAATCACTCTCAACACCCATCTATATACACTATATGTAATATGGTTGAAATTATTCAACATGATGATGTAGATAATTATAAAACTTTTTCAAAACTTGATGATAATACCATTTATCTCTCTAATCACAATGGTACTTTATCTAAAATTCTTTACCATACTATTTAAGTAATTGATACTAATATATAAAATCCCTTTCCCAATGCCAACATTGGGAATCCTCCTCACAACATTAGGACTATTTATCCCAATACTAAAAATCTCCCACCTAATTCTTTTAATAAAAACCCACCTATTGATAAAACTCAACTACTTGCACAAATGGTTCAACAAATGAACATCATACAAATAAATAATAATTCTAAAATAATCCAATTGAAAAATCACATCTTTCAAATGGATAACCAACCTCAAGTTATCATGTCTCAAAAAAATCAAAATTTTGTTCCTCCTCCTCTTAGATATTCTAATGGGAATATCATCCCTCAACCTCCTATGCATAATAAAATGTTTCAACATCTCCAATCAAATCTTTAGCACCATTCATTGTGTCTATAAACATTGGAAATATTTCTATAAATATCACATATTGTGGGACTAAAGATCCTTATATTTTATTTAAGTCTTTTTGTAATATCTATAAGGAAGAGGTCTAAACTAATACCTTTTCCACTCTTAAAATTATTATCTAAACCTTCACGAGAGATGATTTACAATGGTACAACTAACTCCCTAGCATTATATTTTAAAACTATATGCTTTAGTCAATGGATATAAACATAATGATCTTCTTAAAAATATCATTATCCATTTCATCAATGATAAGAAACTTACCAATGAATCTGATCATGCCTTTTTTAATGATGAAAATATTTATCATATAAATCATATCATAACATGAGTGATGATAATATTTTCAATATTTTCATTATTACTCTTAAAGACTCTCTTCAATACAAGGCTAGGATGTTTTTTTCCCATACTTTAGAAGAGGAATTTAATCAAAAAAAAATAAGATTTCCTTACGACTCAATTTGAACCTTTTCATATTTTCATAAAGGAATCTTTCCAAACCTCAAATGATGCAATAATCACTACCAACTCTCAACTAAAACCTCCTCAAAATAAAATGGGAGCCATCAACTCCAATACTTAAACTCCCTCCCACCCACCCTTTAGTGTGTTAGAAATGAGGAAGTTTTTATCTCCATCAAAACCTTTCATTCATACCACTATATCTCCTTCATCATGGTATGATCCTAATAAATTTCATTGGTTTCGCACTGACATTGGCCGCTCTCATGCAATATGTCAAGATATTTCAATATTTGTGGTTAACCTCATATTAGAAGAGGATTTTGATCATGATTCTATGATTAAGGTTAACCATAATTAATATGTTAAAGCTTATAAAAAATGAACATTTTAAAAATATACAAATCATAAATCTAAAAAATATTCTTTGGATACTAATACAAAACTTTCTAATGAAAATATTTGTACTATTGATGCTAACTATGATCAACATTATAAAAAATATCAATATGTGAATGTGACAAAAGTTAATTACCATCATAAAACCAATCACAAATACCCCTTCACCAAGACTAGAAAGACATATACTAAGGATAAACTTATTTGGGATACTACAATAAATTCTAATACTTCTTTAGATCAACCCACTATTGATGAGCCACCTCCACAACTGGAGCCTCAACCTAGTTCTTCCATTACTTCTAAGAATGTTATTTGTAATTAATCTAAGCCTAGAGATAATTATTCCTCCAAACCACATTGGAATTTTCTAGATGAAATTAACTCTATGCCTTACAAAATTACACTCATGGAACTATTAAGAACATCTCCTTATCATCACAAGTTACTTATGCAACAATTTCAAGACATCAAATAACCCCCATCTAATGATTTTGCTATACCTACTTCACTCTCCAAACACCCCCACATACAAAGGTTCATGATATTAAAACTATTTTTTCATATTATTCATCTATAAAAAAATCCATATAATTTGTCAAATAAGATATGATTAATGATGAAAATCATTTTTAGCTAATGATCCACCCCTCTTCGTTAAGATTGGAATCAATAATACCTTAATAAAAAAGTCTTGGTAAATGAAGGCTCAAGCATTAATGTTACTTCCATTTGTATAATAAGACAAATATTTATGTTTTATTAATTTAATAAGTTTTATTATTTCATTATTATTATCTTAGTTTAGTTGTTTGGTCAATTTTAGACCATTTTTGGGAACCTCCTAAAAAATAGTTAGAACTGTCAGTTAACTCCAGTTCACTGTCTTAGTACTCAAATGAGTTCCAAAATGATGGGGGAAATTTTTAGTTTTATTTAAGTGAAATTAAATGGTATTTAATTCAATTCCTATTTTACAAGGAATTTGGGATGCCATATCTGGGTAGGTTTCATGATTTGGTAACTTGTTGAGCAAGGCTTCTAGCATGTTGACCTTGTCTCAAATGTGAGCCAACCTTGTTTACTTTAGTATTTGATTTAGTATACTTTAAATTGAATTAGATTATATTTTTAGAATTATAATTATATTTTAATTATTAAATAAATGTATTAATTTATAAAACCTTAAGCAAACTCATCTCACTTGTCATGGATTTGATAAAACTAATCAAAATCCTCTTGGTTATATTTGGATCCCCCTCATAATTGGAACCAAAATAATTCACACCAGGTTTATGGTTTTATATCTTCCACTTTATTATAACATACTCTTAGGTCATCCATGGACACATCATATGTGAACTATAACATATTCTACTATCCAATGCATAAAATTCATCCATAATGACAAATTTTATAATCATGAGGCAAATCCCAACCCTTTAAGCACCCAACTTCCAATCCCAAATCTCAATATCACATTCCCACTGTAGATCATATCAATAGTTCACCTTTTCTTGAGTTCATAAAAATGCATCTTGACCTCCATGACACTCTTGTATATTTAAATTATGGTGAACCTAATGAATTAAAAAATACTTTTAATACCATTCAATTACCTTATTAGATCTCAGAATGGATCCCTCCTTTCCTTATTCCTTGGGATAGGAATATTCCTATAATTGATGACATTACTAAAGGTATTCCCCCATGAAATAATCATGAAACATATTATACATAAGAGGATTTAAATTACAATGAATATGGATTGGTAAAACTCTTTCAATATCCTCTTACCATGGCTTCAAGTAATTTCAACTACATGGAAATTTCCACCATCAACATCCCTACTAACATGGATCAACCTGTGTCTCATGCATGTGTTATTTCTCCATCTTATGAAGATGCATATGTCATGGATCAAGCCCAATTATGAGACATGGATGTAGTACATTATTAAATACATAATCCAAATTGTATGCATTTAACTATGATGTTCATGTCATTCATATATCATATGATTATTATGAGATTGATCTAGAACCAGAAGATTATGTCCCTCAAGTTAACCCACCATTAGAAGATAATAATTTATTTAGGAAATCCTAAATTTTTCCACATATGATAAAATCAACCCACTCAATACCATTTATACCATGTCATATAGTCCCAACACTATCAACCAAATTGATGTTATTTCCTCTTTCTCTCCACATTTAGATTGTATTGGCTAAATAGATACATTTCAACCTTCAAATTTAGACTATATTAGCTAACCTAATACAATCCAACCTTAAATTCCAAATTTTATCATCTAGATCTCATAAATTAATGATACAATACACTCATATTCACTCACAATATAATACATCATCTAGTTCGATACCATCAAAGCTATTGCTATCACTGATAACTATATTAAACAAGCCAATATAGTTTAGACCAATTTTTTTGTTCTAGACTATATAAGTGAGATCAATATTGTGTAGTCACATTCTTTACCATATTCATAACCACCTAAAATTAATTTATATGCTAAATATACTATTTTAAGATAAATAAATTTTGAGTATGATAATATAGGTAATCAAATCATTGATCTTGAAGTGGATGTCAAGTATTATGTACCTTTATTCATGCTTCCTAATGATGAAGTTATGATAGAACTACTACATGCTAGAGAAACTCAAATTCCTCTCCAACACCACAAACTTGGCCATTATTATAAAAAGTATCCATTGTTTAATAATTTCATTGCTAGCATCGATCCAAAAACACATCCTACTTCACAACTTCTTCTAGATCCATATAATTTTCAAGATGGAAATTCCATGCTTATCAAGGAAACTATTGCAATTAATTATGGCACCATTACATTTACTATACCTATTATTGGCTCTAAATAAAATCATCCTAAAAACACAATAATTTTAGTATTTTATTTGAAAAATATCATGATGCCTTTGCTTGGTCATACAAATACATGCCTAGTATTGACCCTAGTATTGTTATCCATAAAATCATCACCTATCTTGATGCAAAACTGGTACATCAAAAGTAACAAGATTTTCCTCCTAAGATTTATACCCTATTTCATAAGGAAATAATCAAGATTCTAGATTTTAAGATTACAAAATGCGTTAATTACTCCTAATGGGTATCCAACATTATTCTTATCTTTAAAAAGTCATGATGGTTATTCAAATTTATACATATTTTCATAATCTCAACTTAACATGTAAAGATAATTTTACTTTATCATCAATTGATGCCATTTTTTATTCTATAGATGGCCATGATATGTTATCTCTCATGGATCATTTATCAAGATATAATTAGATCCCCATTACTCCCAAAGATCATCAAAAGACTAATTTCACCATTTAATGGGGCACCTATTATTACGTTAAAATGCCTTTCGGTCTTAAAAACTTTGATGCTACATACCAATGTGAAATGAACCATGTTTTTCATGATCTCATTCATAAGATATTTCAAACTTATGTGGATGATATTATAGCTAAATCCAAGCATCATGAAAATCATCTTCACAATTTAACCATTATATTTGAACAAATTATCAAATATAAATTACAACTCAATCCTTACAAATCCATTTTTATTGTCACTTCCAATAAACTCTTAAGATTTATTATCTCCTCATGAGGTATTGATGCCGATCCTAATAGAATCAAAGGCATTATTAACATGCCTATTCCTCCCTCTATGCCAAACATTCATACCTATTTTGGGAAACTTGGGGAAATCCATTGATTCATCCCTAAAATAGCTTATCATATTTATAATGTAAATTCCCTCCTTAAGAAAGGTATTTCTCTAAAATAGATTGATGCATGTCAAAAATATTTTGATGACATGAAGGAATAATTAATTCATCCTCCCACATTTTAAACACCTTGAAATGATTTATTATTCATCTTGTATACATCATCCACCCCCATATCAATTGGGGTAATGCTCACTCAATAAGGTGAAACAAGATGAGGACATTACATATATTACATTAGTCATGCTTTGATAGATTATGAGACTCATTATAAAAAAGTAAAATTTGACTGTCTCACCATTTATTTCATAGCTAAAAATAATCAACATTATATGATTTATTAGATAACCTATTTTATTGTCCACTATAACCCACTTCACCAATTTTTTCTCCAAAGCATTATTTTTTGGAGATAGAATCGATAAATGGTTGGTACTATTAATGAAATTTGACTTAAAGGGACCATTTCAAATAATTTGGACTTATCACTAGTCAAACTCTAAAAATAAATATTAAAACTAATTCTAAATTATTAAAATATTTCTAGTTATAAATTATCTCTAATGTAATATATAGGGAATATATCCAAATCATTACCATATTTCTAGTCCAATTTTATTGGAATATATGAAAATTATTATTTTTATAACATTATCTCTAGTCTAGTTTGATAGGAATAAGTCCATATTATCTAAAGTGGTCCTTTTACGAATTATTATGAAAAAATCATTCTAAGGTTAAGTAATTATTTATTATATTTCTACCTTAGCTACACCAAATACTAATAACCTTTAGGATACTCTTCCTAATGAAGACATCATTTACATCAAAAATATTACTCAAGAAATTTATCTTAAAGATTATTTCATAATTTAATCACTGATCTTGAGGTACAATCCCTTGAATATCCTAAAATTTCCACCTCCAAAACCAAACCTAAAGTCATCACAAAATAACTACCAAAGGTTACTATTGAATTTCATGAAAACACTTGTACCCTTTACTTTGATAGAGATAAATGACTTTAAGGAGCTGAGACAGGATGTGTCTTAACTAAACCACATGGTAAAATTATCCCTCCAAATTTTTGATTAAACTTATAAGTCACTAATAAAATGATTGGATATGAAGTCCTTGTCTTAGGCAAGTAAGCATCCATTGACTTAGACATACCATACCTACATGCCCTAATATATTCACAACTCACGTGTCATCAACTTAATGGTGATTGTCAATTTAAAAGTGAAAATATCATTGCATATCATTAAATTACTTACACTCTTTATAAACAGTTCACATATTTCACTATCAAAGCCATCCTACAAGAATAAAATTCTATAAATTATTCTCTTTCTTCCTCAACGCCTCTTTTTTACCCTCACCAAGCTCTTTACAATTCATAATTTCTAATCCACATGAGAAAATCACCTTCTAGATTATAATCCAAAGATGATTCTCTTATTTGACACATTGAATCTGTCACATTTTTGACAAAATTCATGGTAGAAAGACATAATTTAATTTTTTGAACACCATACCTATCCCCAAGTTTCTTACTATTGTGAAAATACTTGACTCAAAAAAAAGATTACAAATATGTTCTTAGATATGACACCATATATTATCATAATGAAAAATGTAACTTACTCCATTGTGTTACTCAAGATTAATTTCCATTTCTATTTGAGTAAGAACATTGGGGAATTTATAATGATCACTATACCAGACATGCTACAACTTTTAAATTACTATAAATGGGATACTTTTGGTCCACTCTTGAAAAATATTCCATCATTTTCTTAAAAATACTAAACCTTGCCAACTTCATGATGATATTATTCACTCTCCTCCATCTGAACTTTGAACTCTAGAATCTCCTTAGCCATTTCCTATGTGGGTAATAGATATCAATGGAAAATTACTAAGATCTCAAGATGGTCATGTCTTCATCATTACTACCATAGAATACTTTACCAAGTGGTTTTAAGACATGCCTCTCATAAATGTTATTATCATCATTATCTCTAAATTAATTCTTAACCAAATCATGTGTTGTCATGGTATACCTTATACCACCATTTCTAACAATGTTGGGAATTTTAAAAACAAAGACATGAAACAATTATGTGAAAAATTCAAAATCATGCAAAAGTTTTCTACACACTACCATCCTTAGTACAATAGTCAAGATAAAGCCACTAATTAAATCCTCTATAAGATCTTAATAAAAACTATTCATGATTCTAGGTCTGACTGACATCTCAAGATTTATCATGTACTTTGGGATTATCATACCAGCATTTGTACTGCCAATAGGACAACTCCTTTCTTTTTAGTCTATAATTTTGAAGATGACTTCCAATTAAAATTAGAGTTACCTTGTGTATTTATCTTCATGGCATCATTCTAGATGAAGAGCTTCAATAAGCTCATCTTCACACCTTATATTTTTTAGATGAATGACATATGGGTGATTTAAGACATAAATACCAATACAAATATCATAGAGCCAAAAAAAAAAGAAAAAAGTAAAAGCTCATAATTTTTATATTGGAGAGTTAGTACTTAAATTAGATTATATCTATGACAAGGAAGGCAAGTTCATCCAAAATTAGTGGGGTCTTTATCTAGTCAAAGAAATTATTGGATAAAGTAATTATTGAATACAAAATAATGGACACATTTCAAATGAAGAAATACTTTTCTAAAATTCATTTTCATTCATAGTTTTAATTTCATATGCTACATTCTATTTCTTGTATGTTTTACTTGTAGACTTACAATTAGTTTTATATATACTCTGTAGCTAAGATATTTTATAGTTTTAATTAATATTTTTATATATAGAACATTATATCAACTTCATATTTACACAACTTTAGGTTGTTTTCAAATTATCCTTAATTTCTATCTTGGATCCTTTGATATTTTTTCTTTACTTGACTTTTAGTTTATGAGTTTGTAGTATAACACCATGAATAGGACCCAACCTTTCCTCAAAAACATTCATATTTTCACAAGTTTTTAGTTCCTTTATTTTTACTTGACGTAACTTGTTAGAATAATTTATTACACCTCTTGTCTTCAAAATTTGTAAGTTGCATTGTAATACATTGTATAGGACCAAGCCTTATAAAATCTCATTTCATACATTACCTTTATTCTCAAACTTAGCTAGGTGTTTTCCTTGAAAGATAAGGCAATGATTGATACATTATTTTCCTACACTTTAAACTATTTATATTCTTAAATGTAAACACATTAATAGCCTATATTCATGTCTTCATTCACATATACCATTTATACTAGTGATGGTTCATGCCTACTATCATTATACCATCTCTCTACGTTTTTTGTGATTTGGGGTAAACCATCATTATATGATAATTTCCATAATTTCCTTTTAACATCACATTAGGCATACCAAGGCTAGTTTCAAGATTTCACTCTCTTTTAATGTGAAATTTTAGGAATCTTAGACACCATGTAATTTGGTTATCTCCTTTAGCCACCAAGTGTAATCTCTCTTGTGATAGTCATTTTTAGCAATCATGTTTGGTTTTCTAAATCCATACAGAGGAAGAAAGAAATATCCAAAAGATTTAAAATCCATATCATACAAGAAAAGGAAATGATCAAAATTAAAATATAATATTAAAATTAATATTACACAAAAATATGTGAGCTTTAATTAGCACATCTGATATCCTAGTTAAATCTCAAATTCCACAATTGGCCTCACAATAGAGTAAAGGTCTATTGGGGTGTGGTAGGCTAGTAGACTAGGATAAGAAGTATCATTATCACATACTATTTATTTCCACTTACTTTCTCATACAAGTACCCTTTTTAAAATATACCAATAGATATGTAAGTGGTCCCTAAGAATGGGGAACATGTGGTGGGAAGGTAGGTCCATTTTACTTTCCCTATATGTTACCCTTCATGGGATGATACTTATACTTAAATAGTTAGCCTAAACATCATGGTTAGGTTTAACTCTCTTAGGTCATTGACGTCAAAAATATCTTAGTCTTTATAACTTGATTTGATTGTCTTATTTTTGGTAATGATTATGTTTTCACCTTAGTTCCACTTTATCCCTCCCACCACCTATTTCATTTCACCCCTTGATAGGCATTTTTATTTCTAAATATTTTCCTAATTTATATAATCCCTATTCTCCATCTCTTTTATACATGTTTTTTTATTATGGGTAAAGGGTGGAGTTTTTTTTAAAAAAATAGGGACCTTGATCCTAGAAAATAAACACATAGCCATGGCCTAAGAAGACAAATATTACAAAAAAACACATGCAGTATTGTAACACAAAATAAAAAAATAAACAAAGATAGCTAAAAAATAGTTGTCAATGACCCACCAAATTACCTAAACATTTGAGCTCAAAGGGTCAAAAATAATGAATTTGTCCTCTTTTCACCATACTAACTATTGCTAAATTACTATTGAAGATGCTCCCCAACTTCATTATGGTCTTTCAACAAATCAAAAAATCACTATGGTATTTTCATAGTATTTTCTTCTCTAGATCTGAGGATCATATTGGAAAGTTCAACGTTATTTTTTCCATGTCCTTTTTTGTTGCTACCAACCATGGTCCATTATTTCCCATCCCTTTCAAATAGATAATTAGGAATGGTAATATGAAAATAATGAACTGATTGAGATTTTTCTAGTATATCTATCGGCTGAAAATCTACATTAGGTTCACAATAAAATTTTGTTTCTAAAAATATTTTTATCACCTTCAACAAGATATAACAATATATTCTCTTTGTAGGGCACCTCTTCCTTCAGACCCTAAGGAGTCTCAGGTGCTTCATTAACTGAATCAAAATCCAAATTTTCCCCATTAGAAAGTTCTGAAAGGGCATCCTTCCACCAATGAATAAACTTCTTCTTCTTAGAGAAATTACAACTTGAAGCCAAATGTCCTATAGATAAAAATATATTTCAAGGAAAAGATAATCCCTCATAATCAAGAGATTATTTCCAAGTTCTATCCTTAATATTAAGCTCAATAAACTTAGGAAGATCCATATAAAAATCCAAATTAACAAAAAATCTAGCATATTTGGGATGGAGTAATTTGCAAGAAATAGAGCCTTATATTATAAAATATCCTAAAGAATTTCTCAATGATTTAAAGCAATATGAGTCTAAAACTGAAGTGGTAAGTGAGGTAACTTTACCCATATTTAACTGACATTAAAGTTTTTGGTGAGAGGGTTAAAATCAAGAAATCGTGTTTTGAATAATAACATGCTATGTTCCCAACTCCATTTTCTATCCTTGAAGACCCACCTCACGATCCTCAATATTGTTAAAGATAACCAAAAAAAAGCCCCTTGAATATGGGAAAATTTCTAGTGAACCTTTCATGAGAGTATTCCATTTCTCTGTGATATAAAACATGAGATCCTTGTGGGAAGGCCAACAATTCTAAAAATAACAAATCATTCTAGATTCAGCTAATATTTTCTCCTGCTTCAATATTGTAGCAAGATTTTTCCTTTAAAGTAGATTAAAGGGCTAGATTTAGAAGGTTTTAGAGGCTTCCCCTACCTTTTTATGGAATTAAATTTAGTAGAAGGACTCTTAGTTGCATATACATATGAGGGTCATTTCTACCCATTAAAATGACCTTCCCCCAATCTGGATCTAAAATTATACCACCATAGAAAAGCCCTTCAATGTTAATGAAGGGATATATTGAGCACACATAGTGATCAGGCTCACCAAGCATATCTACCATCACATATAACTAAAATAGAGATGGAACCGATTTTAGTGTAGCCTAATCTTCCGTCGGTGATTTAAACTACAAAGTCCTATCTACCACTCAATTATCTAAGATATTCTCTACCATACTAAAAGTTGACACTCCATCATAGATATGGAACCCTAGATTCATGTCCATCATTCATAAAAACTCTATTTTGTTTTGATGGTGGTAAATCTATATTATTATATATAGTGGATTTGGATCTATGTAAAAATTGAATTTTGTTTATCTCTTTTCTACATTTTAAGAATATTGAAGTTTTAGTCTATCTATCATTAGAATAAAAGTTGTATCTTTGAATTATTGTGAGAATCTCTCTTGGATTTTACCTTATCTTTCTTAGATATCCCTTAGTTATGCTTAAGACCTTGATATTTATCTCATCATTTCTTATATTTTTCCATCTATGATTGAGTATGAATTGTTACTTATCTTTTTATAGATGTTGTTGGCATTAATTTCTTCCTATTTTTCCATTTTGATTATAGATTGTTACTTCTCTTTCATAGATGTTGTTTGGATTAATTTATTCATGTTTTTCAAACTTTGATCAAGTGTGGATCATTACTTATCTTCTATTGATGTTGATTACATTATTTTGTTTCCTAAATCCTTAAGTTTGATATGGATTGTTACTTTTCTTACTAAGGATCATTTTTTGGGGGGTTTTGATCATTTCCCTTGGATTTTAGGATACCTAATTTACTCTCTATTATCCATTATACTTGAAATTTTGGTTCTAACCTATCCTTTTTCAACCCAAATTACCAATTTCATAAGTTATTAAATATGTTTTATGAGTTTTTCATTTAACTTGGCCCTTATATGTTTATTATTTTTGCTCTCTAGACTTGTATCCCTAGGGTTTGTCCAATGTATTTATTATTCCCTCTATGATAAATAATATAAATACAACATATGATCTTTCATAAATAAAGGTATTTCAAGTTATGTAAATGGTACTTGTAATAATTTCATTTATTTTCACTTATTTTCTATTTTCTAGTGCATTTTTGTTAGCTTAGTTACTATGTTGTTGTGTTATTTCCCAAAGAACCATCCCATGCTACACTCTGGTGACATGTGGTGAGCTTCAAGTGTGGAATATGTATAAACACAATATTTTTATACTTTATCATTTCATAACACTTTATCTCTTGTAGAAACCTATCAAGTTTCAATATCTCTAATTGTACACCTTAAATGGTGCACAAGAAAGGGGTGGGTAGACTTATGGTTCTTCATGAGAGACATTTTTATTTATTTATGATTCCCATATCCATTATATGTTCCTAATATTTTATTCCCTAAGCTATATCCTTCCATTTTATATCCTCTAACTATATGAAGACTTATATTTTCCAAATATGTCATCTTGTTTGATGTAGTTGTAACCATTATCTACCCCATCCCAACTAAATTGATTAGATAGATGCAGTTTAAAATGTTTAGGTGCATGATTTAAAACTAAGTTATCTTGGTTGACCTAGTTCAAGGCTAGTCTACCTATTTAGGACTAAATCAAGTAGGTTGATATTAGTAGATAAATATCTAGAAGGGATTAGGGTCACTCATATTTATAAATATAATACACCATTTTAATCCAATAGAGAGAAACATTCATTTTAAATTTATATTTCTTGCACTTCTACCCTAAGTTTACATTTGGAGGAATTATTGATTAGATCTTAGTTTGGAGGGAAAATATTGTCTTATTAAATCTTGAATGCAATAAGAGAAGTTATTTTATTGTAAATCTTGATTCGACCATTGATATCCTTACAACCACAAAAATATCTTGAAAAACACCATTAGCCAAGGGAGAGATTGAGGGTCAATATGTCCTTTTCAAGGTAAGTATTTTATAACCCTAACTCTTTCCATTTTGTTAGCAAAGGTTCCTAGGAAACCCTTTAGAACATGTTAATGTAGGGATAGATTGCACATGAAGTGACAAAAGTAAACAACATATGATAATTCAAACCAAATAAATTCATTAACAATAAAAGTAAAGATTATTATGAATAGAAATATAGACTTAATAGAGTCAGAGCAATTATAATAAACTATATGATTAATAGATTAAAGTAAATATAGTAATCACTATGCATATAAAAATGATTAAAGATACATAGGAAAACCATTTCAGAATGACATATATTATTATTTATCACATTATAACCATATCCAAATACAATTGAGCAATATATATATAGAGTTTTACAAAGCATTTTCACTTTATATTCCAACCTTTCACTATGTCCAAGGGAAGGATTCTTCATATCTTAAAATATATTTTATACTCAAAAAGGCCAAATCATACAAAAACATACACAAAATAAAAAAATAGTGCAAGTCACACATGTGTCCGTAAAATATAGCCTATGATTTTGGTACCCTTATTATACACCCAATGCTTTTCTGGACTTAAATAGTTATCTCATCTAGAGATAAATTCAAAATAAGGTATCCTAATTTGAAGCCAAGGAATTAAACTAGAAACAAGAGTTGAATTTATTACTTTAGGATATGTTTAATGATTTTCACCCTTTATGAACTATTTATCCTTCATTTTAGATTTCAAATAACTAGTCTACTATCTTGTTTCCCTTGAAACTTTTTAATAGTCTAGATTAACTAGGTGGCTGCCATTTAGGTTTTCAACCAACCTGGATCCACTCCTAATGCTTATGGTCATCCTAAGAAATTAGGTAAAAACTTAGGAATTTTTTTTTGAGTGTGTAATACCTAGTAATTAGGTGGTGGCATGATTTATGTTGGATACACATTAGGTTTCTGTGATGATGGTTTTACTTGAGCTGAGGATGAATCACATGGTTCTATAGAATCCATTAGTGGAGGCTATTATGGTTATTGGATTGATAGCTATGAAATTGAGGTAATATTATTATACTAAATAATTTATTTCATATATTATGGAGGGATGAATTGAGGCTTGTCAAAAATTTATGTAGTAGAGGGATCAAGCTGAGACAAATCTTACTTTAACATTTTATAGTCAGTCATTACTTCCCACACCATAGTGAGTAATGTGCATAGTGAAACTTTAATCACCATCAGGTTCTAAATATATTAATCTTATATAATAGTGATGAGTACCGTAAAATTTGACACTTTGATCTAGATATCCTACAACAACTCCTCCAACTAGTTCACATGTCTCTATGTTTGAATGCCAATAAATGAACTGCACTGAAACTCATTTTACAAGGTCTATAGTTTTTGCATGACATTATCCCATGAATCAAGAAACTAATTGAGTGTGTTTTTCATTGACTAAAAGGTATTCATATGATATTTAATCATAGTTTTGGCGTTATCTGCCCTATCAAAACATAGCTTAATTATGGATAATGAATTGTTAAAGTACTGATTCTAATTCAACATACCATGAGCCATATATTTGGCTTGGAGTGAAGGTTTATATAGAATTTGTTTGTATTCCTCCAATATATTATAGATTACATCTATTTATAATTTGATATTATTTCCTTAAGATCAAGTTGGTTGTATCTAGTGCATATCATCCAATATTTTTTTAGTTGTGCCAATAGAGATGATAACATCTTTTATTCTAACATGAATTGGTCACCTAGGAATTGGGTAACTAGTGTAGGGAAATTTCTATCAATGAGTTGGCATACATTGGTGAAATGAAGGTTTAAATATACATTATCCTATTATAGTTACAAGACTTCCTACTCCAAGTCTGATTCCTTATGCACTACTTATTATTGGAAATTAGTTGTACCTTCAATTTTTTTAGCTAGTGGTAACTAGGAAATATCCAAAGATGTTTCATGCATAGTCATAGATAGAGACATGGATGATGTTGTAATAATTATAGGGGATATCTAAATTATTCTAAAATAAGAGAAAAGGTTTTTCATTGGGTGGATGATGTGGGAACATACCATATCCATTAGCTAATTATTTGGGGTTTTGGCTAAGAAGCCACCTTATACACACCTCCTTGTGATGTAATTTCCTATTTCACTTCACCCTCTACCTTTTCCCTTGGATTTTACTTCTAACTAAACTATATATTTAAATTCCACTTCAAATTTAGCTTTAGATTCTACCTCTGCTTTAAATTTGGATTTTGCTTCAACTTTAGCCTTAGCTTCTACTCCATCCTTGGCTTTGGCATCTATTTGATCTTTAGCCTTAGCTTTTACATCAACTTTAGTTTTAGCATCCACATCAGACTTGGTCTTGGTCTATTTATGTGCCTTGGCTTTGGATTTAGTTACAACCTTGGCTTTATCTTTTTCTTCCTTCTCCTTGGCCTCTTACTTAGCTTGGTCCTCTTGAATGCACATAATTTCTCTGGCCTTTTACTCTTATTTTGGCTTTGCCTCCACTTTATTATATTGTGTAGCATGTGCTTCTTGGTTTTTCCTTGTTTCTACTTCTTTCTTTTTTATCTATTTTATTTTGAGCCTCTACTTATTTTGATTTTTTCATGTGTTCCTCCTTATGGCCTATATTTTCCTTTTTCTTCTTCCTTCACAACCTTGCACTTTGCCTCTTCATTATTTTTCTTATTCTCTTCCTTCTCCTTCCTCTCAACCTCATTTTTCCCCTTTGATAAATCTTCTTGTACCTACATAGCTTCTTATTGTATCTTAGGATGTGGTAAGCTATTTTCTTCTAGCTCTTCCATGGGAGTCAATGAGTCTAGTATTGTGATTGATTCTGAGTATTATGAAGAGGATGATTCCAAAACAACACATCTTTATAAAGTAATCTTCTTTATGGAAGTTAGTGGGGATTGAGGTGCTTCTTTGGGTTGTTTGTAGTTTAGACCTATGGCTATTGATAGGAATTTTGTGCTTATTATTATCCACTCCCCTTTACTATATATTTAAAATACACCATCATATATTTGTTTGTTTGGGATGGCTAAGATTTAGCATGGGCCCTTGGTCTATGTGGTAGGGTTGGAGGTGGAATTTCTTGTGTCAATGGTTCTGCTTCCTATGTAACAAAATATCATGCAACTAGATCTACTTGGAAAAGTTTTGATTGAAACCATTATCAATATGCCTCTTGACCTATAGTGTTAACTATAATAGAAGGAGGAGGTTGCTTTATATCAACCCATAGATCTCATCTTACCTAATTTGAAACTTGGTAGGTGTGCACCACTTCCACAAAAAATAGCTCTTTCTCCTCTTCTTGCTTGTAAACATCATTACTGATATTTATGAGCATGGACTATGGAACTTTCTACTCCCAAACTCCTAATTTTTATAAGATATACTAAGCCACTATCTTTATAACATGTTTATTATCTAGGAATGACTTTATATAACATGTATTTTTATTAGCTAGTGGTGAAGCTCACCATGTTGGTGCCTTCTTCTTACCCTTATCAACTTGTGATGACACCAATATTGTTTTAAATGGTGGATATGGTTGATCTTGTGCCTATGGTTAAGCTTATTCTTGATTAGGCATGAGTTGTGGCATACATGAAGGTATAAACCATAGAGTTTGTACTCTATGTACTGATCTAGTGGCCAAGGATTTCTACTTCATAACTTGCACATATGCATCCAACATAGTGATGAAAAGGGTAAAAAAGTTGTTTTTGCTTGGGGTATCTCATGAACTTTGATTTGTATGTCATTGTGTAACTTTGTAAATGATGCATGATATCTAAGATACTGAATAATATAGTGAGGTAACCTAGGGTGTGAAATGATAATGGATTGAATATCAAGCCACCATAAATTGAAACTCCTCAAATGTTCATAATAATACCCTATTTTAATCCAAACAATGTTGGTGAACACATCAACATACCAAAAATATCTCACTGGGTTGATTGGTCCCTTTGGTGGCTTACATTATGTAAAACAAAAGATCAAAACCAAAACTTGATACCAGAATGTCTACTATGTGCCATCAAGAATCTTATCAATGTTTTTTATGAGTTTTTATGCCAAGAACTTAGGCTAATTGAAATCCTCATGAAGGCATATCATGTGATACATAATGTCCACAACACCTTTAGTTACCTACTTTGCATAGTTGGTAATTTATTAGAACTACTTGGTGATGCATTTAAATAGTATGTGCACCAAATAATCTTTAATAGAATTGATGGGGATTATTCTATCTGCCCTTGTATATTTTCATCTGGTGTCTAAGTGGATTAGGTGGAATTGTAGATTTATAAGGAAAAATAGACTTACCCCAAGATGGAAGCCTTGTTACTCTTGCCATGGTTTCAGGGTTGATGAATATAGTGACATCTTAAGAAATATGAATGGAAACTTTATTATATCTATTTATCAAATTAAGCATTACCTAATTTAATTTATTAAAAGTAGGTAATTTGATTAGTCACTTAGTATTAGAGCCTCATAGAGGATGTTGAAGTGCTAGTTCTCCTACTTGTGTTGTTTCTTTTGGATCAGGGGTAAATAGAGTAGATTTTACCATATTAATAAAATCAAAGGGGTCTAGATCATGATATATGGTTTTTATAAGTCTAAGGCTAATCCCCATTGCATACTTATATGCATTGGTGAGCATAATAAATAATTAGTCCCTTTCCATGGTTATTGTTGTGGATTGAATTGAACACTTTCTTTAATTGGTCTAGCATTGGTGAGAAATATTGGCATAAGTATCTAATTTGTATGCATATCAAAGAGTTATGTTATTTATGAAAGTGTGTCATGTATTTATGTTGTCTGTGACCTTTGTTATATAGTATTTTACAATAAATCCTTATGCCTAATAATTTTAAATGTGTTGAGATAATTGTGTACATGTTTACCTACAAAATTTGTATCAGTCATATGTTTTTTGATATGATGATTGTTATTCCACATTAAAAATATTTGATTCATATAATTATGGCTATCTAATTTGATGTGACATCTTTTCATCTATCCACATTATTTTATGGCATATCCTATCATTCTGCACTAGATCTACTTCAAGAAAAATGCAATCTCTCTAGTACATCATCATCAATAGTTTTAAATAACCCCTGAATTATCCTTTATCCATACATATCTTCTTATCACCTCATTCCTAGAATTAATTGATCACCATGGTGTTCTTATTGCTAGTTTTCTTTTTTTTAGGCTGAATCTAAATATCAATTGCATTTTGAAAATTTGACTAAAATTTATTATGATGTGATGCAAAACAAATATCAAACTATAAAAACACAAAAACCTAAAAAATAGAAAAAAAATTTATTAGAGGTACAATCACTGAGAGGGGGGTAAATTAGTGAATCAATATATTTCAATCTAAATCCTTCAAACCCTTAGTCATACACCATAATCAATCAATAAGAAAATAACCCACTCATAACAATGAACATGAAAGATAATCAAGATAACACAAGATCTATGTGGGAAACCCTCCTGGGTGAGAAAACCCAATATCAAGCCTATGAAATTAGGAATAATTGTCTTATAATATGATTACAAACATGAGACTTTAGTGAAGCACCCACTTTATAAGGAACACTAACCCCTAAAGATGACAAGCACCAACTTGTCTAAGATGTTGAGCACCAACACAACATCTATGAAATTAACAACTCCAAAAATATAATTTATTCTTAATATGATGTAGAAACCCTAAATACATAACCTCCTTCAATCCTCTTCACTCATTCAAACCTTCACACACAAACAAGGCATCTAATACCACCTTTTGGATATATCTACACACCTTCACTTGTTCTCATGCATCAAACTTGTAAATTAAATATTATAATTATGAAAAAAAGGTCATAAATGAAATATAAACTTTTATATAGCTCTCAAAACATCCACATGTCTCTCAAAACCTTCCCAAATCTTTTGCTCATCTACTCACTTTTTTAACTAGCATAATTAGTCCAATTAGACCTTATACTTATACCACTCTCTTCCTTTAACCCATCTTGGTTGAATACTATGATACCATGATTTTATTACAATTGAAATAGGTTTCCACACATGTTACATGGGTAAACACTCCACTTGAGAGGTCAACCATAGTCCTTAAGACTCAAATCCTCCATTAGGCCTTAATGAGACCCAAAATAGTTAGGCCTTCACATCCACACATTACATTTGAGACTAGTTGGACCACCTTCATCCTTTACCAATGATTTGAAAACATCAAACCTATATCTAATATCCCCTTGATAATTTTAATATGGGTCCATTCCACTTAGAACACCAACTCAACATTTGAACCTATAAATTAGGTCTCCTTGCTCTTTAGGCCTTTAAACATAGAAACCATGGTCTCAAAATTATGAAGCAACAAATCAAATATTTTCAATTAGCCATATGATTATATCACATGGGTGAAACCTTGAGGACCTATGTAATTAATTAATTTAATTTATATAAACATAGGCTGTAATCACTCAAAACAACTCTCTCAAAATGACCATTCAAAATAGTCATATATAGTCAAAATATAGTCAAGCTATTTTGACTCTCCATATCTGATCAAGGGCATATCATGACAACAAATTCATTATTATAATCCTTTGAGACTTATAAAATATCACCATACTCATTTTATTCTTCAATTCTACTCAGAACTCTTCCAACTCACTCTTACAACATGGTCACTCAATCTCCTACTGCATTTAACAAACATAATCAAATTCTAAGCAATTGTTCACACTAAAGGTGGATTGGTCAAACCTATAAAATCCACACAAATGGTCCTAATGGATTATATAACACTATTTAATATATATTTTATCTTGGAACATCAAAATACTATCAATAATAACTCAAATATCCTTCTTTGGTCAATTGCAAAATATGGTCAAATAAATAGTCAACTTTGGAGCTCAATATCTACAATTGTACAAACATTCAAACCTTATAACTCACTTCTCTAGATGAAAATTAAAGTCCTCTTCAAATTTTAATTTTACATTAAAATTAGTCCTAGATTAAAATATATTAGCAAAATACTATAGACTAGTTTTCCTTTTTCTAATTCAAATGCCAATGGTCACTGGTTAATGCAAAAACATTTGTAAACATGTGTCTTCATCTCATGTACTCACATAAATTACTCAAAAATTCTCCATAAATTTCCTTAAGAATATCATAGTATTTATATTTCTTCACTCACTTTTTATCTTAGGTCCTTATCTTTTTGATCAAGCCACTTGGTAGCTCTACGTGCCCTCTACATACCTTGCAATTAGTCTCCAATGAATTTATTCCACTTAGCGACCCCATATGACTTCTAAGCATCCTTTGAAATATTTAATTAATATTCACTATTAGAATACTATAAGATAATATATTACACTCTATTATATCCTTATCTGGTCAAATTAATTGCTCACCATAAATCTTCATCACTTGATTAAACGCTCACGATAGATCTTCAAAAATGCAAATTTGGCTAAGTATGGGAACCATTGAAATCTAATTGGAAGGCCAAATTTTCACCTTAATAAATTTTTATACACTCAACCTCATGAACTTAAATTTAAACCACATGATCACTTTCATAGGGAAATTCATCCATTTATCAAGTTGCTCTTGAAACCTTGACATGTGTGAAATATGACATTATCAAATTGATTACTTAGCCTTGTCTACCAAGATGACTACTTGAACATAAAAATTCATATGACTACTATGATGAATTCCTTTCACTCACACAAGAACTCTATGCATTAATAACATGTCATATGGTCTCTAAAACATGTTCATACCATCAATATTATCTATCAATTACCTCGTCAAGTTAAACACTTAAAAACTATGCAAAAACACTGAAGCATACTTTGTCATTGTCATTCAAGCACCCATAACACCTCATCAACATCCTTGGTCACCTTGGAGACATCATTGACAAACCTCCATCAATATCCCAATTTTTCATTGATGTCAAACACTGATATAAAGCTTATGCTCAGACTCTATCTCTCTCTTCAAGTACTTTCTCCCCCTTTGACACAATGACAAAGTGGGATCATCTTCTGATCCTAAGGACCTGAAAAGAATTAAAGAATAAATAATAAGAAAGGACCACCTCTAAGATATGATATAAAATCCCCATAAAAATTTTCATACCTATTATTACCTTGAGCTTCTCAAACATGCTCCATGACTACACTCTTATTTTACCATACATATCTTATATGAAGATAAAACATACATGAACGTTAGAAACTACATGAACTTACCCTAAAAACATTAAGAGGGACCCCCCCTAAGTCACCTAAGCTTAATAACCCTTTTTATCATCTTCAAACCATTTCCAATAATGATGAATCAACATAATTGCCTTCATACCTTTTCTCTCAAATTTTATTACACAGTCCTCTAATCCTTGGACCTGACCGTTTACAAAGCTCCCCCTTTGTTTATGCATGATGACTCAATACATTGACAAAAAACATAATTTGGTTTGACCAAGTCATCAAATAAACATACTTGAGTTCACATTTATATCAAACTTATTCATATCTCCATCATGACTAGAACATCTCACATATGTTCCCCATTGTTATACTCAAATTTTGCTTTTTATTCTTAGGAAGAGAGAGTAAAAATAAAAAGAAGTGTAAGGTTGGTAGAACATGGATTTGGTTTGTGCACTATGATCTAGATGGTTGTAATATCTCCTCTTTGGTTTGGGAAGATGACCTACATAAGAAAGAGACTAAAGAAAGGTTGTGTTACTTAGGTATAAAGGTGGATTGCTTAGCAAGCTAGATCCAAAAAGTAAATGACTTATTTGGAGGCTATCAATCCACCTTTTAAGACAAATTAATGTTGATAAAATAAGGTTGAATAATAGATATGAAATTAATTAATCTAGGTGGAATAAATACTATTCTAAATAAATGCTTAAATTAACAAGATAACATTTAGGTGAATGCTAAACTATCAAAATAAGGTTTGGATCATGGTCAGGTTGGTGTTTCTGGTCTATATTGTGATAAGGGCTAAGAAAATAAGTTTTTTTTGAGGTTGGTATGTGGTAGGTGCTTTCTATTTTTTTTGTAAATAAATTTACATAGTGACTGTCAGCAATCAAGGTGATCATCAACAATTAGGGTGATCATCGGTGATCAGGGTGATCATTAGTGATTAGGGTGATCATTGACAATTACCATTAGATTGGATAGTTTTTTAAAAAATCTGGTCAAGGAGGTCACATTAGTTTTGGTAATTAGGTTCACATCATAGGTTGTTTGCAAGGTAGAGGGTCAAAGTTAAGAGGTATGGTTCAAAGGTCAAGTATTTAGATGGTCAAAAGAGGTTGTGGGTGGATGGGTGTAAGTTTGAGGTTGAAACTAAATAATTGAAACTTAGATAAGAATAATACTTAGCTTGTGGATGATGGTTGATGCTAGTTTGTTGAGAACCCTTGCTAGAAGTACCTACCTAAGAAACTAATGATTTCCATCGATGATCTACTCTTGATGATCTATGCCCCCCTTCCTCCTTAAAGTTCTCTACTCCTCTCCTATTATAGGTAAGGAAGGAGAGTTACAACAAGATGTTAATTGGGCCTTATAATTATAAATCACACATGGCATGGTTCATACATGGATTTAGATGGGTTATTTTTAGAAAATTAAGGTGAAATGGTTTACATGTTGGTGGTTTCAGAGGTGAAACCTAACCGTCAGTGATCAGGGTGACCATCGACGGTTATCCTGACCATCTTTGGACAAGGGCCAAGGTAAAAAGTGGGTAAAAAGGGTAAGTTAATTTATTTTGTAAAAATGACCATGGTTAGGCTCAATTAGGGGTCAGAGGGTCAAATTGGTCCTAAGGGGGTCCTAAGATGGTATAGGGGTGTTTTGACATTTAGAATCATGGTGTGCAGATTTTTGGTGTTTAATTTTGCCCCTTTTTGTTGTGTAGTTTATATCAATAAGCTTAAAAAAAAACTAATTATAGGTGTAGGTGAGGGTGAAGGTTGGTTCAAGGTCAAGGTTTCCCTAAGTATGGGAGGAGGTGTTCCCCCTCAAACTGGGAAATGATGAGATAAAAAAAATTGGGTATAGGTTTGATGAGTGGGTAGGTAGGTGGAAAGGTTTGTATTAAATTGAAAATAAGCACATCAAATTTGACTAAGTATGATAGTCAAGATTTCACATAGAAAATATTACCATGATTGGTAAAAATTAAGGTCAGTGTTAAGGGACAAGTGACTAGTATACCACGTGACCTCATTTAGGCATGGTGGATGGGTACACTTGTTAGTCTCCTAGACAAGGTCAATATTTCTATGGGTATCCAAGGTAGGAAGTGATCTTGGGGAAAACACAAATGGGCCAGGTGTCATGGCTATTCAAGGTAGGAAGTGCCCTTGAGAAGACACCAATTGGTTAGTTATGTGTGAGGTGGCACAAGTTCAAAAATGTTCAAGCATGAAAATATAGTCAGAATGGTCAAAGAGACCAAGGTAAGGTCATCACAAAAATATGTGAAAGGTTAGGAAAAAATGGCCAAATCCAAGTGAGGTAGAGAAAGGAGATCTTCAGTGGGTTAATGGTTGATGGAGAAGGTAATCTCCAATGGTTGGGTTGGTTGATCAAAATTTTTTGGTTGGCAGAGAAAGGTAATCTCTAATGGTTTAATGGTTAAGGGAGAATAAGTTACTCCCTAATGGGTTGGCTCAAAAGGTCAAGGTTGGTGGAGAAAGGTGATCTCCTGGTTGGGTGGTGCAAAATGTTGTGGAGAAAGGGTGATCTCCAAATTGTTCAAAGGTTGCTTGGTTAAAGGTTGGTGGAAAAAGGGTGATCTTATAGTTGGTTGGTGGAGAAGGGTGATCTCCAATGGTTAAATGGTTGAGGGAGAATAATCTATTCCCTAATAGGTGGTTGGTTGTTCAAAAAGGTTTTTTTGATAGAGAAATGGTAATCTCCAAGTTGATTGTGTGGTGTTCAAATATGTTTCCCAATTTGGTGTACCACTGGGTTTGGCAAAAAGGTGTCCCATTTCCTAGTGAAAGGGTGTAAAAGTTAGTAGTTGAAGGTTCAAAGGCTTGAAAATGGAAGACATATGTCTTGAAAAGTGTCACAAAATGTAAAAGGATGAGGCTAAATGCTCTTATTAGCAAGGAACATAATGTCAAGATGGGTGGGCTTATAAACATAAACCCTTCATGCTTTACATTGTTGTTAGTTGGTTGGTTAAAATAAGGTATCTTGATTACAAAGTGTCAAATAAGCTCAAAATCCCTTTACTTGATAGAGGGAAAATGGAGATGGGTGAAAAGGGTGAATGGGTGGTAGTGTGACCTTCTTGTGGGGATGGCTTGCCCCTTTTATAGGTGACCTAGGAATCATGATAGACAAATCCATGTTGTATAAGGTGTAAACTAGTCAATGTGGGAAGTCTAATAATACTATTGTGAAATTTGAATGCAGCTTCCTTGGGATTGATTTGTTTTTAATTTTGACTTGAGGTCTTTTGATTTATTTTATTTTTTGATGGGTTTTGGAAGATGATTGATGTGGGAAGCTTCAAAGTGATTATTTTTGACAAAGTTGACTTAACCATCCTTTGAAGGAGTGGTCTAAGATTTTAGAGTTATGTATGTTTGATAACAATCCTTCAAGGGGGCAGTGTATCTTTTTTAAGAAAAGTTCATGGTTATAGACAATTGTCCTTCAAGGGAGTAGTTTACGATGCTAGAGATTTTGAATCTAGTGATATGTGGTATCTAAAATTGAGATTTATGTTGTTTTAGACATGAAAAAATCTATGTAGGCTTGAAGTCTTTCCTTTATGGGGAAAAAAACATAGCATAAGAATTTTGATGATGGGTAAAATAGGTTCAAGTGATGACCATGGGAATTCACCCTATAAAGATTGGAAAGTACCATGAAAAAAATGCCATGGGTAGAGCCATCGTACCCATGTTTAATATTAGGCTAAGGTTGTGATGGATAATCACATGATTTAGTTTTAGTTAGTTGTCCTCAAAATATAGATATGAAGGTGGTTGAGATCAAGGGACGAGCTTAAATTAGACACAAGATGACCAAGAAATTGGTTTAACCAAAGAACCTAACATGATTGCAAAGAATTTAGGGGCTTAGGTTTGAATAATGACCCAGATCCATACTCATGCAAATGGTTTAGGCTAATTAGGGATGAAGATGTCCCCTAGTTACTTTTTGATGCTTGATTAGACATAGAAAAGAGAATGTTAGATTGACAATGGTTAATGTCAAGGTTGGTTAGGTGATGGTTGGTCTGGTTGGTAGAGAAATATAATCTCTAATGGTTAAATGGTTGAGGGAGAATAAGCTACTCCTTAATAGGTGGTTGGTTATTCAAAAAGGTTTGGTTGGTGGAGAAAGGTTAATCTCCAAGTTGGTTGGGGGAGAATAATATACTCTTAAATAGGTTGGTTGGTTGGAGAAAGGTGATCTCTGATAGGTTGGTTTAGTTGGTGGAGAAAGGGTGATCTCCATGGTTTAGTTTATGGAGAAACGTAATATCCAAAGGGTCAGTAGTTGATTTGGTAAGGGTTGTGGAGAAAGGTGATCTCCATGGTTAAGTTAGGTCGAGGGTCAAGTTTGGTGGAGAAAGGGTGATTTCTAAGGTGGGTTCGATTGGTTTGGTAAGGGTTTTGGAGAAAGGTGATATCCATGGTGGGTTTAGTCAAGGGTCAAGGTTGGTGTAAAAAGGGTGATCTCCATGGTTCAAAAGGTCAAAGTTGGGTTAAGGTTGCTTGCCAAGGTTAGGTTAGGTGGTTAGAGCCTTTTGGAGGGAGAGTTCCCCCAGTTTCTCTTCCCATAAATGGTTGAGGTGGGAATAATATCCCAAGGAAAAGGTTCTAGGTAGAAAAGAGGGCTTAAGAGGGATGAAAATGAATTCATCCATGCCCCAAGGGTTGTTAGTTGTTAGGGTTGAAAAGGTCAAGCTAAAAGTAGTGGTTCAGGTGGAATGTTACGTTTGATGTTGGTTCAGGTTGATTGATAAGTTGATTATGGTTGATTTATTTGGTTCAAAGGCTGGTTTTATTGGTTGAAATAGGTAAGTTAAATGGTTTTTTTGGTTTAGTTTCTTGGTTTGTTGGGTAAGGTAGTATGGCAAAGATTTGATCCTGTTCTAGAGGGAATTGAACCAAAGATAATGACATAAGGTAGCTATAGAATAATTGGTCAGCCTTGGTTGTAGTTGAGGTTAGGTTAACCTTAGGTGAGGTTTGATTGGTTATAGGTTGATCTAATGAAAGGTGAGGTCGAATAGGTTGGTTGGGTTGAGGTTAATCTACTAAAAAGTGAAGTGGAGTAGGTTGGTTGGGTTGAGGTTGATCTACTAAAAGGTGAGGTTGAATAGGTTGGTTGGGTTGAGGTTAATCTACTAAAAGGTGAAGTGGAGTAGGTTGGTTGGGTTGAGGTTGATCCACTATAAGGTGAAGTGGAGTAGGTTGGTTGGTTTCCTTAATTGTGGTTTTTAAGGAATATTGTAAAGGTTCCACTAGGTCAACAAGTGGATTGGTTAAGGTTGGTGTGATTATAGTTTCCTTAGCTATAGGTTTGCTAAAGGCCAAATTTGATTGATGGGACTCATTGTGTTGAAGGCTTTGGTCATGGTTTTCCTCAACAATGAGAGAAATAAGATGTCCAATTATTGATTTCTTGAAGAGATTCAGGGCTAGGTTAGGAGGAACATATAGTCTATTCTTGGGGACCTCTTTATGATCAACAAGGTTTTGGATGATCATATTAAAATTTAAACATCTATCTATGTCATGTTTGTGTGTGCAATGATATGAAAAAAATTCATTCTTTATGAACTAAAGTGGTTTTGTAAGATATGTGTTGATAGCCTTGACTAGAGAAAGTTAAATAAAAGAATCCTCTAAATTTTTTTCCAAGATTGAGGCATATGATTCCCCTAGCAAGGTATACTACCTAGGAAGAGGGTGCATCAATTGATTTTGAGGTGGTGAGCTAGTTGTTTGGTTTGATAAAGCTGGTTGGTTGGGTAAGGTTATTTCATAAGATAAGTTGGTTTGGTTTGATTGGTTCAATTGACATGAGAAGTTGGTTTGGTTTGATTGGTTGGGTATGTTTGGTGGGGTAGGTTGGTTTGGAAAGGTAGATATGTTTGGTTAGTTTGATAAGGTTGATAGGTTGGGTAAGGTTGATAATGAGTGGTTGATAGGTTAGATTGATGGTTGTTGGTTGATAATTTAGGTTGATAGTTGTTAGTTGATAGGTTAGGTTGATGGTTGTTGGTTGAGTGACCAAAAGGGTAAACCAAATCTTGGTTTTGAGATAAATAAGGATGCCACAAAGTGGGTTTAGGTGATTGATATGAAGGTTGGGTTAGGTATTTAAAAGTTTTATGAGGTTGACATAGTTGATATGATGGTTGGGATAGGTAACCCAAAGATTGGTTAGGTTGATTTTGACAATAGATAAATGTTTTTTGATAGGTTGTTGGTTGGTCATGTTGTTGATAGGTTGCTAGTTGGATATAGGTTATTGGTTGGTTAAGGTGATGATCAATTGGTTGTTGATTGGTTATAGGTGGGGTTAGGTGGTTGTTGATTGATTATAGGTGAGGTTAGGAGCACAAGTGGATCGTGATGTAAGATAAGATGTTAAGGTAAGAGGGTTATTGTCTATAAATCTAATAAAGTTAGGATTTCTAGCTGATAAGATAGGTAGGCTTCCCATTGATCAAGGTAATGAAGATAAGGTAGATGAAGGATAAAGGGTAGAAGGTAACCAAAAAGAGGTTAGTTTTCTCACCACTCAAACAGAGAGAAGACAAGAAAAATTAAAGAAAATTAGAACACACTCTAAATTACATTAAATCCTAAGGTTAGTTTTAGTCTCAATTATGGCTTATGCCTTAATATTTAAGATTTGACTCAAATTTGGATTGGTATAATAGGTACTAGATAAGAAATCTAAGGTTAGGTTTCAAGTAGTTTTTAGGTGCTTAAAAGGAAACTGTATCAGAATCAATACATGGCTTGGTATTGAGGCCTAACCCCTCACTTGACACACCATAGAGATAAAGTTGTTGGGTGCTTAGCCAATATATATTGATTTCTAGAGTTTATACTCAACCAGAGAGATGAGTTGGTTCTCCCCTTGGTGGTGAAATCCAACTAGGATAACTAAAAAAGGGTAAGGTGACCACTAGGTGATAAAATCCTAGTCGAGCCTTATGTCAAGTTATTATGATGTTTGATTGGTGATTGATTCAGTTTGTGTGTGATACGAGTGATGTTATAGTTAATTACTTGCTTAATTAAACTACTGTGAGTTAAACATGCAAGCAAACAATGGATGCAGTTGATTTTAAACCCAAAAAGAAATTTCAATTTTGTTTATGAGCATAGAATAAGGAGAGAGCATGTAAATACAAACTATGAAAATGGAAGAAATGGTGAAGGTCTTACCAGGTGTGCCAAAAATGTTATACTCAAATTTTGATCTTATTCTTATGAAGAAATAGTAAAACTAAAAAGAAGGGTATGGTTGGTAGAGCCCGGATTTAGTTTGCACTCCATGATCTAAATGGTTGTGAAAGCTCCTCTTTGGCTTAGGAGGATGACTTGCATAATAAAGAGACTAAAGAAAGGTTGTGTTAGTTAGGTAGAAGGGTGGATTTACTAGAAAGCTAGATCCAAGAAGTAAATGACTTCCTTGGAGGCTATCAATCAACCCTTTAACATAAGTTAATGCTGATAAAAAGGGTGCATAATAGATATGGAAGTACTTAATCTAGGTGAAATAAATACTATTTAAAATAAATACTTAGATTAACAAGATAACATTTAGGTGAATGCTAAACTATCAAAATAAGGTTTGGGTCATGGTCAAGTTGGCATTTTGTGTTTGTATTGTGATAAGGCCAAGAAAACAAGGTTGTGGTTGTGGTTGGTAGATGGTAGGTGCTTTCTAGTTTTTGTGTAAATAAATTTACATAGTGACCATCGGTGATTAGGGTGACCATCGATGGTTAGGATGACCATCGATGGTTAGGATGACCATCAGTGGTTAGGGTGACCATCGATGGTTACTATTAGACTATGTAGTTTGTTAAAAAATTTGGTCAAGGAGGTCACACTGGTTCGAGTAGTTAGATTCAGGTCAGAGGTTGGTTACGAGGTAGAGGGTTAAAGTTAAGAGGTCTAGTTTAAGGGTCAAGTGTTTAGATGGTCAAAATAGGTTTTGGGTGGATGGGTGCAAGGTTGAGGTTGAAACTAAATACTTGAAACTTAGATAAGAACAATACTTAGATTGTGGTTGATGGTTGACTACTGAAGGTTGACGTTAGTTTATTGAGAAGAATTTTTAGAAGTACCTTAATAAGAAATTGATGATCATTGTTGATGATCTACTCCTGATGATCTATGCCCCCTTCCTCCTTGAAGTTATCTACACTCTTCTCCTCTTATAGGCAAGGAAGGAGAGTTACAACAAGATGTTAACTGGACCTTATAATTATAACATGCATGCAATGATTTGTACATGAATTTAGATGGGTTATTTTTATAAAATCAAGGTGGAGTCGTTTGCATGTTAGTGGTTTAGGTGGTGGAAAATTGACCATCACTAGTTAGGGTGACCATCGATAGTTATCTTGACCATCAGTAGTCAAGGGACAAAGTAAAAAGTGGGTAAAAAGGGTAAGCTAATCTAGTTGGTAAAACTGACCATGGTTAGGCTCAGTTAGGGGTTAGAGGGTCAAATTAGTTCTAAGGGGGTATTAAGACAATTTAAGGGTGTTTTGACATTTAGAATCATGGTGTGTAGATTTATAGTGTCTACACCCATCACATCATGTACACCTCTTTATACCTTTCAAACTATCTAAGTTAGCTACCCCTAACTCCATGCTCTATTTGAAAATCATTTTTAACAAGTCTTCTCAATGAACTATCTCTACTAGTAACTCTTCAAAACTATCCACACTCAGTCAATATCCTTATGAAACCACCAATATTTCTCATATCTTCAAAACACTATGAACTCCATGGCACACACGACTTGACATCTATATAACTCTGAGACCATCATCATGATATCAAAAATATGAAAACACATTCTCCTCATACTCCATATCAACCTTGCCTTCAATATTTCTATGCAAATAGAGCATTTTGACAACTCACCATCCTTGATTAGACACATGGAGACCTCCATTCCTTGCCTACAAACCTTGCACACATAGATTAATTATTCACCATTTAACTAACTAGATCATCCTTTAGATCACTAACCTTCTTCATGTATTTTCATAGTAAGCCAACACATCTTCTCATGACCTTTCTTGGCTTGTAACATCAATAAAAAACTCTAATATCATAAACTATGCTTCCTTTTACTAATAAGTGTCTCTTTAAATCCTAAAGAGAAATACCCCTAACCCATAATGTCCTATAACAAGGTGAAACCATGAGTTTCCCACAACTCCTCATATTCTCTCTCCTTCTTGGATAACTTGAATTAATTCTTCTTCTTCTTTTGATTGACTTAATCAACTTGTTTATCTTATTTATCACTTTCCTTTTCTTCTAGGATGGTATTGATAATACATGGAAAAAATAAATATTCTTGGCATTCTTCAACTTGTGTAGCATCTTCTACTATAGAAACTAGTCCACTTGGAATTGCAGACTAATCATGGCACATACTTTTCACTTTTGGTTTCCATATTTTAACTTTCCTTCTACCTTGCACTCTAGGAGGCTAAAATTACTTATTATAACTTGATTTCCTTTGTTTGTAAAACTTATAAATGTGATCAATTCATAGACAATTGTATCAAACCATTCTTCTTGATGGAAACTCAACTTATCTTACCTTGTTAGGAAAAAAATATTTTAATGTGTCTTATGTCATGACAACTATAACACTCACTTTGACTCATATCACTTGATTGATGATTCCATTCATATTTCTAACCAAATTCATTCCTAGAAGGTCTTCTACACTCTCTAGCCTTATGACTAGATTGATTACAAGTGTACTAGTAGCCATTAAAGTTTGCATGCCTCATTACATTTGGTTGTCTAATTTGATTTGTCTTCCTTCTATTAGCAATTTCATTTCTTTATTGATTGTTGATCTTCAAAGTTTGATTGTTCTTGTTCACAAAATTCTTAAAGTCATCATGAGTAGTATTATTTTATTCTTATATGTATCCAAGACCATTTCTATCACTTATATATTTTTTACTACTTAGAATGTTATCTAGATCAATTGATCCATTTTCAAACTTCACAAATGACTTCACTTGACTTGAAGTATTTTTAAACTCATCTCTTAAAGAACCAATCTTAGTTACATACTTTGAACATTTAACTTATTTGGCCTTCAATTTTTCAATCATAGTCTCTAACTGATCATTAAGAAGCTTGACTAAACTTTTATACTCTTTGAATTCTTCATCTATTCTTGCCTCAAACACACTGAATTGCACCTCATCGTCCTTTACTTAAGACTTCAACTTATTGGTTTTCTTCTTCTCATTCTTCAAATCTTCAAGGGCATTAATCAACTCAATCTCATAGATTACCTTGTCTTCTTCATCATCTATATCACCTAAGCCAAGTCTAAACCATGTATATTATTCTTGATATGAGAAACTACCTTCTTCATCCATGAAGAGAGCTTCATCTTCAGTAGGACCACCATTTTCATGAGCATTATCAGAATCGCTACCATCATTCTCATCAGATGAGCTACAATGTCCCTTGGTGTAGATACTCCTTTTGTCCTTGTAAAACTTCTTTTGGCCATTATACCTTTTGAGACTATTCTTGATCTTATTAGACATAAATTTATTATTTTCATTATCATGATCTTATTCATGTTATTAATTATCATTTACCTTATTCTTATGAATAGACTTGTTGGCAAAGTGACCTATCTCTCCATAATTGAAACATTTGAAGGGAAGTTTACCCTTAAACTTGTTTGAACCTATTTTTAGTTTTCTTGATAATAGAGTTATTAGTTCATCATCATCAATATCAAAAATCTCATCATCCTTGACCTTCTTACTTTGAAACTTATTCTTTAGCTTATTTTCTACATTGAAAGTGATTTAACAATTTTGGGAATATTGGTTTATTACTTATAATTTAGTTAAAGGGTCTAAGTAGTAAAATTAGTCAATAATTATTCCATAATTAACTTACTAATTTGTTAATTCTGATTATTGTTTAGACATTCTAAAAATAACAAGTGAATAGAGATAAATATAACTTAGCTTATAACTATGCTGATCCAATTGAGAGAGAGGATGATATTAACTATGTGGGACTGGGATAATATCATAAACTGAGATCTAGACTTCATTTTTTAATTGGAAATGAGAACTAAAACTAGATAGGAGTGGCACTAGTGCTGTAGTCCACCTCTACCACTATTATCATGAGGATCTGAGCTTATTGGGTTTTGTTTAATAGGTCTGTGTAACCCTATCTATGAAGTATTGGTAGTTGGAAATCTATATAACTCCTTATAGAGAATATTCTTTCTTCAAACCCTATCTTTCATTTTGCTTTGACTAATTTTTAGCAAAAGCAGGGGTTAGTGTGTGTAAGATGCACTAAACATGCTTCACACCATATGTGTGGGCATGTTTCTTACATACCAATATTTTGAAGAGGGATCAAGCCATATGTAGTTCTCCCACTTGATGTGATTTATGTAATTGAGTATATGAAGATGCAAAATGCTAGACTTGATGTGCTTAAGGTGGCTAGGGACTAGTGTAGGAATTCAAATAAGCTTGAAGTGTGTTGGCTCGTTGTATGTAGAGAATAGGGAAGATTTATTGAGTAGTCTTGATTGTATTCTTGCTTACTTAGTGATATTTTCCAACCCTTTCCAAAATATACTTGAATGGGATTTTATAGGGATCTATTGGTCATGGATTGAATTTGATCACATTAAGTTGATAAGGATAAGGATGGAAAAATAGAAGGAATTGACCATTGGGGATAGAAATAAACTTGGACAACAATGCCAAAAATGGATAAGAATGGCATTGGTGTTATAGTCCTAATGTGGCACTATTGTCTTGAGTAGATGGGACTTGGTGGGATGGATTAATCATGGAAAGAGGAGTCTAGCTTAGCTAAGATCAATTTTGAAAGGCTATGGATGAATGGGAATTAGAGACAACAAGCCTATGAGGGTCATGAGAGCAAGCATGAGGAACCTATGGGTTGGGTGTCATTAGACATGATCAAGTTACTAATTTTTGAATTTTATATGACTACATTCCCCCCCTTAGTTCTAGTGATGTAGTAAAGTGAAATACTATGATAAAAGAAAAATAGAAAGTGTACCTGAACTTACCTACAAGGGTGAAGCCCATGAAGCTTGTGTGATGTTGGGTGTGCATAGCGAGAACATGTTATGAAGTGTAAAAACTATAAGAGAAAACAAAGAGTAAATTAGTTCTTACTAGATATGCTATATCTAAAATAAGAATGTATAAATCTAGGTAAGAGAGAGAGAGGAAGATAAAGTAATGAATACATCTCATCAAGTATGTAAACTAATATAAAACCTATTATGCTAGATTATGTTGAGTGATGCTGGAAGGTGTTGTACCAAAAGTAATATCGTGAATGGAGCTAAGTGTTAAATTCCCTAAAAGAGGCTCAAGAATGCAAATGATATCCCTTTGGCTCTATCATCACTAACTAAGTGAATCTAGATGATATTGTGTGTGTTAATTAGGATTTGGACTATGTGTTCAATCCCTCTGAATATGTGGCTCAAGAATACAAAGGCTAGCTAGTCCTTTGGGTCCATTGTTTCCCCATGAAGTGAACCTATAAAATAATACCATTATGACATGTATCATATGATATGGCTCCTGAATCTCATGAATGTACTATGATCTAACAATGTTGGCATGGATAGCTAAATGTATGCTAGAAACTAGGCCACTCTTGGCCATTCTAAAAAATAGAGATTAGGCTTGTATGAAAGCCACTCCAAAAATGATGCATTAGGCCTATATAAAATCCACTTGGGAACTCAAAAACTTTAGAACTTAGGAACTCAATAAGTTAGGATTTGTGTGAAAGCCATTCCAAAATAATTCCAACGACCTACATATAGAATAAGACACATGATTGTTGAGATTGCCTGGGTAATACTAAACTCAAAAAGAAAGGAAACAAATGTGCCATGTACATTGCCCCTAATCATTGGTGTCTAAAACATGGATTCTGATCTATACGTTGTAGAAATTGCCCTATCTAAAACTAGAAGTGAGATCCATCATGTTGCACATGATTCCCCCTATATCTAGATTCTTTAAGGAAAACTATACTAAAATTGCTGAATTTGGTTTGAACTATAGCTAACAAAACTATAACTGAACTTACCTTTTTGTCTATTTCTATAAAATTTGATTATTCTACTATTTATATAGGATCACCAAAAGTGGACACTAGTAGTACCAAAATTGTTGTCCAAGTTGGGTGCTATTGTCCACGGCCAAATCTAGTAACTATGCTAGATTTTTAACTATCTATTTGGTTTGTTCTAATTGGTTTGATGTATGGTTGTTGTTCTGGGTGTTATAAATGCTTATTTTTTTATCTTTAGGAGCTCTGATCTATGTGACAAAACCATTGTTTTTTCCCCCTCTTATGAGGGTAGGAATGAAGACCCTATAATGACTACCCTTAAAAGAAAGAGCCTTACAAGTGTGTTATGTTGCAAAGATACATGATATAGCAATGATAATCGATAATATATCTCAAGATATAACATGGTTTGTATTTTTAGATTGTTATATCAGTATGGATATGCCTAGATAGATATAATAATGTAATAGCATGTGCAAATTACTTAATTGGAACTAAAATTCTAGTTAGTTGTTAGTTGGAGGGATGGAACATGGTGTCCATCATGGCATCTAAGAAAGTAAGATAAATTCATGATATATATCATGGAATTCAAAATAATGAGAAGAAAACAAGCAAAAATTACACAAGGCAAGAAGCATATAAGGGTGGCCAAGGGGCCAAGAAAACAAGGGACATGGGCACATGCCATTCAAACTAGAAATCAAGCATACAAGGCCATGTTCAAATGCCATATACACATACAATTGAAACAAGAAAAATTGGTGTGGAAACCATAATCATATATATGAGTATAGGCAAAGGAAATTTTCAAATATCCTAAATCACACACATGAATAGAAGTAAAGGACATTGGCAAATGTCCTAAGGCACATACAAAAAATAAATAGGAACTAAGAAATGCAAAAAATATATGTAAAGCAAGAAAGGAAAGTATGTAATAATTGAAAATATAATCACATCTAACTAATCAAATCAAGAAGTTAATGTGTGTAAGACATGTTAGTACAAGACTAGGTATAAGCTAATAAATACATAAGTGCTATATAATAGTGAGTGTTGATAGAGTAATATATGTAAGCTAGTGAATAATGTACATCAACATGATAAACAAAGTGTGTGGTGTAGGAATGAAATAACTTGGATGGTTTAGTCATGTAGAAGATGCCCCAAATGGGTATGTATATCGATGTGTGTCTTGAATATATAAGTAGGATGCCCCCTCAATGGTTTGAGTGAAGCAATCAAGGAGCTGGATATCATTGCACACACTCAAAGAAGATCAAGTGAAGTATGGTGATGTAGATAAGTTGAAAAAAAATAAGCATAGAACATCAAATATAAGTCTAACATAGTAGTATAAATTTAAATCATGGATGATGCATACAATCAAAATGTTTTTTGGTGTTTTTGACATATTTGAATGTTTTTGTATTTTGAATATATTTGAGCTATGTGTAATAAAAAAAAAGAAACTATGTAAGGTAATACTGAGAAAATTATGTACAAGTAATCATAATGAGATTATATACAAGCATATGAATAAAAGGCTAGGCTGGAGAGGGTAAAGTGTCCAAGGATGGAGCTCACTAGGGAGGGAGATGAAGGAAAGTATCATGACCATCATCAAATGCCTCTAGATCATCATCATAAGTATCATCATATGGTGCAGATGCTATGTATATGGTGCCATGTTATTGAAGGTGAACTAAAGGTTGCTTTGGTGTTGGAGATGTTGAATCTCTTCTAGGACATTTAGTTCATGAGTAGATTTCTTCAGTGGAAATGAAGAAGTTGGTGCTATACTTTGAATAATACCATGATCCTTTAGTTTATCCAATATTTTTTGTAAATATGTACATGAGTTTGTATGATGATCTATGATCCTGTGAAAAAGATAAAATGGGTGACCATCTTTCTATGATAATATACTAATAGATTTGTGTCATACTACAGGTTCGGTGATTAATCCATGATCAAGTAACATCTACAACATAATCTATGGTTGATGTTGTGTGATACCTACCTGAATCTAAATGATTGGCTCTATATCCATAGAGGTAACCATATGAACTATATGTGCCAAGTAATATATCTATGGACACAAATGTGGATTATATCTTGAGAGTGTAGTGTATGATGCTAAGAGTGATATAAGATGTCTAATGAGAGTTCTACAGTCATCTCGATACTCTCATGGGCCAACTGGTGTAAATCTCAACCAACACAAATAATCATCTATGAGTGTGGGTGTTGTATCATCATCTAAAGAATCTTGGGAATCTGTATTAACGTCATGTACATATGGTAACTCAAAATTTATCACAAGGGGTAACTATGATATGGGAGTCTCATTAACTATAGTAGTAGAAGATAATGGTGATGTGAGAGTGTCTATAACTAATGGAGTGACTATGTCTATATAATCAACTAGTACTACTATAACTATCATTAGTGAATGTATAACTATAATAGGTGTATGAATCATGATTGATGGAGTAGTTGGAATGACTGAAGCTTCTATGACTACTAAATATCTAGAGCTAAGGGAAAAACTATAAATGGAAGAGTGTGAGAAGTGCTATTCTCTCTAACCTCATATGTATGTATCTGATCAAGAGAAATGCAATGAGGTGGTGGTTGAATTATGAGGTGAGGTGTCTCATCTGGTGAAATAGTTGAAGATGACTCTATAATTTGACAATATTTGAATGGCTAGTTATCTACTAGACATGTGTATAGGTATCTTTCATGGAGAAACTTAACACATCGATGAAGAGTAGAAGGAACTGACCCCATAACATGTATCCAAGGTCATCCAAGTAAAATATTACAATGAAGAGGACCTATAATGACCTATAATTATGTAGAGAGGGTTTTGGGTCCTACCATGATATCCAAAGCAATGGTGCCCAATATCTATTGTGGTATATCATCAAACCCTATAATGTTATTTTATGATTTTTGCATGTATGCCATATCCATGCCTATGGTCTATAAGAATGTAATATTACATATATTGAGTTTGAATCCAGTATCAATTAGAACTCTCTAAACTACATTGGTTTTGACTTGAGCTTGTATAAATAGTGGTAAATTTTGATCAATAACTATTTGAGATGACATGTCCTCATGATTAAAAGAAATTTCATCTTCAATAGTTTTTAAAGTGTTCACCACTAATGCAAAATAAGAAGGCTCTGAATCAATGGGCATAGAAGTCTGAGTGAGTACCTGATAAATAATGTATTTGAACACATTGGCTTTCTAAAGAAATTATAATATGGAAATTTTAATTGGAGTGTTTCTCAATTGATCAAAATATCATATGCATAGTGTGAATCTGCCTATGCTAGTGGGTTAGGCCTAAGATGGGAATGAATGGGAGGGTTATGGGGCTCCTAATTAGGTGGAGGAGGCATGGTTGCCTATCGAGTAAAAACTCTAAATACATTATCTACTATCTGTGTAAGATGGATAGTAGCTATGAGAGGAGAGTAGAGATAATTGATAGGTTGATGTGGTGGAGGTATAAAGGGTGTTAACTGGGCTCTTTGGTGATGGGTAGTGACCTAGGGAAGATAAAAATGGACCAAACAATATAACTCACCACAGGATAGAGGCTCCAAGGGGGGTGATGCAAAAGATATCTTAACATGTTTAATAATAACTTCCTTGACATCATCCCATATTATGAATAATAAGCATGAAATGCAAAGAGTGAAAATTTGTACTAACATATGATAAACTTCATCATTCATGTACATGATAGGACCAATGATGGTCTCTTTATTTTTTGTAAGAAATGTAATAAAAAATTGTAGATAAGTGAGATCCATTTTTTAATCTAATTGTAGAATGTAAGTTGATATCTCAAGAAGCAATGGGACCTAGTATGGGAAACTAGGGTTTTAATAGATAATTATTTGAACAATTACTATGAAATTTTAAAATTGAAAGTGAATTTCTAAGTGAAATATACAACAAAAATTTTAAAAAATTACTGGAAAAATCTTGATTGAATATGACCTAGTATGTGCAACTAGGGTTTTGAGAAAAATAATTTTTTGAAAATTATTTTTGAATTTTAAAGTTTGACTTGATTTTTTGATTTAAATATGCTAGTAAAAATCTATAAAATGATTAGAAAAATACTAGAAAAATATTGGGACCTAATATGGGAAAATAGGGTTTGAAAGAAATTATTTTAAAATTAATATAAAATTTTAAAATTTAATGCTAATTTATGATTTTATTATGAAAGTAAAAATTAAAAAAATATATGAAAATTCCATAGGAAAATTACCCTAGGATTTTTAGGGTTTTTATGTGCAAATAAAATAAGTCAGGTTCACCAAATGATTTAACAATTTTGGAAATATTGGTGTATTATTCCTAATTTGGTTAAATGGTCTGAGTAATAAAATCAATTAGTAATTATGCCATAATTAACTTAATAATTTGTTAATTTTGATCGTTTTTTATAATTTCTTAAAATAACAAGTGAATAGAGAGGAATATAACTTATAAATGTGCTGATTTTATTATGACATATGTTGATATTGACTGTGCAGGATTGGGATACTATTATAAAATAAGATATGGACTTTGTTTTTTGATTGGATAGGAGTGTCATAATTGGATAGGAGTGGCACTGGTGCTGTAGTCCACCTATTCCATTGTTGTCTTGAGGATCTGAGCTTTTTAGGTTTTGTTCAGCACGTTTGTGTGACCTTGTCTATGAAGTTTTGATAATTGGAAGTATGTAGATATCACTACAAAGAAGATTTTTTCTTCAAACCCTATATTTAATTATTATTTGATTAATTTTGAGTAAAAAGGGGGGGAGTTGGTGTGTGTAATATGCACTAGACGTGTTTCACACCCTATGTGTGGGCATGCTACCTACATACCAATACTCTGAAGAGGGATCAAGCCATATGTAGCTCTCCCATTTGATGTGATTTATGAAATTGAGTGTATGAAGATGCATAATGCTAGATTTGATGTACTTGAGGTGGTTAAGGACCAGTGTCAGAATTTGAATAAGCTTGTAGATGTGTTGACTAGCTATATGCAAAGAATAAGGAAGATTTCTTGAGTAGTCTTACTTATATTCTTGCTTAGTGATATTTTGTAGTCCTTTCTAAATGATCTTTGAATGGGATTTTATAAGGATCTATTAGTCATGGATTACATTTTCTCACATTAGGGTGATAAAGATAAAGATGGAAAACTAGAAGAAATTAACCATTAGGGCTAGAAATGGTCTGAGATAATAACATCGAAGGTAGGTAGGAGTGGAATTAGTGCTATAGTCCTAGTGTGGTACTATTGTCCTGAGCACACAAGACCTAGGGGATGTATTATTCATGAAAAGAGGAATATGGCTTAGCTAGGATCAAGTCTAGAAGGCTACAAATGATTAGAGATCAGTGAAAACAAGCCTATGAGGGTCATGAGAGAAAGCAAGAGGAACCTATGGGTTGGGTGTCATTATCCATGCTCAAGTTACCAAAGTTTGCATTTTATATGACTATAGAAAGCTACTTATTTTTTTGGTAGTTTATCCTCATTTACTCTCATCTCAGGCAAAAATAATTAAATGAAATTCATCCATCTTCATTTTGGTGAGATCATGACTTTCTTCTATAGAAAAAACTTTTGAATTAAATTTAAAAGTGAGAGACCTTAATACCTTTTGCACTAAAGTGCCTTATTTAATAACCTCTCTCATGCCTTTGATCATGTTAATTACCTCATCAACTCTTAGAAGATAAGAAACCATAGTATCCTCTTCCTTCATTTTGATACTTTTAAACTACCTTCATTAGGTTTGTAGTTTGGCCAACTTGACTTTGAATCTTCTTCATAGATGAGATGCAGTTTGACCCAAATTTATTTTTTAGACTTGAAATGGATTACCTTGGTGAACTAAGCCTCTGAAATACCACAAATGATAGAATTCATAGCTTTGGAATTATTCTCACTCAACTTATTATCTATAACACTAGTTGGAGGAGTAGGTGGCATGGAATAACCATCCAAATCATATCACCAAGTGTCAAACCCTAAGCACATGTTGTAGGTATTAATTATTTCAATCCATAAAGCATAATTAGATCAATTAAATAATGGATCTTTCTTAATAGATAAACCTTGATAACTTGTTATTGTACCTAAGATTACCTTCAAGTGGTTAAACTTGTACAGAAGGTCTAGATCTGATACCAATTATTAGAGGTACAATCATTGAGGGGGGGGGTGAATTAACAAATAAAAATATTTTAAAACATCAATATAAATCCTTTAAACCCTTAATCATACACCATAAGCAATCAAGAGGCAAATAACCCACTCATAACAATGAATATGAAATATAAGAAAGATAACATAAGATCTATGTGGGAAACCCTCTTGGGGGAGAAAAAACACTCTCAATCATAAAAACACATGGACTAATTGTCTTATAATATGATTAAAAACATGAGACTTTAGTGAAGCAACCACTTCATAAGGAACACTAACCCCTAAAGATGACAAACACCAACTTGCCTTAGATGTTGAGAACCAACACAACATCTATGAAATTAAAAACTCTAGTAATTTATTTGATTCTCAATATGATGGATAAAAACTAAAAAATAAAATCCTTCAATCCTCTTCACTTTTTCAAACCTTCACACATAAAAAAGGCATCCAAAACCACCTTTTGGATCAATCTACACACCTTCGCTTATTTTCATGCATCAAACCTATAAATTCAACATTAGAATTATGACCATAAGGTCATACATGAAATAATTTTTTTTATCTACCTATAAATACATCCACATGTTTATCATATCCTTCCCAAATATTTTTCTCATCTACTCACTTTTTCAAGTAGCACAATTAGTCTAACTAGACCTTGTACTTATACCGTTCTCTTCCTTTAACCCATCTTGGTCGGTCAATATATTTACCATAATTATCTTACACTTGAAATAGTTATACACACATGTTACATGGGTGAAAAAATACACTCCATACGTTTTCCATAGTCCTTAAGACTCAAATCTTCCATTAGGCCTTAATGAGACCTAAAACAATTAGGCCTTAACATCCACACATTACATGTGAGATTAATTAGACCACCTTCATCCTTTACTAGTGCATATAAAACATAAATTATATACAATATACCATTTATCACACTCATATGTGTCAATTAAACTTGTAACACCAACTAAACACTTGAACCTACCAATTAGGTCTCCTCACTCTTTAGGCCTTTAAAAATAGAAAACATAGTCTCAAAATTTTGAAGCAACAACTCAAATATTTTCACATATACATATGCTTATATCACATGGGTGAAAAATTAAATAAATTTTAAATTATTTAATGTCCTTTATATACTTCAACACAAGATCCAAGTACTTAAAATGACCACTCAGACTAGTCATAAATAGTCAAAATATAGTCAAGCTATTTTGACTCTCCATATCTGATCAGGGGAATATAATGATAAACAATGAATTATTATAAGCCTTTGAAAATTATAAAACATATCCATACTAATTTTATTCTTAAATTTTTTCTCATAACCCTTCCAACTCACTCCTGCAACATGTTCACTCAATTTGCCAGTGCATTCAACAAACACAATCAACTTATAAGTAATTATTCACATTGAAGATGGATTGGTCAAACCTAAAAAATACATAAAAATGGTCCTCATGGAGTATATAACACTATCCAATAGATATTTCATATTTAAATATCAAAATAATATCAATAACAACTCAAATATCCTTCTTTGGTCACTTATAGAACATGGTTAAACACATAGTCAACTTTAGAGATCAATATCTACAACTGTAAAAACATTCAAACATTATAAATGACTTCTATGGATGTCTATTGAATTCCTATTCAAATTTTATTTTTAAATTACTTTAAAATTCTTCCTATATCAAAATATTTAGCAAAATACTGCAAACTAGTTTTTCCCTTTGATAATTCAAATGCCAACGGTCACTAGTTAATGTAAAAACATCTATAGACACGTGTCTTCATCTCGTGTCCTCACAAAAATTTATAAAACACAATATTTTGATATCCTCTAGATTATCCTAATATTTAACTTACACATCTCACCATTTATCTTATATCTTCACTTCCAAAATCAAGCCACTTGGGAGCCCTATGTACCCTCTGCATACCCTGTAGTCAGCCTTTAATGAACTTCTGCCACTTGGTAGCCCTGCATGCCTTTTGAGTATATTTCAACATATTTAATTAATACACACCATTTTATTACTATAAGATAAGATCATTCAATTTTTTATATTCTTATCTAGTTAGATTAATTGCTCACCATAGATCTTCATTGCCTGATTAAATGTTCACCATAGATCTTCAAAAATGCAAATTTGGCTATAAGAACCACTACAATCTACCTAGAAGGCCAAATTTACACCTTAATTAATTTTTATATGATCAACATCATGACCTAAAATTTTAACCACATGATCACTTTCATAGGGGAATCTATCCATATATCAAGCTACTCTTGAAACCTTCACACATGTGAAATATGACATCATCAAATTGCTTACTCAACCTTGTCTGCCAAGATGACTACTTGAACCTAGACCTTCATATGACTTCTCTGATAAATTATTTTAACTTATACATGCACTAATAACACCCCATAATGTCTTTTCAATGTGTCTATACCCTCAATATCATCCATTAATTACCTCACTAAGTTAAAAACTGAAGAACTATGTAAGAACACTGAAGCATACTTTGTAATTGTCATTCTAGCACATATGACACCTCATCAACAATAATTGGTCACCTTTGAGACATCATTGACAAATATTCAATTAAAATAAAATTAAAAAAATCCTAACTACATGCTGTTACTCTACACCCTCTCTCTTTGTTAGCAATGAATGATAGAGATTAATGATGGTAAGGATTAAGCCTATAACCATTTACACACCCTAGTAGAATGATTCCCTATAAAATTTTAAAATAATTGAACCCTATTATGAAACATCATGAATTATATTTATTCCCTTCCATATAATGTCCATCTTCCCCATAAATTCTTTAAATTTATTGTCATATAGTAATACTACTTGCTCTGGATAAAATTCCTTAGATTTCAAGTTATGATCATGCCATGATTTTTAATTCAACTTGTTAATATCCTATTTCCACTATAATATTTGCCTCTTTTCCTCCATATTGACCAAATCCATCAATCTATCTTTCAATGATTCCCAATCACCTAGCTTCATAATCATTATAACTCGTAGACTAAGAATAATGTATTCCATAGGCATAACTACCTCAAGACCATAAACAAACTAAAAATGAGTGAATCATATCACATGTTTATAATTTTTTTGGTATGCCCAAAGAATATTAGGAATGAAATACTCCCAATTATCAATTTGAACTGTATATCTTTATCATCATTTTACCCAATACTTTGTTTGAAGACTCAACTTACCTATTTGCTTGTGGATGATAGGCTATGATTTTGTGATGTGATATCATGAAATATTTAGTAAGAGTATTTATTGTGTTGTTGAGCAAGTGACTACCTATATCACTAACTAATTTAATTTAACATCAAAACCTTATGATGATATTATCATATAGACACTTAACATCATCCTTCACACTACAATTTGGTGTTGTAAGACTTCTACCCATTTTGTGAAATCATCTATCACAATAATTATATATCTCGCATGAATTCATTTACTTGGAAGAGTTATAGGATTAAAAAAATTAATGCCCTAATGTTAAAGAGGTTGATTTTATATAATTATAACCAAGGGCATATCATCTTAGTGATTTGGTTTTCCCATTCTTTAGAAAGCATCATAGTGTTTCACCACCCTGTGAGTATCCTGAAATAAATTCAGCCACCAAAGGCCCATTTGTAATATGTTTTTTTGTAGTGGATTATCCTAATAAATGGTCTCCTAAAACTCCTTGATGTTTTTCCTAAAGGAGATATGATCACTCATGGTTTAAGGCTACTCTATGTAGCATATCATCCTTCCCAATATTATATAAGAATCTATTGATGAGGGTATAAAGAATAGATCATGTAACCGTTTTATTCTCATCGCTTTTAACATAGTATGAAGGAGACACTCCTTATTCTAATAAATTCTCAAATTTTTCCATATTGTTAGGGATTATAGAAGATCTAAACAAATGTAGATATGAGGATTCATCCTACATTTATTCTAGTTTTTATCCATTCCTAAGCCTAGTCAAATGATTAGGTCCCTCATTCTTTCATCCCAACTTCACATTAATTCTGAATTGTAATTTTTGAAAAAAAATCAACCACTTATAGATCCTTTCCCCCAACACAGGCTTATTAACTTGGTATCTCAAGGTCTAGTGATTTGTAAAAATATCAAATGGTGTGGCCAAAAGATAATACCTAAATTTTTGTAAACACTATTACTAGGGATGATCTCTCTATGGTCATATAATTTTCCCCTATAATTGATAATTTCATAATCATGAAGTGTATAGGATGATCTAACCCACCATCCCCTGGATATGCTAAGACCAATCCTACCTCAATACTAGAAGCATCCACATGTACATGGAATGGCTTCTTCTAATCAATAAAAAGTAAGATAAGATTTATTACTAACATTTGTTTGAGTTCAATAATTTTTTTTTGACATTCAATTGTCCATTAAAAGTTTGTACCTTTGTGCAATACCTTTTACAACAATGCAAAGATGACTGTGTATCCCTTGATGAATTATATATAATATTTTGTGTGATTTAGAAAGGTTTAAAACTATATGGAACTAGTTGGAGGTGGCATCCTCACTATTTATATAATTTTAGCCTAATCAACCAGGATTCTATTAGTGCATATGATGTGACCCATTAAAACACCAAAAGTTATGAGAACCAAGCATTTATTCAAATAAAATATAATATGTAGGGATCAACAACATTAATATCATTAGACACAACTATTGGCCAATTTTGGACCACATACCAAGATTTCTCCTAGATTAAACAAATGAGAAAAGTTCCTATTTGAGTGAATGATCAAATGACCTGTACAAGCTTTGAAAGACCAGACTGTCATAAGATGTCATGAAAAAATGAATGGGTCAACTTGATTATGCATAAAATAAATGCACTTTGGGAGCCTCTCAGGGCCAAAAGGTTACATAGACATGAATTTATTCATTCCTAGGCCATGCTCTAAAAATTTCATGTCTTGATGATCTTGCTATCTCAAGATATAAAGCTTCAAAGTTGAACTTTCAGTCTAAAATGTTCACATGGACGTCAAGCTAAAGCTATGAAAAATATTTATTTAAGTTCAAATGTTCCTAGGATTAACATGAGAGTGATAAGTGTCTAAATATCAGGAGCTAAGGTCAAGATCTAATAGTGAGTGGGTAATCTGTATTGTTAGTGGTTCCCAAGATCTAATGGTGAGCATTTGATCATGCATTGAAGATCAATGGTGAGCATCAAGTCAAAAGGTCAGAGTAAGTGAGAAGATAAAAAGTGGAAATATCTTAGGTGTCTTCATAGAGATCTAATATAGTGGGCCCAAATAGATCTAATGATGCATATTTAATTATACTAAGCAGATCGACGGTGAGCAAAGGTCAAAAAGTCAAAAGATCTCAAGGACAAATGAGCTCTTACCAAGTGTCACAACCAAATTATACTAGAAGAATATATATGGCTCACATGTAATCATATAAAAATAGATCTATGGTATGCATGAGGTCAAGGAATCAAAGGACTAATAACAGGATCCTATGGAGCAAATGAGAAGCTGATAGCTGGTACATTATGAGAAGCCCAAATTAAAGTCAATGGAAAAATATGAAGGTCAAAGGTGCTATACTCTTTAAGGCCCAAATTAAGATCAAAGGCTAAAATTGAAGGTCAAAGTTATGATACTTTGAATGGAGGTCAAAACATGATCCAAGTTGAACCTGAGTAAATGTTTCAAAAGCATATGCCACCATTAAATCTTAGTTAAACATCCATTAAACATGGGACATAGTTATACAATCAAGTTCATTAATAATAAATCTCCAAGACCATTGAATCTCAGTCTTAACCTTTGGTTCAAATGTTTTTAAAAAATGTAGAGTCCATCTTTTGGGGTTGCAGTATTGTTTTGTGATCATGTTCTTTGATCTTTAAAAAAGATCTATGCATATAATGAGTTCTCAATTCCTACAAGGTTAAAAGGCAAAATGGGTCTTTTTATACCTAATAAAGATAAATAAAGAAGCTATATAGACTATAGGTCTACATTGATATAATAGCTATAGGAAAACCAATAAAGGAGATTGGTTTTTAATCTATAGAAAAAATCCATGCTTAGATATTAAAGTAGGGGTAGATATATGATTATGGAAAGGTGTCTCATCTTTAGAAAAAAAAATATCTCTAACAAATAGATACTAAAAGTATATATGGTGATGTCTTTGTCAGGCCCAAGGATATAAGGGCCTTGCCCTCATAATGAATCAAGTGGAGATGGTGTGGAGAATCAAAACAAAGAGAGATGGTGGTTGGAGTAATCAACACTATTCAGGTCTTAAATATATTTTCTCCATGAAACTTAGTCATGAATCATCATAAAAAATAGACCCTTATCTTATAGTGGATCTCTTAGCCAATGAGAAGGCTTGAAGATAATTAGAGTCAAATGTAGGTTAACTTGTTGAAAAGGATTAGTCTTGGTTGGGATAAGGCATGTGTACAAAATGCACTCAATGAACTACCACCACATTTCTTGATCATTGATGACTCCTTCTCCATCATCCCATTCATGTTCCCCATATCTCCCATTCCCATTCTACTATATATATAGTATTCTAAGTCTTAAAATGGATCCCTCTCTTAGACATGACTAGACTCTACCAAGATTAAGCTTTGTAAACTCTTGAGATGAATATAACACTATTTTTATATTTCATTATTCTGGTATAGTGTGTTCATGTTAGTTTGATTTACATATGTGGTATAATTCTCTCCCTTATCAAGTCCTAATCTCACCTAAATACTAGTTATCTTGTTATTTAGGTCATTTTTAGTGTTTAATGTCATTTTATTGAAGCTAGCATGTGGATACATTGATTGGTTAGTGTTTTTAATTAGGCCTCTCCATCACTTCTATCAGGGTTTTATCACTTGGCGAACCTCTACATTAAATAACGATGCATAAGATACTTTAAAGTTATATATATATATATATATATATATAATCATTTTTTATCCCATTAGTTTTTTATAACCTCAAGTAGGATTGGATGAGTAATTAATTTAGGTGCATCACTAACTTTAGCTTAGGTTTCCCTTTTAGATATCTCTCTCTCCCTTTTCCCTAACATTAGTAGGCTTTAGTGAAATGATCTAACTGATGCATCATAAGAGCTAGCCTCATTAAAAATCCTATATATTTGACCTAAGATTAGGTGACCCATAACCTAGGGTCATTCCCATTTTGGACTAGATTTGGGCAAAGGACCTGAACAATCCTTTGCCTAGCTAGGGTAAAATCTAGGCTTCCAACAGTTCTGACATGCCTAGTGGGACCAAGATCCAAAAGAGTGGAAAGATTGTTGGTGTGTCTTTCCTCTAATATACTTTTGGAATCAAGTAAGTTAGCACCAATGGTGACTCTAAATCAAAGCTTCTAGTTGTAAGTAACCCAGGTATGTCTCATTGAATATTTTACTTAGTTATTGCATCTCATTTGACATATGAGGTATATATAAGTAACTATGGTAGATAACCTTATCATTCACCTCCTTATCATCAATTCCAACATGATACCCATGATCCATATGAGCCTAATTATCCTTTCCAAGAGTTATATCAAAACTATGATGAGCCTTATCAAGTTTTTCATGATCCTTATTACCAAGGGAATGGATCTTACCTTCTTCATGAACCATATCAGCACTACCATGATCTCTATCATCTTTATGATGAGAATCACAAACCATATATAGATCCTTATCAATAGTATTTTTACCCATACCAATCTTATATTAACCCTCATGGATCTTGTTGTCTTCTTGATCAAGCCCCAAATCAATCCATCCCAAGCTTCAAGAAAACTCTATTTAGCTATGAGAAAGATATGATAAGAATAGACAATAAGAAGAGATATATAAAGGAGATATCCAAGAATGAAATTCAAATCATGAGGGCTAATTTTTAATAAGATAAAGAGGTATTTTCATATTTCATAAGACAAGGTTATCCAAAGTCTATCTTTGATATTCTAGATATTAGTGGTCTAATAGTAAGCATTGAAGAGGGACTAGTAGTTTATGAGGAACCCAAAGGTAATCATAATCATCATGTTCCCATAGAGCTCCCATTTTCCCTTCATGAATGCTAAACCAATGTTTACCATAGCCCTCAAGAGTCCATTTGGACTTTACCTAACTTTCCCACTTGGAAGTTCATCTAAGAGAGACCTCTGAAGGCTGAACGAGTATGTTTTGAGGAGACCAATTTCCATGTTTCTCAACAAATCATATAGGATACTTCATCTTTAGTTTTATAGGAAGAAATATCTAACCAATTAATTCATGATTTTGTGGCTAATTTATCCAAATAAATTGATTATGTAAATCAACATCTCCAACATTCAATAGCATATGAAAAGGCAACACATCAACAAAATCCTTCTTTCTCACCCATGACAAAAAAAGTATATAAACAGAGGTTTCTAAACCAAAAGCTATGACCATGAATCATATTCAGTAATCAAAGCAAGAAGAATGATTAGGCATAATCCAAGATACTGAAGTCAAGATCAAGTAGGAGACCATTCAACCTCCACTCTTTTCCCCTCAAAATACTAGAGCCTTTCCTTGATAGAAATCCATTCAAGAAAAAATAAATAGAGAGAAGAGGTGAAGGTGATCCAAGAAGAACAACTCTATGAGGAAAATCAAGCATCTATGCTAATTTTTTTGGACCTTTCTCATCTTACTAAATATTTTTAAGGGTCTATTTTGCCACTCTTTGAGAAAAAGCCTCTCCTTTATGAGGAAAATCAAGAAGATGTAGCCAAAGAAGTAGAAAATGAAGGTGACTTGAGTGACCAAGAAGAAGAAAGCATGATTGGGACACTTATTGGTAAGGAAAAACATGTTTTAGTCTTCCATAATGATGCAAATATAGAACAAGTGCAAGAAGAAGTTGAGGTAAAGGCTTATATGCAATTACAAGAATACGTACATGAGGAAGATGTTGATGATGTGCAAGAGAAAGATGTCTCAATTAGATAATTTGATAATTTTTTCCATGAGTTATCTTATTATATAGAATCTTCCATTCATCATGAAGGATAAGACCATATAGAAGTAATAAAACATAAGTACCAATAAACTAATGAATATGAAGAACAAGATAAAATTGGAAGCATGCTCAGTCATTAGCTCGATGTTGAAGATGAAGAAATTTTGATTGAGTAATTTGAGATATCAAAAGAAGACTTGAAACCTCATGATTATAGTCAAAAAATTGATCTGCTTGCTTCTGATATTCATCTTGAAGGAGCTCCAATTGAGTTTCAGCTTCATGAGAACAAATCTTTAGATTTGTTTGATATATTTCATTTAGGATATTATTTACTTAAATATGGTCAATTGTAGGATAAAAGGAGTGCTATCATCAAGTAAGAGATAGTTTTTCTCTCAGGAGATGATATGTATGAACTTTTCAAACATGATTATCAAATTTTCTCTTCAACTTCAAACATATCTCTACTCTTGGAAGTTGAGAATGAGCTCAAATGTACCCAAGAATTTATAAGATCAGATATACATCATTTATAGGTTATCCTTGTAGATATTTCAAAGGGGATAAATCAAGTTGGTTTATATGTTCATGATCAACAGTAAATGAATGAAGAAGAATTGAAATTGTTCTTGCAAACTCCACAAATTTTAGAGGAGTATGATTGGGTCTTCGATCCATATCTTTAATCCATGTACCTAAAAATGGATATAAGAGGCCCAGTTGCATCATCAAGAAGATGTGATCATTCAATTACTCTTAGATGTAGAAGAGAGATATCAAGAAAAAGAAAGCATGTTTCAAAGATCCAAGGAGCATAAAATATATTTCCATTTGATCATGGAGGGAGGCATCTTATTTTAGGTTAGTTGTTCTAGGTTTTTTTTTTCAATAAGTGATTAACACAAGCATTAGTCTACTTCCCTTTTATCTTATTTTCTCAATTTCTTTAGGTTAGTGGTCCTTACTTTTTTTGGGTTAGTTTCCCTTCTATTTTATGTTTCCCTTCAATAAGTGCCTTGGGCACATTATTTTGTTTTGTTCCTTTTGTTCTTTATTTTTTTCAAGAGGATTTATTTAGAGGGGTAGTTAGTTTTAGATTTAGATCAAATTATTGAACCATAGAGGACACTCCATGCCCAATGGAATAGTCAAGATAAATGGTCTGGGTTCTCGTGCATAACATGCATGCTTCCCAATTGAGTAACCAAATATGTTGGCTAATTTTAGCCTACATACCAAGATTTTACCTGGATTGAATAGATGAGAAAATTTATTATTTGAGTGAATGATCAAATAGACTATACAAGCTTTGAAAGACTATACCCTCTTAGGATGTTATGTAAAAATGAATGGGTTAGCTTGATTATGCATTTAACAAATGCACTTGAGGAGCCTCTCAGGGGACAAAGGTTGAATAGACATGAGGTTATTAACTCCTAGATAATGCTCTATAATTTTCATGTCTTGATGAGCTTGATATTTCAAGATATAAATCTTAAAAGTTGAACTTGCAGTTTGAGACATTCACATGGATGTCAAGATAAAGCTATGACAAATAGTTGTTTAAGTTCAAATGTTCCTATGCTTAACGTGAGAGTGATAAGGGTCCAAATCTTAGGAACTAAGGTCAATATCTAATGGAAAGAAGGTAATCAAAAGTGTTAATGGGTCCCAAAATATAATGGTGAGCATTTGATCATACATTGAATATCAATGGTGAACATCAATTCAAAAGGTTAGAGTATGTGAGAAGATGACAAGTGCTAAGATCTTGAGTGTCCTAAAAAATATCTAATGGTATGCATCAACTGATAGGCTAGTGGGCCCAAACATATCTAATATGCATATTTAATCATATCAAGTAGATCGATGGCGATTAAGGTTCAAAAAGTCAAAGGATTTTAAGGATGAATGAACTCCTACCAAGTGTCATAACTATATTATACTAGTATAAGATATATTTCTTGCATGAAATTATATATAAATAGATCTATGATGTGAATGAGGTCAAGGAGTCAAAGGACTAACATTAGGATCCTATGAAATAAATGAGAAGTTGAAAGTTGTCACATTATGAGAATCCTAGATTAAAATCAATAACCAAATATAAAGGATAAAGGTGTTATAATATGGAAGGCATATATTAAGATCAAATTTTAAAATTAAAGGTCAAAGTTATGAGACTTTGACTAGAGGTCAAAACATGATCTAAGTTGAACCAGAGAAAATGCTTTAAAAGCATATGTTGCCATTAAAGCTCAGTTGAGCATCTATTAGACATGTAAAATAGTTATAAATTCAAGGTCATTAATAGTAAAGATTTGATACCATTAAAACTCAAACTTGACATCTAGTTTGAATATTTTAGAACATGTCAAGTCTATCTTTTGGGGTTGCATTATTGTTTCATGATTGTGATCTTTGCTCTTTAAACAAGATCTGTGCATATAATGAGTTCTCAATTCTTACAAGGTTCAAAAGTAGAATGTGTATTTTTAGACCTAATAAAGATCAATAAAAAAGCTATATAATTTATAGGTCTCCATCAATATAATAAATATAGGAAAACCAATAAAGGAGATTGGTTTTAAATCTATAGAAAAGACCTATGCTTATATTAAAGTAGGGGTAGATATATGGTTATGGAGAAGTGTCTCATTTTTAGACAAATATATATATCCAATAAATAGCTTGTAAAAATAGATATGGTGATGGCTTTGTTAGGCCCAAGGATATAAGGACCTTACCCTCATAATAAATCAAGTGGATATGGCATGGAGAATTAAAAAAAGAGAGATGGTGGATGGAGAAGTAGTTGGAGTAATCAATGCTATTCATATCTTAAAGATATTTTCTCCAACAAACTTAGTCATGAATCATCATGCAAAACAAACCTTTGTATTCTAGTGGATATCTTAGCCAATGAGAAAGATTAAATATTATTGGAGGCAAATGTAGGTTAACTTATTGAAAAGTATTAGTCCTAGTTGGAAGAAGGCATGCATACAAAAAGAAATCAATGAACTACCACCATATTTCTTGATCATTGATGAATCCTTCTTCATTCTCCCATACATGTTCCCCATCTCTCTCATTCCCATTCTACTATATATATAGGCTTCTAAGCCTTTAAATGGATCCTTCTCTTGGGCATGACTAGACTCTACCAAGATTGAGATTTGTAACCTCTTGAGATGAATATAACACTATTTTTAGATTTCATTATTATGGTATAGTGTGTTCATGTTAGTTTTATTTTCATATGTGGTAGAAATCTCTCCCTTGTCCAGTTCTGATCTCACCTAGCTAATAGTTATCTTGTTATGTAGGTCATATTTAGTTTTTAATGTCATTTAATTAAAGATAGCATGTAGATACATTGAATGGTTAGTGATTTGAATCATGCCTCTCCATCACTTCCCTTAGGTTTTGATTACTTGGTGAACCTCTACAAGAAATACTGATGCATAATAGACTTTTAATTTGTAGATCCAGTCATTATTTTATCCCATTAGTGTTTAATAATCTCAAGTAGGAGTGGATGAGCATTTAATTTAGGTGCATCACTAAATTTAGCTTAGGTTTCCATTTAAATTATCTCTCTCTCCCTTTTCCCCAACATTAGTAGGTTTTAGTGGAAAAGAAATAAATGATGCATCAGAGGAGCTAGCCTCATTAAAAATCCTAGAGGTCTGAAATAAGAATAGGTGACCCATAGCGTAGGTTAATTCCCATGTTGGAATAGATTTGGGTAGAGGACCTGAATAATCCTTTGCCCATCTAGGGTGAAATCTAAGACTTCAATAACAACTTATAAAAATTATCTTTGAATAAAGAGAAGACATCCCAATCGTCTAAATAGACTTCCATAAAATCATGAATACAATATTTAAAATTCATTAACACAACCCTAGAGAAAACTATTGGAGCATTATTAAGACCAAAAGGTATTACTTTATAATAAAATGAACCCCATTCCATTTTAAAAGTTATTTTAGCTTGGTCTTTCTTAGTGATAGGAATTTGATTGTGTCTATTGAATCTACCCATGGATGAGTATACCTTGTGGCCTATCACCTATTTAAGAACCGTATCTATGAATGGTATGAGAAATAAATTATTAATACAAGCATCATTCGGTGTACAATAATCCCCACATACTCAAATATCACTATTTTTTTTTGGTTTCACTACCATGGGACTAACCCAATATTCTTTTTCTACTAGATAGATGATCCCTGCTTCTTTCATGTGATCCAACTTAGCCTTCACTTTCATCTTCATGTTGGGATTCAATGTATATCAACCTTAGTTAATGGGTCTATCTCATTATTTTAATTTAATTTTCATCTCCCCAAGAATGGATATACGCCTTTAACTTATGTGAACTTATCAAAAAGACATCTTGATAATCTCTTAATAGCTATAATGCCTCTAAAATCTCATTCTAAAACTAGTAGTCTCCCAATGTCACAAGTTTTAGCTTATACTCTATTTCTAATATTTTATTCAATATTCTTCAGTGGTTCTTGATATACTTTATTAGATCCATTAGGTAATTCCTCTCATAGAGTTTATTGTCCTTCTTATTCCATAATGTTTATATTATGTAGTCCTTCATCCTTCTCTTATTCTACACTTTGAGATTTTTTTGGTCCTCCTTATCACTCTAGTTGTAATAAGCCTTATAGTTTTAGATCCCCATCATTGTACCTAGATTTTACAAATATCTATAATTCTAATATAAGGTTTAAGAAGATAAATCCTATTTACTATCCTTGTAATTATGAATCACTAGATTCAAATCTCAAGTTGCTTCTTGCTACAATGATAAGTCTATCACAACTCTTAAATCTTATACCCAACCGTAACATAGAAAAGTTTTTAATTTTTTAAATGCATTGTGTACTATTAGATTGTCATCTTCAAAAAAAAAATTTGAATAAAAAAATGTTGTACCTATGCCCAATGATTAGTTTCCCTCCTTCACTCCTGATGCATATACCACAAATTTAGAAGTGGTGCTAGTGTGTGACTAAAAATATGGACCTAGTATATTGGCTCAACACCTTGAGTAGATCATATATCTACACATTTATAAATATTTAGCTCTGAACATTATCCTTATTAAAATAATGGCCACTTTATACTAATAGTGAGTGGTAATTAAAATCATACTCACATAAATTTTCACATTATGTCTAATTATAATTATTGTTTTGTATCCACTGCCCACCATGTCACAACAACTTATTTTAAGGCATATATGAGTGTGCTAAATATTTGATCTATATCTAGTACATGTGCTCCAACTTGAAGATAAATGATTGATATCCTCTATGATAAAATATTTTGGAAATTGGAATTTTGTGGTGAACACCATTTACAAAGGTCATACCTCATGATTTACCCTAGCCTAATCCAACAAATGCATGTTTGAGTCACCACTTATTGAATATGTTTCTTCCCAAGGTAAGATATCTTATAGAGCAGGATATGCATAGTCCATTTTTATTGCACCGGTATTATATATGAAATCTACCTCTAACATAGTTGGAGATCACATGGATGGAGAGGTACATCCTTTAATTTAATATTGAATATATCGAGTCTTTGTTAGCACTAGATTATAGACTGGCTTATTTATTATCTATATCTATATGTGTTACTTAAGCTATGGTTTAAAGAACTGATATTCCATAGATCATAGAGCATTTTCCTTTGTATCTTCACTAACTTTAAGCCAATTATTATCACCATATGCATAAGGTAACTTTGGTTCTTTTGGGATAACATAGGGATTATGTTTTAATTTATTCATTGGTATAACAACTATCTTGTCCCCTTGGTGTGTCTCTAATTGATTAAACACTATATTGATAGTCATTTTTCCATCATAAACCCATTTATTACCAATAAAGGTAAGATAATGGGTCTCATCTATTTTCATGTTAATGACCTCAAAATGTCCTATTATACTTAGCTCAATAAATTTTATATCCACATATTCCAAGTGACCAATTGGCTCTACTCTCTCATAGTATGTAAGAATGAGAGTAACAAGACTATAGCTCAAGGTTAGCTTACATAACCTCCCAAGTATATCTAGGAATCATGTTGATAGTACTTATGAAATAAAACACTACATTAGGGATCTCATATCTTATGAGTTCATTGTCCATTCATGAGTGAACATCCCAAGGTTTCTTAGTTTTGACATACTAGACCTCCTTGTCAGTATGTTGTTGTCCTCACTATGTGCATTCCAGAATATTATGAAAAAAATGGTAATTTTTTGTAATATTTATTTGTTATGCAGAGTATCGAGTAGTTTCAATAAATCTATCTAAGTAGTCACAACACCTTCCTATCTCATAATTCACATCATATGCCCATATATTTATGTGTCAATATCTATGGTGTCTCCTTTTGATGCACGCTATTATTTTATGTCTTGAAGGACCTATGCATATTGATACATCAAGATTTTTTCTATAATAAGATCAATATATTTATACTATTGTACTTTCAAGAGTCCATGATATTTCAAAATTTCTAATAGAGGTAACCCTTGCTATGTGTGTTGTTGTCTAGTGACGGCTTACATGAATGCATTTTCCATGGGTTACACATTTATCATATTTAAATTATGTACATGCTTGTCTTTCCTCTACTTTTCTAATATGGAAAATTATTCAGTCTAATGCTGTCCTTCAACTCTATAATAAACATAGTACATCTATATCTAAGGATTAGTGGGGAATTTTAGAATGGGATGGCAATATTATTAGTTATCATTATTACAACCTCCCAAATATTCACTTTAGTAACCTCCTTTGTATCCTCCTCTATTTTATTGAAATCCCCAACTATGCAATTATTACCCATAAAATCCTCCTTGATGTGTTTGTTGTGTATCATAGCCACCATACTACTTATGAGGTGATGTCAGAGCCTAATTGTATCACACTTGCTCTTTTCATCCTCCATATTCTAGGTTCAAGTTCAATTTCCTCAACTCAACTCTACATCATTCACTTCTACATTACATACATCCCCATAATATTTAAAATGAATAATCCATATTGGTAGGAGTAAGAACCATGGCATTTTATGCAACCAACATATTAATCAGAGTAGGTAGTCATTATGGGATCTTTATACAAATTCCTATGAAAAATAGGACCTACGTTTATTTGAAACCTAAACATTCTTATATAAAAAATTCTATGATATATCCGTCAATGGTAGTCTTGGTCCAATAGTTTATTGCATAGGTATAATCAATATATAAATTTTAAAGGATTTATAAATTTTATTTTGACCAAGCTATGAATTTTATCCTTCTTACCTAAAAATAATAATACTCTAATCTAGATAACTATGTAGCTAATGACCCAAGAAATTCATACTAGAATATTTCATAAATTTCTCTATAGATATGATCTTAAATAATTTATTTCATAGTCTTCCCTATTCTTTTCACTTCCTATTCCTTAAAATTTTGGATTCTTTTATCGAGCCATCTTTCTATATATCTTTACCTTGGTATCCATCTCAACATGTTTCAAAAAAAAGTTCCATGCTTACTGCATCATTGTTAGCAATAAAGGTTCTTGGGAAACCTTTCAAAACATGATATTATAGGGATATCTTGTGCATGAAGAAATACAAATAAATAATAGATGGTAATTAATACTAAATATATTCATTAACAGGTAAAGTAGAGATAGTTATGGACATAAACATAGACTTAATAGAATTAAAACAATCAACATAAACTCTATGATTAATAGATTAAAGCAAATAGAGTATTCACTTCACATAGAATAATGATAAAAGACATAAAAAGATCATTTCAAAATGACATATATTAATCTCTATCACATCATAACCATATTCAAATATAATTGAACACTCTATATAGAGTTTTACAAAATGATGTCACTCGATATTCCAACCTTTCACTATGTCCAAAGGAAGAACTCTTCATATTCTCAAGTCTATTGCTATGTTCACAAAGGATGAATATATACAAAAATATATTCAAAAGATAAAATAGTGCAAGTTGCACATGTGTCCATCAAATATACTCTATAATTTTGGAAGACTTGATCTACAACCAACACACTTAATAGATAAAAGTTGAAAAATTACTTATTTAATGATTGTATGTCTCCTTGTTTGAATTCTCTCTACACTTAAAATTAGTGTGGCCATTAAATTATTGAAAATTTCCATTTATACACCTTAAGTAGCATGGGTCCCCATTTTATTACCATGTCTCCTTGCCTATTTTAAATATATTTCTAACCCATCCCCTTACTTATGTTGATTAATTAGGATACATTATTACTTTATAATTAAAGACATAGCTAGGGATATTACATTGCATTAAGTTCTTAGAGGATTTGGAACCCTTTATTTTGACATTGTATTTTAGGTGATTCTCTTGATAGGTTTAGTAGATCCATTGGTCATATCTTGATTTCATTAAGTATTAATGGGATATATTTAATTTACCTTCCCTGAGTCCAAATATTTAGATATGATAGTTGTAGGTCAAATCATATCTCATTGCATATAGAGGGACTGTGAAGTTGAAGATGCAATGTGGTTAAGTGAATTAGAGAATGATAACTATATAAGATTTACTAAATACCTTAAGGAATGTACATGAGTAGGAGCTCATGGTTCATTTCACTTATATAGGTTATATGATGCAAGAGAATCTTTGCGCACAATATGTTTGAAACACCCCAAAACACTTAGATGAAGAATAAACATTTTGGGGTAACATTTTGTGTTCATGTAGTCATTTTTAGGAGAATAAAAGTGTAACATTTTACATGAACTATAGTGTAGTGTATTTGAATGAAGGGTTTTGGTATTTGATAAATTGAGTTGTGCTTGATTATTCCATTTATGTACTTGGCACAAAAGTGGTGAAGTATGGCATAAATGAAATGTTAGCTCAATTATATGGAAGCCACTCATGGATGGAATTATAATGCAATGGATGGTATCTTGCAATTTCATACATGTAAATAGTCATAATGCTTAAGTGAAATCATTTGGTTCTTATGAACATCTATAAATATGGAAGGAATAACATCATCCATATGTTTTCTTAAATCAACATTGGATCTAGATGACATAGGTTATGTCGTAGTCAAACTATAACATATATGATGTGAAGAGTCATGGTCATATGGTTGAATGAAATGTCAGGCACACCATTTCAACTTACCTAATGAATTAGTCACTATTTTTTTAGGTAGCCATTGTAATAAGTAAAAATATCCAAGTTTAATAATATGTCTAGAAGTTTTTGTGACTTGTGAGATAAGAATGAACCATTACTGGTTAACATATAGCCTTGTGATTATGCAAGTCTAGTGTGTGATAAAAATATTTTAATATCCTATTGGGATCATTGTAAGATCTAAATTTAAAGACTATAATAAGAAGATAATGGTTTGTGCCTAAATATATGTTTCCATAATTTAAATTATATATAAATAAATGTTGTTTTGTGTTAAATGTCATTTTTATGCACACCAATTTTTCTATGTTGGTGCATGGGAATCATGGGTTGTGTGGTTTTTAGACCATCCTTGATATGGACTCTCTAACTATGACTGCATTAAATTAGAACAAGATTATTTTATAATGGGTATTTTGAATGATTCTAAAGAATTATTACACAACCCATTGGCCATATATATTTTAGCCTATCCCTTAACTATAATATTTTTTTACACCTAATCTTATATTATATGATGGTAAAGGTGATATATAACAATACCTTAGAGCCTTTCATAGAGCATTTTTGGATTATACATTCAATTGTAAATTCTTGACCAAGTTTTTTCCAAGGAGTCTTAAGAAATATGATTTGAGGTGGTTATATGACCTAGTATTTCAATCAATTCACACCTTCAACCCATTGGGAAATCAATTATTATCACACTTTTCAATCAAAATTAATGAGAAGTTTTCCTATGTTTAAATTCAACAAAATATTCAAGGACCAAATGAATCTATTAATGATTGTATGATCCATTACAAGACCATACTCTATAATATTAAAAATCATATGGTTAATAATGAGTTACAAGACATATTCAAGAAAATATTACTTTCCCCACTACATGAGTCCATTATGTTCAAATGTTTTCAATAGTTATATGCCTTGTGTTATATGATCAATGACTGTGAGGTTACGATCATTACTATGAATACTATAATGTATCATTCCAATCCTCCTAATTACAGTCTAAAATTTTATATAAAATAAAATTTAAAATCTAAATAAATTGATACTAAGAATGAGGAAAACATAAAATTTAATGCGGTGTCAGAACCTACTAATTGGCTTATACTATAAGCTCCATAAAGGAGACAATTTACATAATTATGTAAACCTCCTCATAAGATATTATATAAGTTTCTTGAGTTCAATATAATATATCTCCCTTTGTAAAATCATGTTGACATTAATATACATTCTCTAAGGAATTCAACATCAATGCATATTGTGATGATCTCAAACACACATGATATTCTACGAACAAGTGATTTGGGTTAAAACATAATATATAAGATATAATTAGTGAAAATACTATTTAGCTTGATGATATTATCACATCTACAAATGATTTAGTGGCTTGAATTAATATGAGTATGATGTTGAATTTTTTTTTTGATATTTCCAAATCACATGGAAAAGGAAACTAAGAATAACCCTAAGGTGCATATGACTTATAGAATATGTCCTCCTTATAAATTATGCGCATAAATTATTGAATAAAATTAACACATTAATAATGGTATAATCATTATACTTAAGGACAAAAAATTATAAATTCATATTATCAAATTTAATGATAATAGTATTGTTAATGATTATTATTTCAATGTGCCATTATTTTTCTTTGCTTAGATTAACTCACATCTTATATACAATATCATGGTGGATATTAGGTCAAGTGAAAATGTTTGCACCGTCATAATGATTACTAGTCTTGGATACACACATGAAGATTTTATTTATACAACAAATACATTGAAAGGATTTGATGAGAAGAGACAAAACCTCTAGGGATAACTATGATACCACTTATGTTAGGGCCTACGTTAGTTGTTACTTTATTCTTAATTAATCCATACATAAGGGCATTCAATGTGTTACTAATATTTTCTTAGATACATAAGATAATTTCAATACTTCCTTCAACATAATGACGTATGAGGTATGTGTGTGTGTATGTGATACTAGATTATTTATAACTATAAATATTTCATATGCATATCCTTTTTATCCATAGCAATTTCCATAGAAATATCCACAATATATTTTTATAGACAAATTCATTCTACATAAGTAGTTTAGAGAAAGGAAATTGGTCTTCCTTGAATCCTAATGCTTCAATGTCCATTAAATTATAGGTCTATTTATGTTATCAATTATTTCCTAGTTAGTTACATCCTAATTTGGTCCTACAAAAATGATCCACATGTTATATTTTAAACACCATATTAGATTCCTCATGTAAAATATAGTTCATAAGTTATTAGGGTTTATATATTTTCATAGTGTATACAAGATCATATGGGATATAATGATAATGATGGATATGTTACATTAGAATATTAATCCTCAAATTATGATATAGATACATATGTAACTACTCGCACACAATTGGTGAAATTCACCTTGATTGATTCGAGACCTATATGTGAGAATCCTATTGATGGGATCATTGGTTAGTATGAACATAGCTTAAATTGAAAAAATATTAATTTTTTTTTCAAAAAATTTAAAATATTAAAATAATAAGACCTATTCATGAAATTTAATATATACATAATTTATTTATGTCATTTTATCATATACATTGTAGATTAAATACCCATTATCACTGGACATTATTTTCATAGTATACACAAGGGGAATGTAGGACATAAAAAATATATATATCACACATGGACATTTAGATGTAGGACATTATATATGCATTAGATCCATAAATCAATTCTAGCTAAAAGAAGATAGATCCTACTTACACTTTTGATTGGGGATACATTAGATAATCAATAAAATGACCAATATGGATCCAATAGACCCAATTAGGGGATCTCTTACCATAATGAGATCACTAGGGATGGTTCTAAAGCTTTTAGTCAATCAAAATCATGCAATAACCCTAAATAAGTCCCATGTTTTCATATTCACTATAATAATAACAAGTAAAGAAAATAAATCTAATCTAGTGCTCACCAAAGCTTGTGGCACAAAGTGGGGGGTAATAAAAAACAAAAGTAAACATGCATATGATATTGATAATTAAGATATGTATAGGTAAAACCCCAATACAATGGTGAAGAAGAGTAATATTATTCAAAAGCCATTACTTATGCTAATTATACTACTAAAGAGAGGAGTAAAGTTAGAGATAATTACCTAAAACATGAACTCATTGAGACTCAATCTCTCCCTTGGCCAAAATTTCTTCACAAGAAATTCTTGTGGTTTGTAAGGATCACTAAGAAAGGCCAATGCATCTAAGACTTCTCCAAAAGACTAGATTCATCTCCAAGTAGAAACTATAAGCTAAGACTCTTCAAGTAGAATGATGAAAGATCATATTGTAAAGAAACACAAATTAATAATAACTCTTAATGTCTCTCTAATAATGGAAAAATGGATGTGTTTATATAGGTATATTTAACCCTAAACACTTCTAAAAGTTTTGCCTGACATGGTCAACCCAGTCAAACTAGTATCATTATTGACAAAAATTCACTAGGTCATAGACTAGGTTGGCCAAGATTTGACCTAGACCCTAAATGAGTTTTGAAAATAAGAATACAAGGTTGATACAATTGACATAGTCATGTAAACCGTAAAAAGAGGTTTTAGGCTAGGAAAAAGGATAATAAAAGTGGTAAAATACTGGAGGAGTGTGAAAAAGAGGTTTAGGAGTTGGTTGGATTGGTAATAAGTGGAAATAAGGAACAAAAATCTTGTGAATCACCAATGGTCTTCCCATCCCTTTCTTGATACACCTTAAGGCATGCATTCAGAGAGATTGAGTCTCAATGAGATTTTTCAAGATAGAAAGCATCAATAATTTATTATATTATGTGTATAAATATTCCCCACTTGAAGTTCATCACATTTTACTCAAGAGAAATAGGGTATGATGCTTCGAGAAAGAACATAGTAACACATAATGCTAAGGATAAAAAAATTTGTAGTATTTTAAATCAAAAATAACTGAAAGAAAAATGACTGAAAAGTAAATAAATAAAAAGTAAATGTAATGCATACCTTGAATTACCTTTATCACTAGATGATTATCTACTATGTTTGTAGTTTTGATTATGGAGGGTGTAGAGACTAATTTAGACAAACCTAAGAATACAAAACTAATGATCAAAAACAAAATGTAGGAAAGCAAAGATAACTGGTGCTATGTGGATGGGATGTACTTGGAAATTTGGCAAATTGGGATGACAAGTGCTATTTTAAACCAAATGACCAAGTCAAAATTTGAGTAAATTTGGTAATCAAAAAATCCAAGGCTACTAAAAATTGAAAAACTCAAACAAGTAAACCTTAAGTAAGAAAGGTAAACTCAACAAGTAAAAATAGGGATACATGTCAAAAAGGATGGTAATCAAACATCAATGTGAAAGCAACAACAATCCTTAATTAAAAAAAGATGAGAAAGTAAAATTTTTAAAATAAAATTGATGAGTGAGAAGTAATAATCCTTAATCATCAATGGAAAAAGTTGTACAAAAGGGAAAATAACATTGGTGAGTGAGAAGTAACAATCCAACTCAATCAATAATGGAAAAAGTACATGAAAGTAGAAACAAACTCAGATGTTCACAAAAAGGTGTGGTACAAAAATGATAAATGGTAAAAATAAATCAAGGCATATCTAGAAATGTAAAGCCATGGTATAAAGAAAGAAATCCATAGTTGTTCAAACATGTTCTTTTACTCTAAGGATAGATAAAAATGAAATAAATTAGTGTTACCATGTTGTTAAGATGTGAAGAAGAAGGAAGTATAGAGGAGGGAAAATAGATTTAGAATCACAATTTGCCTATCAAGGGGGGAAATGAAATGGTTGTATGGGAGAATAAAGGAAAAACCAAGGTAGAGGAACTCTTTATCGAAGTCAAGACACTCAAATTAGGTTTATCAAAACAAGAAGACTATTAAATATAAGGACTTTGCAAAAATTATCTTAGCCACACAAGTATTAGGTCAACAAATTAAGAATGTAGATCATCCCATGAAGTCTATATGCATGAAAATTAAAATGGACCTACCTTCCCACAACATGTTCCCTATTTCTCAGGACCCCTTATAGATCCATCAGTCTACTAGGAAGATTGGGTACTTGTGTGAGAAAGTATATAGAACCATAGAGTTTATAGAATTCTCCTTTTCCAATCTACTATCCTATCATACCCTAATGGATGTTGGATTTATTATAAGGCCAACTGTGGAATTTGATATTTGATTAGAGATAAGAGACGTGCTTTTAATCATGTATTTTGGTGTGATTTTGAATTGTGATATTTATATGTTGCCTTTTGTATATCATTTACTTTTGTTTCAAATAATTTAGATTTTAAATTTCTTGATGGATTTTTATATTCCTCCTCCATATGGATTTGGAAAACCAAACAAGGGTGCTAAAGATGACTTTATTTTGAATACTTTGGAATTGGTTAATAAGAGAGAGAATTCAAAGAGAATGGTGCCTAAGAGTATTTTAAATATAGATGAAATAAAAATGCTATCTTGACTTTGACTTTGCTTTATCTAATGTGGAGTGAAAGGAAATCGAGAGGAATGAAACATGAAACAATTTGAATTACTTGAAAATGCAAAAAAATGTGATAATAGGAGGAAAAGGGGTAAAATTATAGTGAACTATGATTACTTATCATAAGAATGAGGAAAATATAGGAAAATATTCTAACATATATTATTATGAAAATTTCATCTATCAAAATAAACAAAGGCTGAAATTGAGAACAAGGATAAAAAACTCATAACCATTTCAAAACACATTTGAGAAAAAGAATGATAAGATGGTTATTTTATGAGGAGGGCCAAATCATATCTATGGTCTTACACCACAACTAATAAAAGGGACACTGATAAGGGTGTTAAAAAGTATTGGAAAAATAAGTGCGGTAAGAAAAATATGGTATTTGTGAGGAAGGCTAGGTCTTATCCATGGTCTTACACTACAACTCAAAAAAGAGAAAACTAAGGGGTACAAAAAAGTGTGTAAAAATTATGAAAATAAAGAGGATAAAATTACATCATGAGGAATACTGGGTCCTATCCACAGTTTTACAATGCAACTCATGAGAAAAAAGGAAACCAAAAGACCAAAAAAGGAGACTAAGGTTTGTGAAAAGAGACTACTACTATAGAGGGTGAGACCCATGCAAGTATCCTAAAAAAAGTGTTAGATAGATATCATATAGAAATCATGAAAATAAGGTAAGGATTAGGCAAAAAACTTCTTGAGTAATTGTTCATTGGTGGGCTCTTTTAAAACATGGCCTTCATTGATTTGAAGGTGATAAGTACTTGGACCAAGAATATCTTTGACTAAATAGGGGGCCCATAATTTTTGGGTGTATTTACCTTATTTATCATGAGCATAGTATAATTTAAGGACAAGATCACCAAAATTAAACCTACAAACTTTGATTCATTTGTTATGTTATTTGATACAAGCCTTGTATTGGTGATTATGTTGTAAAGTAGAAAGATGATGCTCATCAAGAAGATAAAGAATATGAAGGCAAGCATTAAATAATTATTTATTGGGTATGATACCATGAATAGATATATGAAGAGAGGGAATCTCAACTTATAATGGAAGGATATATTTATAACCATAGACTAGAGATAATGGTGCTTCCCTGATGGTAGTATGTATGCTAGTGCAATAGGCCCAGAGATTAGGATATAGATGAAGGTGCCAATCTGTGTGGTTTTCATGAATTTTCTTTTAGATAATTTTATTAATAATTTTTTTGTGGCCTTGGTCTGGCCATTACATTTTAGATGATAGGGTGTGGAATTTTTTTGATTTATTTTAAATTTAACACAAAGTTGTTTGACATATTTATTTTATAAATCACCACCATTACCTGAAATGATAGTATGAGGGACACCAAAGTAGAAAATGATTTAATTAAGGATGAACTTGGAGATGGTAGTACTAGTGAAATTAATGAGGGGTATATCCTTAACCCACTTATTCAAATATTCTATGGCTATGATTATAAAGACATGCCCATCTTAAGATTGAGGTAATTTGCCTATGAGATCTAATCCCCACATGTAAAATGGATAGGGAAATTCTAAAATTTGAAGCTCAACTAGAGGTGAATGAATTAAATCATGATGAAGTTGGAAAAGCGTATAGTTTATATAAAATGTGATGGAATCCTTTTCAAGAGTGGGACAAAAGTATTCCTATTTAAGCATTTGTGGGCTATAGCATGTCCACTACGGTGGCCACTACAAATAGCCCCATGTGCTTGTTAAAGAAGAAGAGGTACTTCATCTTGAATAACACATCATAATGTACCTTTAACATTTTGGTAATAGAGGATTATATATATAAATACATACTTACAAGCTTATTTGCAAATATGAGTCTTTTTATGATAATTAAGGTTGGGAGGATAAGTTTAGTGTTTTGGAAATTGAATGATGTCTTTGTACCATGGACGTTATCAAATGGTGACATCCTCAATGTGGTAGATTAATAAATCATGTTGTTTAATAGAGGATGGATATTTTATTATTTTGATAAAAAAAGTGGGATTTGTAATAACTTGGTATGGATGAAAAAGAGACGCTGAAGAAACAAGGGAATCAATGATATAATTTTGATCTCAAGGGATAGGCTCGATAGTGAAAGAGATGAAGTATTTGGTGAGAGTAGTTGAAATTTGATGATAATAAATGATATTTCACTTTTTTACTGGGTAATCACCATTGAATTGATAATAAATGAGTTGGAATCACCTAAGGCATGTAGATATTAGATATCTAAATCAAGAGTAGCTTTCATGCCTATGATTCAAGCTTCATACTCTACCATGTTTTTAGTAAAATCAAATGTTAATAAAAAATCTGAAGGGATGATTTTTACAAGAGGAATTATAATAATACAACCTTCCCCAACTCCTTTAAGTTATTTAATACTATCAAAGTGAAGGGTCCAAATATCCTCATGTAAATCAACATTGATTTCAGGAAGTTCTTCGATAACTACTTTTGGTTTAGTTGTATTCGGGAGGATATTAGATTCATTGAGATTAATTGCTTAAATATTAGTAGAAAATTTATGGAATTAATATTTTAGATATATTTCTTGGTTGAGACCTTTGATATAGATAATATTGTCATCGAGAAGACTAACTTGAAGGTGATCGGTAGTGGGCATGAGAGCTGCAACAAGTTGATCAATTATGATTTTTCCTTTGAAATTTTTTTGAGTAATAATTCAAAGATAAAATTCCATAAGAAGGACCATCTATTTGCCAAATATATATTTAAGAAGAAAGGCTTTGGAGAAAAAGTGACAAAGGGGATCAGAATGAATGCTACCATAAGTGGTCTAATAAAGCATATAATGCCAAATTTTTTTAGCTATAAAATCTATGGTGAAGTAATCAAATTTGAATTTTATGTAACATTTATCATAATCAATGAGGCCTTGGATGATATAGTAGATATCATACTCTCTTCTAGTATCATCTTTCTAGGAAAGCAATACCCCAACTGATATGGGTGTGGAAGAAACATATAGGATCAAAAGTCAATTAGTTGAAGGGGGATGACGAGTATGTGGGTGAAGTAATTATTTTTTCATGTTATCAAATTATTTTTGACAAGGGTCCATCCATTCTAAAGCATTACCTTTCTTAAGAATATAATTGATAGAGTGGATTTGATAAACCATTTTAGAGATGAATCATCTAATTGCCCCAAGTTTACTTAGATAAGTATGAATGTCTGAAATAAATCAAGGAATGGGAATGTTGATGATAGCACTAATATTAATAGGGTCAACATTTATTCCCCAGAGAAAGACTAAGAATCCTAACAATTTTTTAGATGTGCTATTGAAGACACATTTATAAGGATTTCGTCTAAATTTATATTTAATAAGATGGTTGAAGATGATGGCAAGATCAAAAAGAAAAGTTTTGTGACATTTTGACTTAGCAATGAGGTCATCCACATAGGTTTCTACAATTTTATTGATAAGATCATGAAAGATATGATCCATTACATATTGATAAGTGGCTTTGGCATTTTTGAGTCTGAAAGGCATTTTAACATAGCAATAGGTGCCCCATTTTGTGGTGAAGGTGGTATTATATTGCTCCTAAAGAGCAATACAAATTTGATTTTAGCCTAAGAAGCCATCCATAAGAGATAACATTTCATAACTAGTTGTGGAATTGATAATGGCATATATTGAAGGTAGAGAGAAATTATCCTTGGGATAAGCAAGATTGAGATTAAGGAAATCAATGTAGATGTGAATAACCATGGTAACTTTTTTACAAACAAGGGCTATGTTATAAACCCATTCAGAATATTCCACGAGTTTGATAAACTTAGCATTGAGAAGTTTGATAATTTTTTTGTGACATAAGGTGGAAACCTAGAGTTGAAATTTCCATTGATTTTAATGCATAGGTTTGGCATCAAGATAAGTGATGATATCAATACTAGTCATGTTCTCATAGGACTAGGTAAATATCTCATGATATTTATTGAAAAATAAATTAAATTTATCATGTTTAGTAGGTGAAAGTTATCAAGATACGATAATAGGACAAGGGCATGATGGAGTACCATATTCAATAATAGTAGTTTCTTTGATAAACATAGCATTGACATCTTGAAAGTGGTATGATACATTAGGTAAAGAACATATTATATTAGTTTTAGGATCAATGCTAGTGATTAAGTTATTGAAACAAGGGTTTTTTTTTTTGAAATTCCCAATTTTGTGATGTTGTCGAGAAGTTGAGGTTCTTAGGAATTAATTAAAGAATAGCTTCATTGCTAGGCAAATTAGGAAGAGGACCATAATACTCAACACATACTTCAAGATCAATAATTTGATTGCCATGGTGATCATATTTATAATGTATTTGATGGACATTAGTGGAATTGACATCTAATGTAATCTCATAAGTAGGAGGAGTATATTTATTAGAAGGGATTGGTATATCATTAGTTTCATTTATGGGAGAAGAATTAGATGAAATGATGGGATCTTTAGGTGGTAGAGAAGATGCAATACTTTTTGGAGGTTTAAAAGGTAAGAGTTTTTCTACCACCCAAGGAGTATCAAGAAGTGGAGAATTAATAGGAGGTACATGACCTTTGGTATCTAATTCATGATTCATGGAAATGGTATGAACATCCCAATTAAAATCATGTATTTGAGCTAAGGTTTTTTTGATAATGTTGAACATATAGGTCTTGAGATTAAGCTTGGTCCATGATGTAATTATCATCATAGGTTGGAGAAATGGTACATACTTGAAATCCAGGGGAGTTTTAGAAGGTGAAATTACAATGTTACTAAACTTTCATGGAGACATGATGAGAGGGTGTTGGAATAATTTGGCCACTCTATAGTAATTGTAGTTGAAGGCATATTTTGGTTAAGAAGGTTTCTAAGCATTACATGGAAGATGAACATCGATGATGTCATAAATGATAGGTATATGGTGATCATGAGGTAATAAAGAAGGAGGAATCCAATCTAAGATATAAGGATGTAGCTTATTAGTGTTGAAAGTATATTTCAAGTCATTAGGTTCATCATAATCTAAATCAACAAGAGTGACCTATAAGTCTGGATTGATGTTGATGAACTTAGGTAAGGGATCAATGTTGATGGTATGAATGGTAGGAATGTGATAATGATATTTTAGATTAGGAAGTTTAATACTTCAAGGGTTATAATAAACTTAATGCTTATATCATTTTCCATTATGTAAAAAATTTATTCATTAGCTACCAAAAGAAGTGATGTCCCTCATTCTATGAGTCCAAGGGTGATAAAGGAGTATGTTATAATATAAGGGAAAATCAAAGACCACAAGTTTAGTTCAAGCAGTCTTAGGTCTGATTGTTAGGGGAAGCCAAATACAACCAAGTGGATTTTGATTAGTTTTATCAAATCCATGATAGGTATGGTGGGTTTTCTTGAGATGATCCTTATTATATCCAAGTTGTTAGATAAGCCATAAATATGTCACATCAATACTATACCCTTTGTCAACTAAAACTTTATGGATAAGGGTATCATTAATGGCTATTTTAGTGAATAGTGGTGGATCATCAGTGTGAAAAAATATCTCATAATTAATCATGTCGTCTTCAATAAATTCAATAGAAGGCTTAGAAGAAGGACAAATAGTTTCAATGGTATACATGTTGGTAGGTTGAGGCTCAATAGAGGATGGTTATTCATCTATAAAAGATGGATATTCACTTTTTTGTAATTTTTTCATAAGGAACTAGTGGTGATAAGGGGAAGTATGAACTAAATCCATAAGTGGAATCTTGCAGGGTATGGAGTTAAGTTTTTCAAGAAAGTTCCAATGGGATTTAAAATAAGAACCATTATGAGTTTTAGAAGTTAAGGTAGATTTTGAAGGAATACAAGTTGTTGGGGGTTTGAAAGAAGGAGGTGTTTCCTCAGGGGCTTCCAAAGCTAAATGAGTGGTGGTAGTATCTTTGAAAACTTTTTCTTCTAAAGATGGTTTTTTAGGTTTTGTGATAGGATCTTTGTGGGTTGGTTTATGATGATAATTAAACTTATTTATGTTAAAATATTGAGAATATTGGTAGTTTGTTGATTATTAGCTATGGAAAAACATTTTTGGTTATTAGAAGAAGAATCTTTCGAAGTTTGTCATTTTTAAGAAGTGGTGTTGTACTCTGGATGGTGAAAGTTGATCATGGCTTCGTGATTGAAGGAATCACTAAGCATGTAGGAGACAATAAATTTAGTTAGATATCTATAATTTTCATGGGAGTGACCGATGTTGGCATGGAACCAAAAAAATGGATTAGGGTCATGCCATTTAGGAGGATTATTAAGATAAGTAAAGGGTTTAGAGGGCAATAAGAATTGTTTCATTTGCTACACAATTAGTGGTCTTTGATAAGATAGGGAAGTGTTAGATTTGGAAATTCCTAGTTTGGTTTTAGGATTATTACCGATGATGGCATTGGTAGAATTTTTAAAATATGCTTTAAGGAATTTGGTATTAGATTCAAATTTCTTCATGAGAAAGTCTTGACATTTAGCTTAGTCAAGAGCTTCATTAAGTGTTTTAGGAGCAAAAGTTTGAACCTTATATTGAAGTGAAGTGAGTTAAAGTAGTTATAAATAGTTTAAATAAATTATCATAACTCATGTTATGGTTAGCTTTATGGGCTAGAGATTTCCATCATTTGATAAAATCATGAGTTGATTCAGTGGGAGATTGTTTAGCATTGATGAAATGGCTAAGACAATTTTTGGAAAGATCATTATGTTTAAAATCTTTGACTAAATTATTGACTAAATCCTCAATTTGACAAATGGAATGCTAAATAAGTTGGTTGTACCATTCCAATACATTTCTAGTGAAGGTTTTAACTAGAAGTTTTGTTGTGAAAAAGTGTTAGTTTGGATCCACTATTTGTAAAGATTTCCAAAGGCTTTGAAAAAGGATGCAAGATCTTTAGTCCCATCATATTTGATAGTTAGAGATATATTATCAATATCAATGGACATGATGAAAGGAGATAAAGGCTTAATTTATATATTTGTAAGCATTTTGTTATTCATAATAGGTTGAGGAATAACATTTATTGAGGTATTTATAAGAGGTGGAGGAATAAAATTTGGATTGGCTTGAGGATTGAGAGCCAGAGGTTGATTAGCAATATCAATCAAATGACATTGTAATTGCATAATTTGAGAGGTGTTAGAAGTTTGAATTATGTTCATTTGTTGTATGACTTGTGCAAGAAGTTAAGTTAGATCAATTGGTGGGTTGGTGTTTGTAGGAGAACTCCCTAAATTGGTATTAGGGGGAGGGTTATTGGAAGGTGTTGGGTCAATTGCTACCACATTATGTTGGAATGTTTAAATATGAGAATTGTCTTGATAAGTGAAAAAAGGATCCAATCCATCTAATTCATCTTGAGGTGTGACTTGCATCATGTTATAATCCATAGATGGAGGGGAAGAGGTACTCCAAGAGTGAGGGTTCTCTTGGGAGGAAAAGAGAGGGAGAAATAAATATCTCATATAGTGTCTAAATGGATTCAAGTTGTCTAAGAATATCCTCATAGGGGACTTCATCATGATTTAGAAAAATGAATAGAATGCTAAGAAAAGAAAAATAGGGAACTAAGTTGGATAGGTAGGACAATAATAAGATTACAGAGTTTACAAGGTTGACTTAGTACTAAAAACTAGGGAAAATAAAGTCTGATAAGGATACAGGGTTACCAAGTCAACCTAGTACTATAACTTGATTGGTAAAAGGGATACAAAGTCGACTAGGTCAACTTAGTACTACAAGTAGGAAGAAAATAGTCTGTAAGAGACTATGTTGAGCAGAATGATAGTGTATTAGAAATAAGGAAAGATTTTAAAATTTAATTTGAAACAAGAAGTGAAAGAAAACACACAAACAATGGGATCAATGAGAATGATTTAATTGGAACACAACATAAAACTTACACCAACACTGGCCAATGTAAGTTTTTGCAATACAACATAAAATGAGCAAAGGTCAAGCAATTAACTAAAAAAATTCTAGCTAAGTGGTCATCCTGAATGTCATTAGATTATTATTAGATTATCATAGTGATAGGAAAGTTGGCTGAAAGTAGGGAATTAAAAATCAATCTATGGATGGTTTTAGGAGTTTTAGGCTAAAATGGATCTATTTTTGCAATGGTACTAGCTTGGTATTGGGGCCTACCCCCTCACTTCACAATCCTACAATGATAAGGGTGTCGTGTGATTTTATAATATATACCATTAACCACGTGTTTGTATTTGGCCAAAAAACCAAGTTGGCTTCCCCCTTGGTGAATAAATTTGAGTAGGTAGGCCCTATGTAGATAAATATTTAAATGCATTTTGAAATTTTATGATTTGTTAGTGTGTGAAAGAAAGAGAAAAATAGTGTAACTAAACAATATATTAAAAAAACACATAATTAGACTATGTGAGATATTATAATCATGCAAACAACTGAAAATGAAAGTGTGAATTAATTAATAGCATATAGTTATGATTCAGAATTTAACCATAGTATAGAGTCGATTCAGATGACAATGTATGAAAATATTATATAATAGAGTCAACAAGGTCACTACTATACTACAAAATAAAGAGTCTTTAATAATTAAGTCAACCAAGTTGACCTAGCCTTATAGACAGAAGATAGAATATAAAACTAGGTTGATCAGGTTGACTTAGTTTGCTTATGATTATAGTTTTGAAGAATGAAAACTTTGTAAAATAGAAATATAAGGAATAAATAAATTGAATGAGAGAAAAAAGGAACCTTGGCAGGTTGGAAGATGCTGAGGACTGTGAAAATTCTATTGAGGCATATTGAATGTTGCTTTCAAATTCTAAAAACTATGTCAACTAGGTTAACTTAGTTTTACAATTCCTTATTTGTTGAAGCCTATTTAAGAAACTATTTGGAAGCTGACTATGATACTAAGTCAACTTGTACACCTTAATTTATTATTCTAGAGCTGAATAAGAGACTAAGTTGACGTATTTGACATAGTCTGCTATTTGGAACTGAATAAGAGTATTATGTTGACCTATGTGATCCAATAAATATATCTGATGAAGACCTACATAAAAAGAATAAAGTCATTTTGATGTGACTATGTGTTAAACATGTGCATAGAATTTAGAAACTATATCAGCTTGGTCGACCTAGTATCATAAATATAGAAAAATAATAAAATGGTAGAAATGAAAAGCATGAAAGAAAACCTACAAGGGTTAGATTCATGTCGAGTTCACTAGAATGTATAAACTCATGAATGCATTAGATCTACAAATCAATCCTAACTCAGAGAAGATAGATCTTACTTACACTTTTAATTAGGGATACATTAGATAATTGGAAACATGACCAATATGGATTTGTTAGACCCAATTAGGTGATCTCTTACAACAATAAGATCACTAAGGAGGGTTCTAAAGCCACCAATCAAGAAAAATCATGCAATAACCCTCACCAAGTCTTATGTTTTCATATTCACTATACTAATAAAAAGTAAAGCAAATAAATCTAATCTATTGATCACCAAAGATTGTGGTACAAAGTAGGGGTAATAAACAACAAAATTAAACATGCACAAGAGAATTATAATTAAGTTATGCATAGGTTAAACTCTAATGCAATGGAGAAGAAGAGTAATATTATTCAAAATACATTACTTATTCTACTTTTATCTACTAAAGAGAAGAACAAAGTTAGAAATACTTCTCTATAAGATGAACCCATCGAGACTCAATCTCTCCCTTGGACAAAGGTGATTTTCAAGAGATTGTTGTGGTTTGTAAGAATCACTAAGAAAGGTCAAACCATCTAAGACTTCTCCACAAGACTAGATTCTTCTCTAAATAGAAACCCTATGTTAAGAATTCTTAAGTAGATACAGTTTGAAAATATTATGTGTATACACATTCCTTACACCTAAGGTCTACCTTTATATATTATGCGTATGCCTACACTAAGGGCACCTTGGCATAATATAAAACTTAAATATTTATATGATCATTCCATTTATGAAATTTAAATAATTAAACGAATTTTTAAGGAATTTATCTTTTGTATATTATTTATAATTTTATATTCTATAAATATTATTATTTACTATGTGTGATGATGACATGAATTGATTGTGTAGACTAGATTTTCTTATTCTATGCACATTTGGTGCTCATGACTATTACATGGTTTGATCATTGACTGTGTATTACATTGTATGATGTTTTATGTGAGTGAAACTATGTGTTACATTATGTGATGTTTTATGTGTATGACATTGACTACTATCTTGTGTGATTCTATGAGTGAATTGATTGTGTGTTACTATGTCATAGGCTAGTTGTGTTAAATATCCTATAGTCCATGTCAAAGCCTTGTTATATGTCTCTGGTTATAACTGATTTAGAGTGTGTACTATATTGAATTATTTTCTTCCTCATGATCATGACATTGTGTGCATGTGTGCATACATGACTAATAAGCTTACGGTGCCATGATTCCTATCATGCATTCTTTTATTATGTGTGTTGTTTTGATTCATATCATGCATTTTTGAATTGGATTATTATTGAGTGATTTTATCTATGATAATCCTTACCATGATGAATATTACTACATGCCTAATTTCTAATCTACTAGACATGACACTTATACACCTTGGGTTACATGTTTAATATGTGTGTGAATGATCTACTATTTATGTGAAGACACATGTTAACACAAGTTTTTAAAGCATCAAAACATGATAAGGATGGGGATAGCTAGGATATATTTCAGTGCACAACATAGTCTATCATATTCATACAAGAGGTTGGAAAACAAAAACATAGCAAATATTAATTATCATGTATTATGTAGGAGGCAAGAACAACCAGTGATTCATAACATAAATAAAGTATTCAAATTAAATTACATAGAAAGTAATAAAACATTATACATGAGAACACACATAAGGAAAAGAGTAAGAAATCACATAGTTAACCATAACTAGATAAATCTCTGTAGATCTCTTCAAAAAGTGTAACTCAATATTCTTACAATCCAAAGTATATATAGATGTTTCCAATCTATGACTACACATCTTCTTCTCATACTTGGCACCAAAAGTGGAACTTATTCATAGTTTAACCTATTATAAATCATGGAGATATGAAAAAATAAACTTATACATGATAAAATGAGTACATAATGAACACATATTAAACAAATACCTTATGCAATTTTATAATCCAAAGTATTATCCCAACACTTTCCCAAACTTAAAATGTTGTCTCATCCTCAGACAATGTCATAGGATCTATGAAATTGCACAAGTGAGCAGAGGCTAAAGAATTAAGAGTCATAGTAATCACTCAAGTTGTTTTTGGTTTTCACCTCTTACGTATTACTTATCCACCCTTTCCAATTTTAAACTAATTATCATACCAACCTACTTCCATTTATAAGTTTTTAACCAAGCTAGCCCCACTTGTCTTACTAAATCATACCCAATACAAATTATTATACAATTTTTTTCAAAATTTATAATTTACACAATACTTAACTTGATGGCAGTGGCATAGACATAAAAAATGACTGACCAAAAGAGTCCTTGGACTTTTACTACGTGTCCTTACATCAAGTGATGATATGTTAAATTTTTTAATGTGGCTTGTATGTAGGTGTTGATAATCTAGGCAACTTCACTGTAAAATGGAGTTAGATTAGTCTTGTAGGCATGTCATTCCAACATCACTTCTTAGATCAATCATAATAAGGTGCACAATGGAGCATGGTAGCCAATGATATGATTGAGATTTGCATCATCCATTATGTTCAAGGCTACTTTGGTGTTGGTGAACCTTGTCTAAATCGCACCATTGATTTAGTCCATCTTATTTATGTGACATTGAGCTTGGAGTCTGGCAAAAGAATTGCATAAAAGTTAACTCTGCTAGTTGAGGAAGTTGTTACACACATTATCCCTAGCATTAAATGACTCCTAAAGTGATCCATCCTTCTCCTCCCCAATGGTAGTGTGGATAACCATAGTTTTTTTGGTGGTGATATCCATTACAAAGTCTAAACTATAATTGGATAGGGAATTGTCTAATTATTACTTCTAATCCAATAAGCTGCATGTGACCTATTATGATTGAAGTGTAGTTGTGTCCAACATGCATTGATAATCCTCTAAGAAAGTGATGAGATTTTTAGCCTTGATATTAATATCCTATCCTAATGTGCCAAATGTGTGAAGTTTCTATGTTGTGCACTGGTCCTTAGTTAGATCAAAGACCAAAGTCTTGAGTCAGTGGTGATTAGACATGACTTGGTCCCTAATTGTTAGAGTGACCAACTCAAGATAGGCATCCTAGATAAGCTTGATAGCTTCATGTAGGTGAGTCTTTAGCTTGACATTATTAGCCTTGGATTGATCTATTTCCTATTCTAGAGAGACAACCTTCTATGTAATGTACTCCTAGAATGTTATCGTGTCCTATAGCTATTTCTTCAATGGTAGTCTGAAGACATCTAATGATACTTTCTAATAGATGGGGAATGTTGCCAATGTGCTTGAAGTTATTAAAGGGTCAGGTCATGGCATGGTTAAAATTCGCAGAGAGAAGATGGTGTATCGATCACTCATATTCAGGATGCCCCATAGCCAAACAACTCCTAAAGGCAATTATGGTAGATGTGGACCTATTGAAGTGGTACCTAGTTATTCTTATTATTATGGCTTCTATGATTTAGCTAGTTGTTGCTCAAGCACCTATTTTTGTTGTGTTTTGGCCTCTATTATAAGCTTGAATTTCCATGCAACATATTTAGATTATTTTATTTTGGCATCCTCCTCTACTTTTATATTAAGCTCATCCTACATAGATTTCTATTTCACTTGTTCTTCCTCCTGTAGTTTATGTATATGTGCTTTTACTTTCTTATATTCTTCTAGAGTAGTAACCTTGGCTTGTTTAGCCATAGCATGTGCCTGTGTTTATGCCTATACCTATGCCTTGGCTATAATTTATTTTTGTGCCTGTACTTGGTCCTATTGTTTGTGCATGCCTTCATCTTCATCTTATTTCTTATTATTTATATATTTCTCAGCTTATTACTATGCATGAGTGGCATATTCCATGGCCTGCTTTGCCTATGCTACTATGTCTTATTTTTGATTTTCTTCTTCAGCCTTAGCCTTAACAGTGATCTTAGATTCTTTGTTCTTTTGATCTTCAAAAATCTTATTGTGATACACCTCCTATGATTATTTGGCTACATCAATAATTTCTTATGATTTGTTGGTGACCTTGAGATCCTTATGTTAGTAATCCTCTACATCCTAAGCCTTTTGTGTGGCCTCAACTTCTTTAGCTTGTTAGCTTACTTGTTGAGCTTGCTCCTTGTGGCATTTCTTATCCTCTTTTTTGACTCATCATTCTATTGTGTGAGTTGATTCCTCCCATAAAGCCTATTGTTATTATACTATAGGGTACTTTGGTGTGATATCTTTGACCTCTTAGGATTTTTGTGAAGGTGATGAATCACTCAGGTAGACCATGGAGCTAGAAACATGTGATTTTTTACATCCCAAGGTAACCAACCTACATTTGGATGGTAGTGAAGTTGAATATAGAGTAGGATGTGATTCCTACATCATGGATAGCTAATCAAATGTGCATTCTTCAAGGGTAGTTGAAACCTATAATTATGTTTAGTTCATGGTCTACATATCATGGACTCCTTTGGGCTTTCTAGGAGTGGCACAAAGACATATTTAGCTATAAAGGTGATATAAGGTTGATATTCAAAGAAGTCAACCCTTTGTTGTAGCTACTCAAATTCTTCCTACATAGTATCGATGATGATGGATGTAAGGCATGGTGGTAGGTCCACACATAGATTCAGAGGAACCTTCTTGCACACTTAGACCATGTGCACTACCTTATAGAAGAAGAATTCCTTCTCCTCCTCCCTATCATAGAAGCCTCAATCCATATTAGTAACCATTACTTTGTATACTTCTTATTCATTCATGCCCATCTATGGTAGGTTGTATGAGTTTATGATATGGATCATCTTAGGATCATCTAACTAGGTTGTAGTGTTCCTTGCCTTGTGATTCAATGGAAGAGATGTAGATTGATGTTAGATGGAGAGCTTGTGCTTTCCTTTTCTTGGGTATAAAGTAGTGGCTGCCTCCTTTTATGGTATTGTAGGGATTGCTTCACCAGGTGGTATAGCTTGGAGTGGTGTCGCACACCTGGTTGTGAAAGCTTTGTTTGCTGAGTTTGGCCTGTAACATGGCCATGGTAACAAATAATGGTAGAGGTCCAAAGGGTGACTTTGATAGCTCATGGATATGGATAAACATGCCTTTTGGTAGCAATGTGATAATAACATGTTAGCAAAAGTATTGCATGGCATATAATGGCACCCAAGGATGTGTGGTGATCATATCCAAGCACTCTTCCCACCATGTATTGAATTTTCACTCATGGGTTAAGGTTATATGCTCAGGTGTCCATATCAGGTTGGGGAATTATTGCACTAGCCAGTAGTCAGTGTTGGGTTTCACCTCTTCTTCAAGGTATTTCCATTATGTGAAGCATAATAAAAAAATGAGAAATTGATAATGGAAAGTATAATTAAGAGATGTGTATCACTTATCAATGTTCATCAATATTTCCTAAATGAAGTATTCAAGCTAATTAAACTACTCATTTTTGTGGATCATGTGGTATGCAATGTATATGACTCATTTTGGAATTTTCTTAGTAGACTTTGTGGTCTACCATAACCTCTGAGTGATGCATTCTACCAGGATGCATACTAGTTCATCCTAAATTTATTTAATTGGGATACCTATATATCCCTAAACATTTAAATATCTGACCTCTTGGAGAATAGGCGATGTTCTCATCTTGTATGGATAAATATAATCTCCTCATGTATACACACCCAAATCTTAGGCCACTACTTTTGTGCTGAAGACAATCATGATGTCAGGGCCAATGTATATGTTTCCATCATTATAGAGGCTAAAAAAGACTTGTAAAATATCCCCTAAGTTACCAAAAATGGGCATGCAAAGTAAACACTCAATGTTTGTGTCGTGGAAATGGTAGGGGACTGAAAGAGATAGTGGTTATATAACATCGATGGGATTTGGGTGAAATATTTTTTACTCTACTATTCAAATAAAATTGAAGGGATCTAGTCTATTAAATTTTGTTTGCCGAAGTAGTAGATTGATTCCCATTGCTTTTTTCGAACATCTGTCAAACCCCTAATGAGTTATGAAAGATCCATGATTATTGGGTGATGAAATTGAAATTATTTTGGCTCTCTGTGTAGTAAAACTATCTTAGATCTTTGAAATTTTAGCTCATGAAAATATTTACAAGGATGAAATGCAGACTTGGTTTGTAAGCTTATGCCTTTATATATTTCACACCTATTGATTTACATGTAAATGACATGTTGAGCTATTTATTTTACATGAATAGAAATGTTGATGTGGAAAATATTATTTGATATAATAATTAAGGTAGTTATTCATTGGTGCATGTGTGGAGATATGTCATTATGTTCTTTGATAGCCGTAGTAGAGTACAGATAAATTATGTTGACTAGACATCAATTTGGTGAAGATTAGATTAATTAATATTTGGATTTGACATTAAATATTTGGGGATGATTCTTACATGATGAAGATCTTGGTTTATGTGACTTGTTCATACATTTCTTGGACTTAATTTTTATCTTTCACTCCTACTGACATCCATGATGGTGCACTTAAATTCTTCTATGCATGGTTGGCACATGTTATACTTGGCATTTTGGTTCCCAAAAGCTACTAAAGAGATCATCTAAAAACACACACACACACACACAAAAAAAATAAACACACAAGAAAACATACATAAATGGGAAATCCTAATCTACTCGATGCTACTTAACACCCACTTACTTAGAAAAAATAGATCAATGAAGACTATTGGTAGTACGGATTAAGCCTATAGCCATTCACCCACCCTGGAAAAATGGTTCCCTATATATATCTCAAAATTAATGGTTCCTTGCTATGATATTTCATGTATAACAGAAGGCCATTTCCATCTAATCTATAATTTACCCAAAAATGATCTAATGACTATCATATAACAAAATTGGTTGATCTTTATAAAATTCCTTATGCCATAGATTCTTGTCATGCCATGATTTATGGTTCTATTTATGAACTTACTATGTCCAAGATGCTCTATGTCAATACTCATCCATCTTATTGAGTTTAAAAGGCATGTTGGTGAGAGACTCATGATCCCCTAGTCTCATGACCATTGCAATGTGTAGACTAGGTACCAAATATTCTATTGGCGTAACTACTTCAAGCCCATAGACCAACTAGAATGGAGTAAAACTTGTAGTCCTTTTATTGTGCATGAAATAATCCTAAATAATTATAGGAATGTGATTTTACCAATAATCCCTATTGGCATCACAAATATTTGTCAACATTTTTCCCAATACTTTATTAAAATCCTTAGCTTGGCCATTAGCTTATAAATGGTACACAATACTTTTATGATGAGAAATGATGAATTATTTAGTAAAGGATTTGATGATATTATTTAGGAAGTGTATCCCTAAATTGTTAATAATATTGATGGGGCATCCAAACCTTTTAATAATATTTTCATACAAAAACATTATTTCATCCTTCGCACCACAATTGGGTGTTGCAGTAGCTTCGACCCATTTGGTAAAGTAATCTATTGTAACAATAATATACCTTAATTTACTACATTTACTTAGTGGATTAATAGGTTTGACAAAATCAATGCCCCACTATTTAAAAGGTTGTTTATATAGCAAAGGTTGCAAGGGCATTTCATCCTTTTGTAGTGGCTTACCTATGCATTGACATACATCATAATGTTGTGTTACTCTATGTGCATCTTGAAAATGGTTCATCTACCATAACCCACTCTGTACCAATTTCCTTGTTGTAGCTTATCTAGAGAGATGTCCTCTTACTATTCCTTGGTGTGCCTTCTATAAGAGATGTGGTTGTTTATGGTCCAAAACTACCCTACATAGTACTTCATCATTCCCCAAATGATATAAAAACCTTTTTATAATGGTATATGGCAAGGCTCTGGTGATAAACTGCTTCTTGTCTCTTTCTTATTAGTGCACATGGAATACTCCTTATTCTATTAAGTTGGCTATTACTTCAAAAATTTTATGGATTATAGAAACATGAAATAAATGAGCATCAAGAAAATATTGCTATAGTTCTTCTAATTCTTCACCATTGGGAATATGACTAAGATGATCCGACCCCACATTTTATCTACCTAGATTGATGTTAATGCAAAATTGGAATTCTTGAAATAGCATCAACCATCTAAAAATGCATTATCCATGCATTGGATTATTGACCAGGTAGTACAGAGCTTGATGATTTGTGAAAATTTCAAATGATGTCACAAGGAGATAGTGTCAAAATTTCTATGGTGTAAACACTATATCTAGTGCTTCTCTTTCAGTTGTCATGTAATTATTTTATGTGTCAAAAAAAATTTAGCTTGTAAAATGTATGTGGTGGTCCACTACACCCTCTCTTAGCTACACAAACACAATATCAACTATGATACCTGAAGCATCAACATGAACATGAAAGGGTTTGAAATCTAGAAAGATGAGAATAGGCATAGTAACCAGTCTTTACTTTAGTTTGATAAAGGCCAATTGGCACTCAAAATTCTAGATAAACATCACACTTTTGTGTAGCAAATACTCCAATGGAGATGAAATGGATGCATATCCCTTGATAAAATTTTGATAGTACCCTATATGTCCAAGAAAAGATCACACTTATATAGAGTTGACTGGTGGAGGCATACTTAGAATGAATAAAATTTTGGACTGATCTACAAAAATTCCCTCATTGCACACTAAGTGATTGAGAAGGACACCAAAAAGTGTAAATTTTTTTTTAAAAAAAGTTTAGGGTAATGTGTAGAGATTGACAATGTTCTAACATGAGGTGTATCTTGGAAAAATGTTCTTTAAAAAAAGAAAAGACTTCCCAATCATCAAGATAGACCTCCAAAATTCATGAATGAAATCCTTGAATGCAGTCAGCACTACTCAAAAAAAAACTGTAGGTGCATTCTTGAGGCCAAAATGCATTTCATTTTACACAAAAGATCCCCATTCCATGGAAAAAGTCATTTTAAATTTATCTTCTTTTGTGATGGGTATTTGATGATAGCCACTAAAGTGATACATGAAATAGTAAACTTTATGACCTAAAAAAGATTCCAAAACTTCATCTATGAATGGAATTGGAAATGGATCATTCACACATGAATCATTCAAAATTTGATAATCACCACATAATTTGATCTCTCCTATTTTCTTAGTTTACACTACTATAGGACTAACCCAATCTAAATTTTTTATGAGATAGATTATACCTATATCTTGCATTCTATCAAGTTCATCATTCACTTTCAACTTCATGTTTGGATTCAACTTATATGCCCATTGGGTCATGTACACTCCTTGATTTTGATATGCATTTCACCTAAAAATGGATCAAATCCTCTATCCTCTAAAAATTTAGTGGGAAATCAATTTTGATAATCTTGAATGAGTTGCATAGCTTCAAAAACTTTAGATTCAGTTTAATAATCACCTATATGTGCTAATTTAGGAACCTCCTCACTTCCAATGTTTTCTACATGATTTTTAATGGGTTATTGGTAAATCTTACACATTTCCTTAGTAACAAATTATTAGAGCATTTGTTGCCCTTCTTATTCTATAATTTTTATGTTGTGAAACTTTTCTTATTTATTAGGTTATGTTATGGGTACTTTAGTGGTTTTACTGGCCATTTAGGTTCAAACAAATTAGTTAGATCAATATCATCATTGATATCTGAATCTTCAATGTCCTCTTCTTCATCTTGTATTTGGTGGCATGACTACATGAGAGATTGTTCTTCTAACTTGGTAACTTTATAGATTTTTAATTCTATATTTAGATCATAGGCTCCATTCTTCTGCATAGTGGATTCCATCATGGTGTTTAAATCTTCTATGCACCCATGACATAGGAACTATTTGATCTTCAATAGTGCATTGTGAACCAAAGGGTTCTCATCTTCAAAAACAAACATCTATATGAAGTCACTCTACACATACACCCAATGCTTTATCTCCCTTCTACATTATTGATGCATATACCATGTTGATGGTAAATGAGCAAGTGTGTAATGAAATATGTGAACCCAATACTTTAGTGTCACACATTCTTCAATTCAAACATCAACACATTTGTGAATATGGATTTTAAGGTACTCTCCTTGGAATAAAGGTCAATTACTTTTGATGGCATGTGGTAGTTGGAATTTGCTAATGATAAGTTTGTATGCATCATCCCAATCAAGCTGATCATTTTTATGAATTTCCCACCATGTTGCTAAAACTCCATTCAAATCATAATTTAAGGCACTAACCCACTGACTAATGGTGGGTACATGAAATTATAGGCATATAATAAACTAATTAATATCATCAGTTGCATAGTATGAAGGAAGTTATCTCTCATGGGTAAAGACCATTATTATAGGTCAGACTTCATGATCACCATGAACTCAATTGATTAGGTGCATTTCTAAGTCTCCACTGATAGATGAACCATTTCCTAAGGCAAAGTTCCTTCTCTAGTTTCTTATATATAATTTTGCATATGATCATTTTATTGATAGAGAAAATCAACTTTTGAGTAAGGGATTTAGTAGATATGGATGGACAATCTTCTATGACAAACTAAGGTGCTAGTGGTTGAGTAACTACTAATTTTGGCTTCCATTGTTCAAATATCTTTAATTTTTGAGTAAGTAAATACTATACCTAAGGTTTAATATACTCATATAAGAAGTTACACTCAGTTATGTGTAAAGCTTTTAGGTTCTCTCCAAATTTTACCTTCATCCAACTATTTTATTATGCAACATAAGGGGAGTCTAGTTCATCCAAAATAATGTAAGGTTTATGCACCTTATTCATAGGAATGATGATAATATTATCTCTTCGATGCACCTCTAATTGATTTTTCACAACATTAATAGTCATATGTCCATCGTATGTCCATTTCTTGCCAATCGGCATAGGGTAATGTGTTTCTAATATCTTTATGTAGATGACTTCAAAGTCACCTCATAGGGTTAGTTTTGTGACTTTGATCTCAACATATTCTAATCTACCAATGGGCTCAACTCTTCCATAGTCTATTAAGCTCATAGTTACTAGGCTATAAATTATAAACAACCATCCAATAGCTTCCCATGTAGACTTTGGAATCATGTTGATTGTGCTACCAAAATCAAAGACATTATTTGGAACTTCATATCCCATAACTTCAATGTTGATTTGTGCATCTACATCCCATGGCTTCTTTGTTTTGACATACCAAACAATCTTTTTTGTCTTTTGTTATACTTGATGCATACACTCTATTAGATTATGTATCATTCTCATGGTGTTATAAGAGATATCTTAATTTCATAGTGTGATTAAAATATTCAATAAATTTGTTAGTGTAGTAACAACTCCATCCTAATGCATAATGTGCATAATTTAACCATACATTTGGGCATATATTACTGCAAAATATCCTTCAATAATGTTTTGGTGTTGAATATTTTTCAACATTTACATAACTTTATATATTATCCCCTTTTCTATAGTTGGGTCTAGGCATTTGTCCTATTTTTCTTTCTAGATTCCCTAGTCTTGAGGCATTTTGAGAGGAGACAATCCTCTCTTTGCGTGCTGGTGTCTTGTAAAAACATTTAAGAATGCATCTTACTTAGGTTGCATATTCACCATATTAACATCCCTGATGGCCTTGTATTTTCTTTGGTTTTCCAAGATAGGATAGTCTTTTATCTCATGCTGGTCATAGACTCTATAATATGTATATTAAGACTATATTTAGAGATTCAAAGGGAAATTGCATTGCATATGATTATACTCCCCATAAAAATAGCATTGAAAAGGAGGGCATTAATAATTATTTCCTCTACCACCTTGGTAACCTCCTCTATATTTGCCCCTAAATCCTTCTCTATTCAAATGATAACCTCCTCTATACCTTCCCTATTGTTGCACTATATTCCAATGCTTATGTTGTTGGGTATTATCTCCAATTCTAAATTATTATTATGTAATTTATGGGGTCCAATTAGTTTTTTATTGCTGCATCATTGTTGGACTCTAGGGTGATGCATACTGGTACTGTGGTGATGGTGGTTTCAAACTTGAATAAGGAGGGGTCTAATTAGTTATACCTTTAGTCTGGTACTAAGGAGAATAAGGAATCCATTTCAAACCTGCTTGGGTCACACAAAATTTATAGACCTCTAGGATTGGAATCATCTACTTTATGGAGGAAACTTGTTGCACAATGATGGTGAATACATTTTTGATGATGTCTTATTTGAGTTCCTACAAATCCCTATAATTATTTTCATCATAATTATGCAACTTAGAGAAATTACAATACAAAGTTTGTGGGTTTTTTACATACTATTGTAGGAGATGGCACTGTGTTGTTTCATGCCCTACTACTTGATAGATTTCACAAAACTCTATCTTAATCTTAGGACAATCATTCCCATGATGTCCTTCTTTCCCACACTTCATGCACCATAGATTTAGCTTAGGTTTATCTACCTCATGATATTGTTCTAACCTCTTCATAAAATATTAAAATGTATTTTTAATCTTAGAACCCATGATGAGATCTTCTCCATAGTCTTCAATTCGCTCCAATCATAGGACAACAACTCTAACATCTACCTTAATATAATATTGAGTCTATGTTATAGCAAATCTAATTCTGGAAGGCAGTCCTTTGATAAACCACATAGATTTATATTTATATGCTAAGGAAAGTTCCACTTTATTCATAATGTCAGATAACCTATGACATAGTCATAAATGGATTCTCCTGACTTCTGCCTAATCTCCTTCAAGTCTTGAATAGTCTGACTTGTATATTTTTTTATCTTGAACTCTATGATAAGTCATTCCTTAACATGTTGAAGAATTGCCTATGAAATTTATCTATGGTACATAAAATAAATAAATATTCCATTAAGTTACCCTATTAACTCACACTTATTGATTGCTTCATCAGTAATGTCCTTAGCTTTCCATCTCATCTCACTTGTTAGTAAGTACTATTCAGGGTCTACAAACCCATCATATGTCACCAGATTTATAAATGCTCCTACAACACCCATTATATAAAATGGTGTTGAGGGGATCTATTGTGTAGTTATTATAAGAAGAGGTGTTATGGGAAATCATTCTTTTGTACTTTGAATATTTATCTTCACACTAGGAGAGTCAACCTAGACACTCTATTTTTCTATGTTTCCTTCTTTTCTCTGCTTGGTTTCAACAAACTCTACTTCCTTCAAAGCCTTTCAAATTAATGTTGTTTCAATTTCAGTGCCCAAAAAATGAATTTGTTTTGAAAATGGTCTTTCCCAACTACTATCTTTCTATCCACCTAGTTGAAAAGTTCTACTAAAATATAAGAAACTAGGCTACGGGGACATGTGCTCTTTTGGTGAATGATTCTTTCCTAAAAAATCTTCTTCTTCTAAGATTGAACCTATGATTAATATATTATTTTTTTAAATTTTTTTCTTAATTATTCATGTCATTCTTTTAATAATACCCATTCTTGTATCATCTATCAAAATAATGACATCCTTGTATGATAGATGTCCCTTGATGAATAAGTCATTCATAGATTTGAAAGTTATGAATCCTTGTACTGAAAACTTAGTTATATATGTCTACTGTAGTAACAAAATAATAATATATTACTCTTGTCTAGTTGGTTTTCAATTTTTGAAGATGGAATATCTTTTCTTCAATCCAAAGTATAGGTTATTCCATTCTTGGGATAAAATAATAATATTCCAATTGGGTTAACCATTTAGCTAGCAATTCAGGCAACTCAAACCAATTTTTTTTTGTAGATTTATCCATGAATATGCTCTTGAATGATTTATTGTATGGTAAAACTAGTCCATTTTGATTTTTCTTCTACAAAATTATATATCCTTTGTTCTAACCATGTCTCAATATCTCTCTACCCTGATAACCATCTTAGCATAATTTATTCTAGGAATGTTCCATGCTCATCGTACCATTATTAGAAAAGGTTATTAAAGAATTAGAACATGCTAAGGATGAGGATAGCTAGGATATAATTTAGTGTACATAATAGTATATCATATTCATACAAGATTTTGGATAATAGAAACATAAAAAATGTTAATTATTGTGCGTTATGTAGGAGATAAGAACAACTAGTGATTCATGACATAAAGTATTTGGGTTAAATTAAATAGAAAGTAATCAAACATTACACATGAGAAATAACACAAAGAATAAAACAATAAATCACACAGATAACCATAACTAGATAAATCTCTATTGATCTCTTTAAAGAGTGGAAGTCATTCTTCTTACAATCCAAAGTATATATAGATGTTTCTAGTCTGTGACTATTCATCTTCTTCTCATACTTAGCACCAAAAATAAGGTCTGTTCATATTCTAACCTATTAAAAGTCATGGAGATAGGATAAAATAGACTTATACATGACAAAATGAGTACATAATTCATGAATATTAGACAAATATCATGTGCAAGTTTGTAATTCAAATTCTTCTCCCAACAACATAATATAATCATATTAACACACATTATTTACATTATTATATATTTTATATATAACATGTTATGTATAGATATTTGTTTTGAGATGAGTGATTTAAAAGATACATCCCTCACCTTAAAAGTGGGGAATATTAGCTAGCAAACCATAGAGATTAAAAACTTTATAGATAGACAATGCATATTTTGGGCTAGATTACTTATTTACATGAGATAGATTTGGACAAATTATCATAAGATTGGGACACACTAATGTTGATATTGGGAAGGATTAAAGGATTCACATATATGCAAGGAATACATGGGAAATTTTAAAATACTATGCCAAATAGATAGCATATTCTATGAAATTATGAGACATATTACATAGACCAAATTGAAAAAACTATCACACTACATGGGTCAAATTATCATATTGGGCCAGATTTATTAGATTGGACAAAGTGACATATATATTTATGACATTATATATCACATTGACCTAAAAATGGATTATATTTTGTGGCATAGATGTTGTTCATCCAATAAATTATATATTTTACATTATGGTAATGAAGGTAACCACATAAGGACTTTGTAAATCCATCTGTAAGAGTTGATTAGAAGTTGTCAAATTTAAATATAAACTTGATGCAATGTGTATAAACACAATATTTTTAAAATTTATTAGTTATTGATGTTTTATCTCTTATAGGAACCTATCAAGTCTCAATATCTCTAAGTGAATGCCTTAAAGGTTGCACTAAGAAAGGGTTGGTCGATCTTTGGTGTTTTGTAGGATTATTGGCCTCTATATCATTGCCTAAAATCACTACAAGATACCCTTATCAAATTACATATGTAATAAAAACTTGATTATACACTCCCCTAAAAAATTCACCATCCAAAATAAACCCTACCTAATAAAACACCCTTTTTACTTATTTTTCCTACTACGTCAACCCAATCGACCTTGTTAATAATTTAACCCATGTTACAAAACTCGCCAAGCCAAGTTGACCTAGTTTAAGGTCTAATAGATATATTTAACACCAAACAAGGTTGACCCAACCAACCTTGTTAGCTAAATTCCTAAGAGGGTTTAGGGTCAATCTTTGGATATAAATACCCCTTTAAATTTGTTTCTAAAGAGAGGATCATTCAATCACACATCATTATAGATTGTATACTTGTTTATACTATCAATTAGAGGTTTCATTGCTTAAGTTTTTGGCTTGGAGTAGTAACACTTGTATTGTATAGGTCTTGGATGCATAAGAGAATTCTTCTAGCCTAGAGATGATATATATGATCCTTATAAGCCAAAACAACCCCTTGAAAAGCACCATTATCCAGGGGAGAGATTGAGGCATTATGGGTTCACTTCAACAAGGTAAGTATACTCATAGCCATTCATATTTTGGTTAAGTAGATGTTGTAGAACTAATATATTTAATTATATCTCTTTTTTCTTAGATTATTTATATATTGTCTCAAATATAATTATCTTTTCTTATTTATTACCTTCCCCATTTATGCCACAAGCTTTTGGTGAGCACTACATTAGTTTGTATGTTTATTTACTAGATTAACTTTTATGTTAGTTTAGCATACTAGCTAATTTCCATTTATCACATTATAAGACCTAGCTAGGGTTACTACATGATGAAATTTAACTCAAGGCCTTGGAAACCTCTCCTTTGCCATTGTGTAATAAGATATCACTTAGATAGGTTTAGCAGATCCATAATTAGTCATGAGCCTGATATAATAAAGTATTGATAAGCAAATTATTAGTTGATTACCTTCTCTGAGATTGGATATTACTGATTAGGATAAGTTGTAGATCTATATTATTTCAATTTCATACATTTTGGTAAACCTAACATGAATCTGAACCTTGTATTTATTTTTTATTTTTATTTATAATCATTTGAATCGGTCTAGTCAACCTAGTTTAACAATTTATGTGCATGTTTTCAAACTTTGTCAAGCCTAGTGACCTAGTTTGGCTATCTATGTGAAGTTTTTTAACTTGGTTAAGCCTGTTGGCTTAGTTCAAAATTCTATGTGTAGGATTTTTAACTTCATCAATCCTATTGATCAAGTTTCAATTTCTATGTATAGGGTTTTTAGTCTCATCTAACTAGAATAGACTGATCGATCAAATATTTTCTTTAGATTTTTATATCTAACTGAATAAACTAGCTTGATGTTGTTATTTTTTGTATTTTCCTTCTAGTTAAATATATTGATCTAATCAACACATCTTTATTTTATGTTATTTATTATTTTTATTTACACTTGATTGACTGGTTTGATTTTATTTAATAATTTTGTTTTTTACATCTACATAATCAAACACTTACCTAGATGACCCAGTTAAAACAAAAAATTAGCATCTTAAAAAAAAACTACCGCATCAACTTGGTTGACTTTTTCTTATCTTATAGGTTTACTATAAGTAGCTCAATACTTTCACTTTTTATTTTTTTAAGTAAATTTATTTTTCCACATTTTAAGTTATAATTTAAATTTGGTACTATTTTTATTAGTTCTTTAATTCTATAAAATTGTACCTACACAGTCAACTAGAACGACCGACATGATATAATTTTGTCTATTTTCTACTCAGGGAACCAAGTGGCCTTGATTTAATGTTTTTGTTATGACCTATTTTTTTAATGGACCATGTCAATCTACTCGACTTTGTTCTATCTTTTTTTCACAACTTGATCGACTAGTTTGATCTTGTTCTATTTGTTTCACTTTTTAATTCAAGTAAAGGACAATAACCTACATTTGATATTAATTAAAATAGATTTACTTTTTCGTTGACTACATGTTTATTTTCTTTCTAAAAACTATAACTTAGCTTTCAAAATGTTGATGTTCACTTTTATTTTTCACTTTGTTTGGATTTCCTTAGAATTTATGTACTAATAGTTTTAAAACTACTTAGGTGATATCATGAAGGGCTATGTGATACTCTATTTACAATAAATTTATATCATTTATAGATATAATGAAATGAGGAGCTTTCTTTAATACTCATAATCATATTATAGAGGTAAACACAATATTTAGTTTCCACATACCTCATGATATTTAAAGAATGCCTAGGACTTCCCATTTGTATTAAACCTTATGAATACATCAATCCTTTTGATTATGTGGTGCATTAGTTAGTGATTAGAACCAAGAATTTGCTTCCAACTTATCCTTGAAATTAGGTTTAGTGGGTTATGAGAATTGTACTTCCTCCATTATCAGTGCTCTAAAACATTAAGCTAACACTACCCAATACATAAGCAAGTATCTTTAAAATTTTACACTTTTATTCACAACCTTTAGTACACTTTTTAAACATCCAATTCCTAACACCATTGTGTTAAAATTGTCAATATTATTTAAAATGCACTCAAATGCAAAATTTAGGCTAAAATCACTTAAACATGCTAAATGGTTTGAACTTGTCGTATATAAGTGCAGATTTAGGCTAATGTATCCCTAAATAAGGCGATGCATTTTATGTGATTATTAACTTTTCTCAAATCATTTTGAGTCAAAATAGAGAAAATTCAATTTGATGCTCTAAACTAATGAATTCTTCTAATTCAAAAGCACATGACATGTGCATGTGTTATTTTGCATCCATAATGTCTTAAATAGAATATTGGTCCTTACACAACTGACACCTTCTTTTAATTCCACTCTAATCACATTATGACCCAATAATATGACATTATGACTAGTTTGATTAAAATGTGCAACCAATTTCTAAAGAATTGCATAAATTTTAATTAATCTCACTTAGGTAAATTAATCCAAATTAATAGCTTAAGTGGAAAATCCATGAAAGTTATTGAAGATTTATTAATTGTAAATTTATTTCTAATATCTGCATCATCAGGTGACATCATCTATGGGGTGGTATTCATAAGCCATAAATGCAAAAAATATTAGGTTTAAGGCCTCATATGCCTCTTTCTTCCAAATATTTATGAGGTTATTTATGAATTAATTATACAAAATTTAATTAATTCATGGCCATACATATTGATCTCAAAATGGATGATCATGGTTGATTATGATCAAATTCAAAAATCTATAAATACGAGGGTCAAGACTACTATTTTTAAGATTCATTTGTGTAAACTTATTATGCAAAATTCTCTCCATAAGTCATCTTTGTGTAGTGTTATTATACTTAATTTTTAATAGGATATTCATTGATAGACATATCATTGATTCAAATATCATTAGCCTAGTTTTATTGATGCATAATAGATGATGGAGGAGCTTTGCCTTGCATCATTGCTAAATATTTGAACACTAAATCAAAGGGAAAACATATTTTGAGCCACATTTAGGTGATGGGATGCTATTGGGAAAGTATTATGTATGTTATTTATTTCATTAGATCTTAATTATCATTTGTAAAACCTCTTTGAAAGAGTTGGCTTAGCTAGTTATGTTCTTATGCATTTTTTGAGTTTTCTTGACTAATGCTTGATATAACTCAATTTAGACTCCATATTTACATCTTGGCATGCTTAGTGGGATGATGAATCCCATTCAAGTAAGGATAAAAACTTGGCATCTTTACATTTTCTAAAAATTCCTTAAAAATCCATAAAAATCAAGTTTTTACATTATTTTTCCTATATTTTTGGTTCTTTGTTGACACATAATTTACATAGTGACTAGTATTAGTTCTATGTAACTTGAATTAGTCCTATCTAACTGACATCAATTATTATATATGTCAGGGAACCCATGAACAATAAACATGCTCCGATCCCTACTGAGTCAAGATCTTGCTCTACCAATTAGAACACATGTGATTACTTCTTGTATTAGCAACTAAACACAGAATTATACCAGAATCAATAAGTAACTAGAAATATGAAACAACACAGGAATTAAGAGACAATACACAATTGTATTAAATACATAGAAGAATATACAATAAGGAAGATGCCACTTCTTCCTCCACCTTAAAGGTTCGCCACACCTCAAGACCTTCTTCCCTCTCTCTCTCGGTCCCAACAATCAACTCCAATACAGAATTGATGTTCACCTCTCCAACCAGTCAGTAACACGCTGCCAGTTCACCAAGTACACATCTGTACTCCAAATAGATCCCCTGCTCTCTGCTACCTGCAAATCACTAGACCTTACTCACCATGTAGACATCTCTACACCCCTGAAGAACCCTTGTCCTTGCCTCACCAAGTCCTTATGATTATTCAACCAGTACCCCGGTGGATCAGCTCCTTGACCTTGCAGACCTTGCAACTCTCCCTGATCATACACACTCAGCACCCCTTTGGAACTAGGAGGAGCTACACTAGCTCTCTCTAAAAGCTCTATGGCTTTCTAGCACAAGTTTATAATACAACCCATGAGTCCATATATAGATCTCATGCTTACAATAATTAGACTAACCTGATTACAATAATTAGACTCGCAACTCAAGACTATGACTAGCCTTCAACATGCAAACTAACAGTCTCAAAATAGACTCTCCTAGATTCGTCATGCAAACTGCCTATTCTCGCACAGGCTGCCGACGTCAGCTCCTCCATGACCGATGTCGGCCGACTGGTAACCGACGCTGGTTGCTTCCTCTTGCTATCTGACCGATGTCAGCTGATCAGACCGATGCCATTTTTCCTGCAACTGATTCTGTAACACTGCATCCTCCGTAACTTCTCATGTTTTCATCTTGGTGAAGCTTTTAGCTCCACAACATAACAATCTCCCACTTGGAGATAAATAGCTGCACCTGTACCTATACCTGTACACCATCTAAACTATTCCCTAGCTTGTATCCCTCTTCAAGATCCATCCTGAAGACCAACCACCATGCAACTGTGATGCTATACCTGTCATTCAAGTAACCTACCATATCCGAACCTACGCATCCATGTAGTGAAGAACTTGACCCTGCAAAACAAGAATCCCTGCTGCTAGTCCCACTGAACTGCCCTCCAGTACTCCTTCCCCGAATTGGCTCCATACTTTCTGACAACCCCCACAGATTGGGAAAATTTAGGCCTACACTAGACCTCATGTGATTTTGAACCCTGTTTCAAGCTAAGCTTGAACTATCTAGCCATTGGTGTGCTTACCGATTCTGCATCCTGCATAATGAACCTCGCCAACACCATCTTCACATCAACTCCCACTGGAGATAAAATCTCCATGTCTCTTATGCCAAAGAATTTCACTGCTCCAAATTCTTCATGACACACCTCTGAACTAACCTTACCCTTAGCTCAAAAAATGCCTGTATGTACAAACCTACTAGTAAATCACCCACATACAGTAACAAAATGATGTTGCGACCATCATCTACCTGGTAAGATAAACACAATAGTTACACTGACATTGACTGAAGCCATGCTTAGTCATCCACCTGTCAAAACCTGTACCACTGTCCTGCAGCTTCTTCAAGACCATATGCCTTGGCCTTCTGTCTCTTGTGTCCATCCACTCTCTTCTCTAAAATGGGAATCCATCTCTCTCAGTGCTTACTTCCAGCTGACAATTCTACTAACAAATACCTGTTTGGTTCTTCTCCAAGGATTCACACTCCTCATCCATGCCAAGCTCCCACTGTATTTGGACTCTACCTGCATTGCCTCTTCCATCTTCTTGGTTCTTGACCATCAATAAGCAATATAAAGAAGGTGAACAACGAATATGAGGTTCACTTACCCTTTCTGACCTCCACATGAGCATTTGAGACTTGTTGATAGCTTGCTGTCCGCCCAATATCCGTTCTAGTGACCGATATCGGCCATCTCCCAGTCTGCTCCCGACTGATGTCGGTTCCCTGCACTGACCCTGACTGTCGACGTCATTTCCCTGGCCGACACCGGTATCCTTTCTACCAATGTTAATTCCCTCATGACCGACGTCGGTCTTCCTATTGCCGACATCGGTTATTGTGTGACCGACGCTAGAACCTGTGTTCGCCTGTGAGTGATAACTTTTTACCCGCGAGCTCTCCATGGATCAAAATCCTAATCAAATCAACCCTTCTCTGCTCAGAATAATTCAGTTCTCTCACCTGATCTCTGTCCATCATCTCTTCCATGAACACCAAGGCTTTCCAGTTCTTTAGCTTGTCAAAAACATTTGTCTTCCGCTTCAGAACCTGCATTCTCCTTCTACATATGTAACCAAGCCTACAAAGCCACATCTCTATAACAGAAGGTGAATCAGTAAGATAAGTAGATAGATAAAGGATACCTACTTTCTTACCACCATCTAATTCAAGTGTATCCACTGTGAGAGTTACAGTATATCTCCCATCACCCAAATTTCTTGAAGAAATTAGACTCATCTCCAAGACCGGTACCTGCATGACTTCCTTCAACCACTATGTGTCATCCATCTGCAATTTCAGCTTCACTTCCCCTTTGCCAATTCTTTGGCAAGGCTCACCAGCTCCTCTCCTTGGGACTGCATGGAAAGAGGCAACATAACCTGTTATCCAGGATTCAACTTTATCCAAGAAACCTCCCAAAGCATCCTGTGCAACACCACCTGCAACATCTGCATCTTCAGTTCCTTCATGCTGATCTGCAACCAACCAACAATATCTTTTTCTCTGCTCTTTCTTTCCATCAATCAGACCATTCATGCTATTCAGTTTCTCCATTCGTAGCTTACTTCCTTCTGCCATTGCTATACTCCCACTCAATCAGAAACCCCTGTGAGCAACCTGTAATCAACAAACACTACCAGATCTAAAACCACCTGTTAGTAACCCAACCAAAAAGCTCTGATACCACTTGTCAGGGAACCCACGAACAATAAATATGCTCCGATCCCTACTGAGTCAGGATCTTGCTCTACCAATTAGAACACATGTGATTACTTCTTGTATTAGCAACTAAACACAGAATTATACCAGAATCAATAAGTAACTAGAAATATGAAACAACACAGGAATTAAGAGACAATACACAATTGTATTAAATACATAGAAGAATATATAATAAGGAAGATGCCACTTCTTCCTCCACCTCAAAGGTTCGCCACACCTCAAGACCTTCTTCCCTCTCTCTCTTGGTCCCAACAATCAACTCCAATATAGAATTGATGTTCACCTCTCTAACTAGTCAGTAACACGCTACCAGTTCACCAAGTACACATCTGTACTCCAAGTAGATCCCCTGCTCTCTGCTACCTACAAATCACTAGACCTTACTCACCCTGTAGACATCTCTACACCCCTGAAGAACCCTTGTCCTTGCCTCACCAAGTCCTTATGATTCTTCAACCAGTACCCCAGTGGATCAGCTCCTTGACCTTGCAGACCTTGCAACTCTCCCTGATCATACACACTCAGCACCCCTTTGGAACTAGGAGGAGCTACACTAGCTCTCTCTAAAAGCTCTATGGCTTTCTAGCACAAGTTTACAATACAGCCCATGAGTCCATATATAGATCTCATGCTTACAATAATTAGACTAACCTAATTACAATAATTAGACTCGCAACTCAAGACTATGACTAGCCTTCAACATGCAAACTAACAGTCTCAAAATAGACTCTCTCGGATTCATCATGCAAACTGCCTATTCTCGCACAGGCTGCCGACGTCGGCTCCTCCATGACCGATGTTGGCCGACTGGCAACTGATGCCAGTTGCTTCCTCTTGCTATCTGACCGACGTCGGTTGATCAGACCGATGCCATTTTTCCTGCAACTGATTCTACAACACTGCATCCTCCGTAACTTCTCCTGTTTGCATCCTGGTGAAGCTTTTAGCTCCACAACATAACAATATAGGGCATAACATGATAGAAAAATTAGGTTTTTGAGATTTTTGGAAAGATTGCAAGTTGTTATTTTAGATTTCAAGTCTTTGTCTAAACATTTTATTGCATGATCCAGAAGTTTTTCTAGAGATTTTATACTAACTTGGGATAACAAATTTTTTTTAAAAAAGATTTTTTTGCCTAAGGTTTTATAGGTAATAAACATAGGTTTTCATCGATTGACATTGGTTTTTTTATGACTGTCATCGATCTTTTTATAACTCACATCGGTCATTATTGATTGATGTTGGTCTCTGTGTAATAAAAATAGAGAACCCAAGATCAAGTTTTCAAATCTTGCTTGTTTCATTGATAATTATGCTTCAAAGCAGAAGGAAACCCTCTAAAAATTTTAGTTCGTGCATTAAAAAAGTGCCAAATTTGAACATTCTTAAGTCTTAAAAATTTCCATTTGGTGCTTAAAATGAATTTAGATGGTTTATACTTAGTTTATTTGTGAAATTTTTTCAAAGTTTGTGACTAAGGCCAAGGGGCCAAAAAATTCACAAACATATCAATTTGGTGCATAAAATAAACATTCACTTAAATTGAAAATTCCTTGAAGTGTTTTATTTTATGATAGATCATTTTATACTTGTATGATTTTCACAAATGAAGGATACATGTATGCTCTCCCCCATCCCCTTTAGGGAACTCAAGTGACCAAAAGTACATCTTCCTTACAATTGTGCCTTGTCTAAGGCATGGAAATAATGTTGTTAAGGATATCCCCAAAACTCATATGGTTTGGGTGATCTAAACACAACCTTTAAAGTTTTTTCATTTGGTTATTTATTTTATGCAACTTGGCTTGTGATCAAGATTTCATATCCTCATGAGTTTTTTAGGGAATATTTGACCCAGGGTTTCATTTCTTGACATTATTTCAATCCTTCTCCATAGTGGGTATATAAATAAGGGAATTTATACTATGATTTCCATGGGTTTTAGTGACTAACCTCTCCAATCATAACAAAAACCTAAGTCTAGTCTGGTTAACTAGGGGATTCCACTAAGAAGTACATGGATGAAATTGCCATGAAAAGGAATATACCCTTTCATAGTAATTTAATTAGTATGAACTCAATTAACATGAGGAATATCTAGTGTTAATAACACTTGGGACCATACAGACAATCAAAAATTTAGTTTTAGAATAACCCCACTTACCGTAGACATATTGTTGATATAGGGTAAATACCCTGAAGTTCCATGTCATCATACAATCTCTTGGGAGAAAGAGGTGTAAAAACCATACTACTTCATGTGAATTTATTTTTGGATTAAAAATTAAAATCCTCCCAATAGCATGTATAGAGATTAAATTCAATGATACAAAGCAACCTTATCAATTTAGGGATTTGGATGTTATACTTAGTTGTATTTGTCTTTTCCTTTTCTTGCTTGGTCTTGATTAAGTCTAAAACTTGTTTGTAAACCAAAAAACATCAACCAAACACATTTTTTTTCCACCATTTATTTTAAAAAAGGATGCATTATGTTGACCAAATCAAAATAATCTTTTGCCTTGTTCAAATCAACATTTGAAACATTATGTTTGTTTTATCTAAGAAACATTGTTATGCTACCCATTTGAGTCTAAACCATATTTCAAAAATATTTAAGTCCTTAATTTTTAATTCAAGTTCAGAATCTCACCTTTCTAAGTTATAGGCCAACGTGTTAATTGGTTTACCATTTTCACTTGGTTTGAGTTAACTTGGGTACGATTTCTCATTTTGATTGAAGGCCATTTTTTAGACTCATCATCATCATTTGATCATTGTGTACTTAAGTAATATTTCATTTATCTCATGCTTTGAGTCCTAAAACCAATTATACTTCCTATTACCATGTGGCAACTTTGTGCTTCCCATTTAATTTTAGTTTTACACTTAGGAATTATTACATGTTTTCACATCTTGAATTTCCTAGTTTGCATTGTTACTTTACTCATTAGAAAGACTCTCTTCTAATTTTATAGTCATAAGTCATCAAAGTTGTCCCTATATTTTATGGTATCAATGTATCTTTAAACCTGTGTGATGTACTAGTTTACACTTAGGTTTCAAAGTTATCATACCCTCTTCTAATTTGAAATTTCAACCCACCAAAGTTGAGTAAATTCATGAACCATTTCTTATAATTATGTGGTACTATACCGTTTCTTTTTATTATAGTCTCTTTTTTCCTTGTCCAAAAAAATTCAAAACACATCTTATTAACATTTTCAAAGCATTTTACAAATCTTTCCAAATGTAGAGAATAAAATTTTAGACATGATGCAAAGGTAAACTCATAGTGGGGTCCCTTATGGCCCTAGTTATGAGGAAGAGCACTTTTATGATGGAAAAGACAATTCCATGGTATTTTATGAAATTCCCATGACTCAAGGATCTGAGGAAGACTATTTTGAACATCAACCCCCATAAGAAAAAGATGAAGCACTCCTAAGGTTGATTGAATCAGGCACTATATTACTATCAAACTTTCCTATGAAATAATTTCATACCTTGGTTAGGGTAGAATAACAAAAATGAGAACAATGTCTCACTCATATTCAAAAAAAAACATTACTTATTCTATCAAAATAAAGGAATTTATCATAGAGTCAACACCTAATGATCAAAATCTTGTTACCAAGATCAAAAAGATAAGTCAATGATATGTAGACCAACTTATCATGGACTTGACTAACTCTTTAGTTACCACTTATATACACAATGATGCTTCCAAGGAACAAGGGAATGTGGTATAACCAACCCAATAGACTTGAGTTTATAACACACCTACAATGGATCAAGACATCTCAATTGAATAACCTAGGTTTTAATATGTTCCATAGCATGATTTGCTAGACACAGAGCATATATTTTTCAACCATCAAGAACCTTTTATCCCTTCATAGAATCAAGGACCAAAACATTCAGTACATATTTCAGAAATTGTGAAAAACACTTTGTAAATATCTTCTCAACCAATTCTTACTTTGGTGAATAGACCACAAACTCCCCAAAATCAATATAACACTTACAATTTAAAGCCGCTGACTTTAGGGAATGTTAATCAATCTAGGAATAAAAAAATTACTTACTTGACTCAAGGAGTAAATCAAAACAAAGTTAAAAATTATAGTGTGTATATCCCTAATAAATCCACACAACATGGGCACATACCATCCCACCTACCAATACAACAAACATATAAGAGTGGAATTCGATGAAAGAAATTGTGTCACAATTGGAGATAGGAACCATAATTAAGAATTAAAATTTTTATGAGATATGTCCATATCCATTTAAATTGAGTATTCTCCAAGTCCCCTTTCCACCTCATTTTGAGGCACCCAAATTTTAAAAATACAAAGAGAAGTGTGACCCTCATGAGCACATTCAGGCATATTTGTGTTATGCCAAGAGGTAGCCTAAAAAAACATTTATTTACTTCACTTATTTCCATGAAGTTTAGCAGGACAATCTTTAGATTGGATTATTAAATTACCCAAGGGATTAGTTGAGGATTAAAATTATTAATCTAAATTTTTTTTCAACCAATTCTCTTATAATATTGAACATGAATTAAATATTTTTAACTTGTAAAAATCCAAACAACAAGATAGAGAAAGCTTCATAGCATATCTATAGCGATGGAGAGTAATATCTAGATGATTTTCAAATAATTTTCTAGACAAACAGTTGGCCAACATTTTTCCATAGAACCTACACCTTGAGGTGGTGCATAATATATGACTTGCTTGTGTAAACACAATTGAAGAAATTATAGACAAGGGTGTATAGATTTAGAAGGTGATTATCACTAAAATATTTGTCAAGTTTTATTCATAGGGTCAAATGTCAAATTAGGCCCAATAATTAGCCAAATTATTACAAAAAAAAAACCTATGGGGTTTAATAATAACAAGAACATGGTAAAAAATGGAATAACTAAAGCAAGACATGTATAAATAGTGTAGGCCCTACTAGCTCCAAACATGCAATTAGCTCTACGTAATCCACTAAATACTTTTGAAAGAGTCCCTCCATGAAGGGTATTCAATAAAAACATCAGATTATTTATGAAATTAAGATATCCTATTGAGGCAATATTAGAAAAACTTGTAGTAGTTAATTTGATTGTATGGCCTATACTAAGGTCATTTCTTGAGAATCAACCCAAACTTGATTGGTATCAAGCAAATGAATTTTGTAACTTACATCATGTTTTTGGTTATGGTACTTATCATTATATTCAATTATGACATCTCATTCAAGACTTGATTGAGAGTGGTGAAGTTGAGATCAAAATTTCTTCACATGACACTAATCAAGATATGGTAATCTACAAAGATCCATTCCTTGGACATAATCAATAACCACCAAGAAATAATTAGAACTAGTGATAGAATCAAACTCAAGGTCAAAATAATAATCAAGATGATCATAATCAAGATCATATTACACATGCTAACAACCTAGGTTAAAACAACATGCCTTATAACTACAATAATACCTTAGGATGCATTTTTGCAAACCATATTACCATTATCATAGTTAAATATCATGAACCATCTCATGATTCTCAAAGTACTAGACCCATTATTATAGGGTCAACACCCTCTCCCTCAAGTAACACTGCATCGAGTTCACAAAATTCTATTGTGATTTTATTTTCATGAGTTACCTTTTTTGGGCCTCATCCTTATTCTAATCATAATGGCTCCTTGTCAACTTGAAATTGATCTAATGTAACTAGACACTCGTGAGTCACCCTCTAAGGCCCTTTGACTTTATATTCTAATTATAATGGCTCCTTACCACCTCTAGATTACACAATCACAATTAGATGATTGTGAGTTACTCTTCAGGGCCTTTTGTCCTCTTCTACCAGTGGACCCAATGTGAATATTATGCCTTTGAATCCAAAGTTAAACATTGTGTTAGCTAAGGCTAAACCATCTCATCTTACTATTGAAAATACTTATAGTATATCAAACTAACTTAGTAAAACTCCTACACAAATTTCTATTTTAGACCTCTTGCCTACATCTGAAGTCCATAGAACATTCTTGAAATACCTTTTACAATAATCTACTATTTCCCAAGTTATTAATCCCAAATAGTTACAAACACTTGTAGGGCATTTTTCTTCATTCTATCAGGTTATATTCAATAAAAAAGACATGTCTACTCTCAGTCCTAACCATAATAACCCCTTATATATCGAGGTCATCATTGAAAACCATAAAATCAAGTGGGTTCTTATAAACAATGGTTCAGGGTTGAACATAATGTCCCTCAAATTGGTATAGATATTAGGTTCAACTGTGAAGGACATTCAAATAGATACGATCACTATAAAGGCTTATGACAACATTGAAAGGGAGTCTTTTGGTACTATTTATTTGCCAATCATTGTTGGGTATGCATTCCATCACATTTTGTTACATATTACGGATATTGAATTACCTTATAACATATTTTTTGGTTGTCTTTGGGTCCATGAAGTAAAGGTCATTCCATTCACCTTGTATCATTACTTTAAGTTTCCCATGATGGGATCAAGGTCACTATTCCTTCTGATCTATAACCTTATCAGTATTTCAGACATCTAGAGGTTAAGTTTTTTCATTATAGCTATTATCCCAATTCTAAAATCATTATAAATAAGAAAATAGTTTTTCATCCATCATAATCCAATTTTATCAACCCTAGTGACCTGACTTCCACCTTGGCTGATCCATTTCCCATACCTCTTGAAAAATAGGTTGTTATAGAAGATGTGGGCATTTCCACATACCATCTTAAGTATGCCTCTCATGTTTCCAAGTGGTTGAAGTCTCCCAAATCATTTGGTAAACCCAAACCTTCTAAAATCCCTAATAGACCCAACATTATTTGGCAACATAAGAAAGAAATAGATAATCCACCTATGGTATTTGTACTTGATACTTTTACAAAAAAAGATTGAGAGGCTTTCAATAAAGGAGATTAGTTATATTCTAATGACATTGATGATTGTTTTCAAAATCTAAAATATCCTATCCCTAATCAAATTATGGATAATTTTTGTTATATAGGAAAATGCCTTGGCCCACTAGCGTAAGGAATATTTGAACCTTTATCATTTGGAAAACCTAATTTTAATCAAGGTCTCAGATTTATACCAGATATGGGTTGCCTCATGACTTTTGATAGTTATTCTTCTAAATCAATTACCGATGAGACTCGTGGTAGTGACATAGTGTCCCATTATAGTCTTTTCAATGAGCTTACTAACACAATTTTTTTTGATTCAAATGCTATTATGACCATAACACCCCATCCTGAACTCATTGATTAGGACCAATAAAATTTGGTCATATGCCTTGATGAATTATAAAATGAAGAATCAATTGTATAATATATGGGCCTAAGAGATGGATTGCCCATTAGTGATCATATACAAGGATTTGATTTTGCTTTGGATCATTTTACCTACTTTGGAGAGTAAGTAAACTTTATTGGTCATGAAGAACATAAAACATCAATATATTTAGGTGAAAACCAATTTGAGGTGCTCGTTGATTAGGAAAAAACTAAAGAAAAAGACAAGCCCTTGAGTGGAAACCTATTTTAGGTTCTCTTGGATGGGAAAGTTTGTTCATCCTCAAAGGATGCACAAGGTCCATCAAGTCCTAGCTCTATATCCAGTACTAGTATCATGTCAAAATAATAACAAGTCTTTGAACATCTTGCTCTTGATTTCCTAAGATATTTGCTAGTTAGCCTGGTAGATTTAGATTCATCACATTATCCATAGATTTGGGAGAAACAACAAGAAATTGTAGTAGAAGAAGAAGATCATGATCACACATTGCCTACTATTCTATAAGATGGCTCTACACTTCTTGTAGAGAAAACTGTTGAAGTGAACATGGGCACATATGATGATCCCAAAAATATTTACCTTGGAACTTCTCTCACTGATGAGGATCAAGATCACATTATAGCCATTTTTAAGGATTTTATTAACATCTTTGCATGGGATTATTTTTAAATGCCAGGCTTAGATCCTAACTTAGTTGTACATCAACTTGTTATTCATCTAGATGCCAAGCCAATAAAATAAAAAATGAGGAAGATGCATCCCTACATCACTCTTTTGGTAAAATTAAAATTGGAGAAGTTATTAGGAGTAGGATTCATTAGACCACTAGACTATTCTAAATGGATATCAAACATAGTTTCAGTCAACAAAAAGCCATAGGGTATATGTCTTTGTACTGATTTCATAGATATCAACAAAGCATGACCCAAAGATGATTTTTCTTTGCCCAACATTGACATGATTATCAATTATAATGCTAGGTATGAGATTTTATTCCTCATGGATGGATTTTATGGATACAATAAGATCAAGATAACCCAAGAAGACTAACACAAGACTATGTTTACCACTCTATGGGTAATATTCTATATCAAGTCAAGTTATTTGGCTTAAAGAACATTGGATCCACTTATCAACATGATATGACTACCATCTTCCATGACATGATGCAAAATATTGTTGAGGACTATGTTGATGATATCCTAGAAAAATAAAGAACACATGATGGACATCCTATCATTCTACAAGGAATCTTTGAAAGACTTCATGAGTACAAGGTTTGTCTAAATCCTAAGAAGTGTGTCTTTAGCATCACTTTAAGAAAATTTATAGGGTTTATTATATTTAAAAGAGGGATAAAAGTCAACCCTACTAAATTCAAGTCCATTTTTAAAATTCCCCTATCTTAAAATCTTAAATAGCTCCAAACCCTGAAATGAAAGATTCAGTCTATCTACAAGTTCATTTCTCAATTGGTAGAAAAGTGCCACCCATTTACACATCTCTTGAAGAAATGGGTCACATTATAATGGGACAAAGAGTGTCAATTATCATTTATAAATATCATAAAATATTTATCTGACCCTCTAATTTTGAGACCACCAACACCTAAATATCCATTGCTTCTTTATATATCAGCAATCAAGCATGCACTGGGGGCACTTTTGGCCCAACATGATGATCAAGGTAAGGAGCATGTAGTTTATTATTTAAGATGAATATTTATGGATTATGAAAAAAATATATGCCTATTAGAAGGTGTGTTTATCTATGGTGTTTGAATCCCAAAATTTGTAACACTATTGAGAAGATCCTCCGTGAACAAGTTAGCAGATAATTGTAAATACATGAAATAAAAGAATCCTTCATGAAAAAATTAGTAGATAATTGAAAATACATGAAATAAAATACAAAAATCAGAAATATATTAACTTGAACAAGCATAACTAAATTACAATGGATAAATTACAAAATCATTGGCCTCTTCGAGGGGGAAACCTCTTTTGAGCAAGCTCAATTCAATATAATTCATGGATGCCTTCATTGGGCCTTAACACTTAAATAATAATTGTATTATAGAAACTATTTTCCCATGCATGTGGATAATAAAAATGTGCTCCATAGATGACTTACAAAGCATATGCATTCATAGAAACTACTACACTAATAATGCAAGGAGAAAGGTAGGACACAGGTTCTTAACATCCCCTCCCTCTTGGAAAAATATTTGTCCTCAAAGCTTAAAATATGGGAAGCATTATTGAATTTGGAATAATGGTTCCCATGTGTCATCTTCAAATTGTATACCATGCCACTAGATTAATAATTTATGATAGAGTAGGAGAAAATTTGGTGGGTGCATTGGACCAAGACTACTTTCAGTTTGAGAAGGAGGGATCCTTCATTATCAAGTTTCGGTAAAACTATTTACACTCTAATGTTGGTTCAAAGAAATTTATTCAAATAGGAGACATGAAAGACTGGGTGAATGTGGAAGGAAGGTAAAAGTTCCAACTTACAAGTAACACAACTAATTTACTAGAGAACCTTATATGGCCCATAAAACTTAGGGGTAAACTTGTGACACCCTTTTTATTTTAGGGATGAGTGTTTGTATGGATTTAGATGAAGAAAAAATATATTTTTGGGTTGAAAGGTGTACTCAAAGTGGTGTTCATCAACTTGATACTTCATGAAATTTTGTGCTAGATGGAGATTATCTAGTAGGGTGTAAATAATTTGATCCTGATGGCAGAGAGTAGTGTTGACTCCTTGCACTAGTGAACTATTGGGTGTATAGGGAGGATTGGTGTGGGCACTTAACCATAAATTTTTTCATATGGAGTCATTTTAGTATAGGTATGGTATGAGGTATGGTACCACCATTATACAAGAGGTAACCATTTGGCCCATTGATGTTGCTACTCTATGATAAAATAATGAAGATAGTTTTTTGAACATTTATTGATGATTTTGATCTAGCCATCGATCTATGGATGATATCTTGAACTCATTTTCAATTATATACCAAGACGCTTGAAGATTTATTTCCAAAAATTTCTTGTGAAGGTAGAATCCCAATTTGAGACAATAGAGGCAAGAAGACCATGGAGTTAGAATATGTGATCAAGAAATGTCTAAGCAATGGTGAAAGCAATGTAGGGATGGGCCAAAGTATAAAAATGAGCATATTTGGAAAGGTGATCCACTATGATGAGAATCATTTATTTACCACTATAATTGGGGAGGCCTTTAATAAAATCCATAGAAATTTTGGTCCAAATATGTGTGGGAATTAGAAGTGGTTGGAGTAGACCAGGTGTGACAATTATTTCACCTTTAGTGTATTGGAAAGTATCACGTTCAATAATAAATGTTTTGATATCCTTCTTTAGGCTTGGCCAAAATAAATTGTAGTGAACCTACTCATATGTTTTAAAAAAACCTAAATGACTAGTAGAAGGGGAAACATGCATCTCATATAAAACTAAGTGTTTGAACTTGGAGCCTAATGGTAAAAAAAGTTGACCTTTATATCACAATGTGTGGCCATCCCAAGTATAGTGAGGTTTAGCAGATGGATCAGTAGATAGTTAAAGAATGAGTTTATGGGTTGAGATGAATTTGGAACTCATTTTGAATATCATATAGATCCAGGTGAAAATGGGAAGAGAGACTAAACAAAGGTGCACTGGGTCTTTGAACTGGTGAGAGAAAGCATCAACCACCAAATTTTCCTTAACTTTTTTGTAGTTAATTTCATAATCATATCCCATGAGTTTAGAAACCTATTTATATTGATTTTGGTAAGATAACCACTATTCTAAAAAATATTTGAGGCTTTGATGGTTGATTTTAATGTAAAATAATTATCCAATCAAATATGGATGCCATTTATGAACTATATGAAGCATATCCATCATCTCTTTGTCATATGTAGAACATACCAAATTATATCTAGTGAGGGCCTTGATGGTGAATGTGATGGGGAAATCTTATTGTGTAGGTACAACACCAAGACCCATTCCACATGCATCACACTCAAGCAAAAATAAATTGGAGAAATTAGTTATGGCCAAGACTAGCATGGTGCACATGGCATGTTTAAGGTTGGAAAATGCTTGGGTAGATGAAAACATCCATAAAAATGCATCTTTCTTGAGCATAGATTTCAATGGAGATAAAATTGTGTTATAATCCTTGAAATTTTTTTTGTAGTACCCTATTAGACCAAGAAATCCATGTAAGCTTTTGAGGATCTTTGGTTGTGGCCAATTTATCATAGCTACAATTTTGGTGGGGTCAACATGAACACCTTTAGATATGATAATATGTCCTAGATACTCAGCCTATATTTTACCAAAAGAACACTTTGAATGTTTGGCACATAGATGGTTGGTTTCAAGAACTCCCATGGTGGTGTCGAGGTGGTGGAGGTGATCCTCCCATGTAGGACCATAGATGAGAATGTCATCAAAGAAGACCAGGATAAGCTTCCACAAGAAGGGGTAGAATACTTGGTTCATAAAAATTTTGAAGGTTGAGGGGGAATTATTAAGACTAAATGGCATGAAAAGGAACTCATAGTGTCTATCATGTGTGAAAAAGGCTATCTTGGGAATATCAGTGTCATGAAGATGAATTTGGTGATACCTAGAGCACAAGTCCAATTTGGAGAAAAATTGTGCATGATGGAGTTCAACAAGGAGATCATGGATGATGGGAATGGGAAACTTGTCCTTGATGGCTAGTTTATTCAAATCATGATAATCAATGTAGAGGTACCAAGAGCTATCCTTATTATGAACAAGCAAGACTAGTGAAGAATATAGACTAGTGTTGGGTGAATGATCGTAGCCTATAAGAGATCATGGATGATCTTTTTAATCTTAGTATTTTGATGAAATGGGTACTAGTAGGGATAAATGTTTGGAGGTTCATTTCTAAGAAGTAGTGGGATGCGATGGTCTTGAGGCTAGTAAGGTGGTAATCTTGTGGGTTCCTAAAAAATGGTGGCATGTTTGACCAAAAGGTTGTATAAGTTAGAAGGTGGGTGAGAGTCTAGTGGTGAAGTACTATGAAGAGAAAAGAGTTGGGAAATTACCCTGTGGGATCCCCATTTGAGAAGTTATCCATGAAATGAGAGATGAAAATGTTGGTATATCCAAAAAAAAGGCCTTGTAGGGTGTATTTCTATCCATTTTATAAGAAATACATTCATAACTCTAAAAAATCCCAAAGGATGGGTCCAAAGGTTCATAACCATTAGGCATCGAGAATAATATCACATCCACCTAAAGATAAAGTAAACATGTTAGCCTAAAGGTTATAGTCTCCCACTAAAATACAAACATTATGACACTTATCCTTGTAGGGTAATGTGCCTCTATTGGAAATTAGGACCTCAAAATAAGAACAAGGCTGATAGAATAGTTTGCTTGCTTAACTACCTAAGGGTCGATGACATTGTGAGCATTTATAGAGTAAATAAGGATGGTGAGGAGTTACTTATTAAAATAACCTTGGATACACATTGTTTTGGGAGTAGTGACTCCCACCAAAGCATGCATAGAGATTTCAAGAGGGAATTTTGAGTGCATAGAATCATCAACTTCCTATGCAATTTCCTTGATGGTATCCTCATAATATTTAGTATCTAGTGGAGAATCAACATCTAGTAGGTATAATTTTTTCTCTATGCATTTGTGACCTAAAACCCATTTATCAACACAATTGTAACAAAGCCCCTTTTGATGATGTGTATGAATTTTAAGTCCTATGATCTATTTGATGGGGGTCGTCCTAGTGTTAGAATAATAAAAAGAGGGATTAGATGTTCCCAATTAGAAATGTGATGTTGGGAGGTGATTTTGTCTTAAGTGAGCTTTGAGAGACCCAAATCTACCATCATGGTGTGAGGTTGGAATATTTTGACTTTGGAGTGAATGGGCTCTTTGAGGCCACTAATAAAATAAATATTGAAGAAGTAATTTGATAACCCTTCAATGTGATTAGCCAATTTCTCAAATTCAATTTAATAATCATGAATAGTGCCTATCTAATGGAGTTTGTGAGGGCTCTTTTAAAATCCTTAAATGTTAAGGGACCAAACCTACCCAAAAGTAGGGATGCAAAAGTTGTCCAATCAAGTTCATCATTTGATTTGATATACCAATGGTACCATTGGAGTGCCTATTTTTCTAAGTGTAAGGAATCAATTGGGACTTTGTTGATGGAAAAATTATTATTAAGGTTGAAGTATTGCTTGACACAATAAAGCTAGCCTATCGGATTTGTACCATTGAACCTCAGAGAGACCAGTTTGGGCCCACATGATGTGTGTATGGAAGAGAAAGTAATATTAGAAGAAGAATTATTTTGTAATTTGTTGAGCAAAAGGCCATTATGTTGATTCATTCCACTCATAATAGCAGTTATGTTAGTGACCTAGGCCTTCAAGGTAATGCTTTTTTCCTCTATGATCTTGGTGCCTGCATGGGTGGATACCATAACCTATTATTATTATTAATATTTTAATTTTTTATAATGGATAGGAAAAATAGAGTTAAGACATGATTAGTACGGGAATTTTTTGATTAGGATGAAATCAAAAGGGGTAAAGGTACTTTTATGATTTTTTTGCATATTTTAATTATGATTGATGAAGCCAAGGGAAATTTTAGAAGCAGAATGGAAAAATTAGAAAGTTTATCAAAGAGGCACAAAGGAGCAAAAAAAGGGGAGGAACACTATGGAATTTTTTTGAGGAAAATGGACAAACATTGAAGTTATGACAAAACCTAAAAAAGGGAAAATTAAAATTTACAAGATTTAAAAGTGGAAACAGGATATGGGACCTCAAAGAAAAAAATGTGTAGAATGGAATTTCAAGTGTTTCGATAAATTTTGAGAAGCAACAGGTTATAGATGGAGAGATATGATAGAAAAACAAAAATAAATAGATATGGGCCCTAAGTTTGAATACCTACCTAAATGTTTTTATAAATATCTCTATCCACGAATGTTGTATAAATGAGTATCACTCTCCATAAAAATTTTGGCCACAGATTTACCCCTAAATGATAGTTCTTGGTTTTCATCATGGGTGGGGACTAGTCAATCAGGATGGGGCCATTACCCTTTTTGTGGGAAGGTCCTCTAAGTAGGACAAATACTTTGGGGTTCATGTGGTACTCTTCACAATAATTTTTGGGGATTATGCCGAAGAACTTTACATAGTTATGCAAACATGTTTTTACCCTGATCTGAAATAGATGATAGGATTTGGAGTAAAAAAACCATAATACGACTGACCAAAAAAAATATTAATACTTGTAGTGATGATGGCCTATTGCCAAAATCAAATTGTATATCTAGCTTGTGGCACGATAGGTTTAGAAAAGGATTTGTTACCACTTTTTGATCACCAGGGTCGTGTTACAAAAAGGTGAGAGCATATAGTGGGTAGCAAAAAAAATTTGGCCTTGGAAAGTGCTCTTATACTAGATGAGAGGATCATCCCTTAATAAGTTCATAGATAATTGAAAATACATGAAATAAAAGGATCCTTCCTAGCTAAGTTAGAAGATAATTAAAAATACATGAAATTAACTACAAAAATTAGTAATACATTAAGTCAAATAAGTAGAACTAAATTATAATGGTTGAATTATAGAATCGCTAGCCTCTTTGAGAGTGCAACCTCCTTTGAGAAATATTAATTCAATATAATTCATGGATGCCTTCATTGGGACTTAACATGTAAATCCTAATTCTATTCTAACAAGTATTTTTTCCCATGCATGTGGGATAATACAAATATGCTCCAAGGATGAATTACAAAGTATATGCATCCATAGAAATTAATACACTAATAATACAAGGAGAAAGGTAGGACATAGGATCCTAAAAAATATATGCTGAACAAAAAAACCATTGTTATTGCTAAGGTGGATCCTCTCAAATAATTATTATCCAAATTATCTCTCACAGGATGCATGACCAAATGGATCATGCTCTTAAGCGAGTTTGATGTTGAGTATCAGAATGATAAAATTATCAAGGGATAGGTTATTTCTGGTCAACTTGTAGAAGCCCCTATTATAGACACTCAGCCACTTAGATTAAATTTTCCTAATGATTTTATTATGATAGCAGAAGAAGTACAACATGAACCTAAATAATGAAAGCTATCTTTTGATGGTTCCTTCACTTCTTAAGGATCTGATGTCAACATCTTGTTGATTACAATACAAGGGGATTTGATTCCCAAAGCATTTCATATCAATTTTCATTGTACCATCAATATGGTAAGTATGAGGCACTTATTATAGGAATTCATCTTGTAGTGCAGTGGGACATCCATCACTTAATGGTCTATGATGACTCACAATTGATTTTCAATCAAACCACAAATCAATATAAAATTAGAGATGACAAGCTTATACCCTACAAGCATATTGTGGATAATCTCAAAGCTCATTTTAAATCTCTACAAATTGAACAAGTATCATTGGCTAATAATAAATATGTAGATGCAATGGAAACAATTGGGTCCATGATACAGATTGAGAATAGTGCTAAATATTATCATTTTCTAATTAAAAATCTTCTACAACCTGTACATGTCTTACCAAATTCAAAAAGGTTATGTACCATTACTGGTTCCAATCTTAGATCTAAACTACCTTGGTATTAAGATTTTTATAATTATTTCCATGATCATGTTTTCCCACCTAACCTTTTCAATAATCATCAAAAAATTTTACTTCATTACATATCTCAATATATCCTTCTTAGAAACATGATTTATCATAGAGTCTATGATGGAATGCTACTTCACTATTTATATTCAGGAGAATCCAAAGTAGCACTTAAGGAGGTTCATGAAGGAATGTTTGGGCCCCAGACTAATGGTGTAGTCTTAGCTAAAAAACTCATCATAATAGGTTATTATTGGCCAAAAATGGAGACAAATGGTTTCAATTATGTAAGGAAGTGTGTTCCTTGTCAAAAACATAGAAATTTGATATACACACCTTCCTTGTAACTACAACCGATCACTACACCATGGCCATTTTCTACTTGGGGCCTTGATCTCATCAAAAAAATAAACCCAACATATTTAGATGGCCATAAACATATTATCACTACTACCAAGTATTTTACTAAGTGGATTAAGGTCATTCCTCTCACTTATGTTAGTGGTAGGCAGATTACCATGTTTATACATTACCATATCATCTATCAATATAGTATCCCAACATGCATTATATCTGATAATGGTGGATCTTTTGTAAATAGAGATGTTAAATAACTTTGTGTAAAATTTAAAATCAAGCACAATAAATCCACACCATATAACCCAAAAGGAAATGGATATGTCGAGGCATAAAAAAAACCATTATGGCCATATTAAATAAGATTTTCAATGATGTTAGACGTAATTGACACTTGTAAAAAATTTATTGCCCTTTGGGTTTATCATTCCAGTCATTGAACCCACACAAGATCCACTCCACACTCTCTTATTTATGGCCCAAAATCTATTATCCTGATTTAGATTGAGTTTCCTTCATTATGAGTATCTTTGGAAAATATTGAAGATGATGAGGATTATAGAGTTTCAAGGTTGCAAGAACTAAAACTCCTTGATGGTAAGCATTTTTCTGCCCTAGAAAACTTGCAAGCCTATTATAATGTATTGAGTAGAAGCTACAACAAGCAAATTCTCCCTCGGGAGTTTGAGATTAGTGATTTGGTCTTGAAAAAGAACTAGAAAAATGCAAATGTTGAATGCAAGGAAAAGGATAAGTTCTAACCTAATTGGTTGGGTCTATATATTATCACAATAAATTATGGATCAAGGGCATATCAACTTGCTACTCCATGTGGTGAAGAACTTATAGATCCCATGAAAATTATACATCTCAAATGGTTCTATGCTTGACAACTCTTGAACCAGTGTCTACAAGACCCCTTACTTGAGGGAAACTTGTGATGAAGTTATTTTATCCTATCATTATATCCTGGACAGTCCTATCTTAGACCATATTCATTTTGACCTACCCTAGACTATTATCTAGAGAACCACATTGTTTTATGACTATGGATAGTTAAAAATTTGGACCATTGGCACTTTGGATCATTTATATTCTATATTGGCTCATTTAATCTCACCATGGACCATTCTTTTTTGGATCCTATTTATTTTTAATTATTCTATAAGAACCATATTCTTTTATACCCTGGGCCATTGTAACATAGACATCATTTATCCTTTGACCAATTATGATCCTAATTATGACTTATAGGCATTATGAACACATGTAATGCTAGTTCTACAAAGAAATTTAGCATGGGTAATATTTTTTAGCTTCTTATTATAGACAAGTGAACATGGATGTATCAACTCATGGTTTTTGCCTACTAAATGGTTCTTCAGGTTTATCTCACATTGCATACTATTCTACTATTATTTTGGTCCCATTTGGGGCATTATTACCTTATTAGGACCTCACTATTGCCAATTTATAAGCATGAGCCATTTCAACTAGCTTTATCTATTATTGGAACTTCTACTCTTAGACGTGCATCTCCTTGATTAGTGGGTTCCTTGTTCCATTGTTTATATTCACAATCTTTGTTATAACCACTTGAGTTGTTTCTTGAACTCTTGCTTATGGATGTGCATCTCCTCATCTAGGTAGTTTACTTGGACCTTTTGTTAATAGTTTATTTTTATTACTTACTCTAAAAACACAAAAACGCTATAAAATGATTGAAAAAATGAAAAAAACATTATCTTACACTTTTTATTATTCTAATCTCCATGCTCTTATCATTTTGAAAGTATTGATTTGAACACTCTCACCATTTTGTGAGTCTATTTTCCTTATTTCCTCTAAAATATCAATCATGTTTTCTTATCATCACTCTTATTCTATCCTATTTCCTAGGAGAACTATATTTGGATTGAAGTTTATGTTGGACATTGCATCCATAGAACTATGTAGGTAACATCCACTTGTCTTGTCATCTAGAGTTAGCTCGACCATCCCCTTATTTTTCTTATTCCCCCCCCCCCCCCCCCCCCTCCCCATTTTGTTTTTTGTTGTTTCCTTATAAATTGGGGGAAATTTTGTATCCTATTGTTTTTACTATGTTGTATAAAGTAACACCTCTACTACACGTGTGTAAATAATTAATTTCTACTTGCACTAACATTGTGACTAACTAGTGTTTTTATGTGTTTATTTTGATTATTATTGGTGTTTTGTTATGCTTTCTTGTCTCTTCATTTATCTTATTTTGATTGTTTCTTATTGACCTTTTGTGTTTCTATTTTGTCTTATCTTTTATTTGTTTTTTCATGAACATCTTGCAAGCACACATGGATCTTGATTATTCATATCTTGATTTCATGTTGTTTTGTTAAGTTATCCTTGTTTTGATTTGGTACATTCTTATTCCTATTTAAGTATTGATTGTTCATATCTTGATTTAAGTTAGGTTACATTTATGTATTATTTTTATTTAAATTTAAATAGTTTTAACTCTGGTATTGGTAGTTCTTATCATTATCCTTAGTTATAAATAATCACATTTGAACTGGCTCATTGCAATTGAAATATAATGTCATTATAAGTTCCTCATACTTACGATGCATAATTTTATTTTTATCTAGTAATCACCAAGTGATTTGGATCCAAGTCTCAAAAATAATGTAGCTTCAAAGATCAGATCTCAAGTACAATGATGAAATTAAACACCAATGGTTCATGCATAGATGTGCATATCTTGGCATACAATACAAGTCTAATTAGTGGTCTATTTATTCTATTCTTCATTCCTCTTTCCATATTATCCTACTTTTGAGTGAAACACATTAGATTGAGGTCCATATGGACTATGTAGGCAATGCTTGGATACATGACGTATCTTAGGTCAGCTTGGTCATACTGCCCTTTATTCTTTTATTCATCTATTTTATAACTTTATGCATTCTCATATGCCTAGTTTTGGTGGCTTCTTTAGTCATTCAACCATCTCATCTAGGTTTACACCCACTTTTTTTAATCTATTCATTAGGTTATATCCTTGAGATATACTTTCCAACTTACCATATTGGGGCATAATATTTTGACTAACCACTAAATCATATCAACCCTACTAGGGAATTTTTTTTAATCAACCGATCAAATCCACTCTACTAAGGAACATCATTATTTTCCTTTCTCTTGAATAAATCTCACCTATTTATTCTAATTCCAAGATCTATGGACTTTTGCCCTCATTTTGGTAATTTTAAAGTGTTCAACTTGTATCAAGATCGATCAGGATTGTATCCTTCCCACTTCCCCCCATCCTTGGGGCCCATTATATTATAATTATATTTTGATTATTGAGAATCAATGCATGCAAGCATTATCTCAGTAGAGATTTAATCTCATTCATGGGTTAATTTCAATTTCTCTCTCTTTTTGAGAGTCCATCCCTCTCTTTCATCGTAGTATGTCCTCTTGAGGGGGCATCATGGGTCCTTTCCTTCCAATTTATTCTTGACAGCTCTTTTATTTAAAAAGACATTGCTTCACCTGAGTGTCTTTCCATGATTTCTCAAATAAGGGGAAAATGTAGACATCTAATTCCTAATAAAATTATGTTGCAATTATCAATCTTACTCAAAATGCACTCAAACACAAAATCTAGGCCAAAATCACTTAAACGTGGTAAATGGTTCAAGATTTTCGTATACAAGTGCTAATTTAGGATAATTATCTCTAAACGTGGAAATGAATTTTATGTGATTATTAATTTTTCTCAAGTCATTTTGATTCAAAATGGAAAAATGCAATTTGACACTCTAAATTGCTAAATTCTGCTAATGCAGAAGCACATAACATATGCATGTGTTGTTTCATGTCCATAATATTCTAAATGGGATAGTGGTATGTACACAACTAACACCTTCTTATAATTCCACTCTAGTCAAATTATAACCCTGTAATATGACATTCTGACTAGTTTGATGAAAATGTGCAATTAATTTCCAAAGAATTACATAAAATTTAATTCTCACTTAGGCAAATTAATCCAAATTAAGAGATTAAGTTTAAAATCCATGGAAGTTATTGAATATTTCTTAATTGGAAATTGATTTCTAATATCTACATCATTAGGTGACATCATCTATGGGGTGGCATCCATAAGCGATAAATGCAACAAATATCAAGTTTAAGGCATCTCATGCCTATTTAATGCCCCTTCCTTCCAAATATTTATGAGGGTATTTATGAATTAATGATACAAAATTAAATAAATTCATGGCCAAAAATCTTGATCTCAAGATAGACAGTCATGGTTGATTATGATCAAATTCAAAAATCTATAAATAGGAGGGCCAAGACCACCATTTTTACGATTCATTTGTGTAAAATTATTATGTATAATTATCTCCATAAGTCATCTTTATGTAGTGTTATTATGATTAATTTTCAATAGGATATATTCATTTATAGGCATACAATTTATTGAAATATCATGAGCCTAGTTTCATTGGTACATAAGATGTGATGGAAGAGTTTTTCCTTGCATCATTGCTAAATACTTGAGCAACAAATCAAAGGAAAAATCATATTTTCAGTTGCATTTGAGTGATGGGATGATATTGGGAAGTTATTGTGCATGTTATTTATTTCATTATATATTAATTTTAATTTTTGAAACCCCATAGAAAGAGTTGTCTTAGCTAGTTATGTTCTTATGCATTTCTTGAGTTTTCTTGAATAATTCTTGATCTAACTCAATTTGGATTCCATCTCTACACAACTTATTTATCTTCTTTTTGAACAATTAATTATCATCTAAATTAAAATTTGGTTGCTTGTTGTTTACTATTATATGTTTTATTTTAGACTTTATTATCTAATGTTAATTCAATTTCTATGTTGTGTGTTTCAACTAGATTGACTAGGTCAACCTAGCTGCATGTGTGCTTAAACTGTATTTAGAATTAAATCATCCAAAATAAAACCATTATTTTTTTTCCAAAATACATAAATTTGTGACCAACTCAACCTATTCTATTAAAAACTATTTTATTTTCCTACGTAGTTGACCACTTCAACATAGTTTAGTAACAAACTATTCTATTTTCCTAATTTTCTAACTAGTTGGACCAACTTGACCTAGTACAGATACAAACTATTATTTTTACCTAATTTTCCAACTAGTTTAACTATCTTGACCTATTCTAAGTAGAGACCATTATGTTTACCTAATTTTACAACTATTTTGACCAGTTTGACCTAGTCTAAGCATAAATTGTTTTATTTCCCTGATTTTCCCACTAGCTCGACCTAGTCTAGTTATAGATGTATCTATTTTCTTAATTTTTTGACTAAATTGACTAGCTTGACCTAGTATAATTATATTTCCCCCCCCCCCCCTATATATTTAAATATATTGACCAATTTGAACTAGTTTGATTCCATAGTTTGATATCATCATATCTATCTAACCATAAGGACTAGCTCAATCTTATTCATTTTCAACTTTTAGATTCTCATTTCCCTAATAAGTGTTTAAATTATATTTTTCATCATGAAACATCTATTTTATGAAGTTATAGAGTAAAATAAAACTAAAATGATTAAATTTACTAATCCTAATAAAGCCTCTATGACACATTTTGTGGTAGCTAATCTAGGACTTAACAATATCCATGTTACTACTAAAAATACCAACTATGGGACTCCTCCTTATTCCACTAAACTTAATAATTTATTCCTAAAAATGGTAGAGGATGAAAGTGGCCTTTAATATATGGCTAAAATGATCATTTTCATCAATGAAAACTCCCAATATTAAGGTAAGTATCCCATAATCATTTATAACCTTATGATGGGACTTTATATTAAAGAACCCAATTTTCCTTCACCTAAATTTTATATAGGATTTGGGGAAACTCATATTATGAATTAGATCACCCCATTTTATTCTTTCATACCTTCCTATAGTAGCATGACATCATTTTACATGCTGTATTTATCCTCCATGCCAACTATTTCTATAAACATGAAAAGCATGACTTTTAGTGGGTCTACTCAAAATACCCACACCAATTCCCAATTCCATACAACTAATACTTCATCTCATGCTACTAGTGCATCTCAAACTATTAATGGATCATATAATGCCAATGTGTCTCATTTTTCTTTTACTAGTCGAAATACAATTAACACTAATCAATTGTTATTAAAATTTTTAAATCAAATAGATACCTTTCAAACTAATAATGCCACCAAATGATGCAAATGAAAAACCAATTAATGAATTTAAAAAACCAAAGTCAACCTACTCAATGGGGAATGAAAAATCCTAATGCCCCTTGCCACACCCACTTAGAGTTGTATATGGTAATGTTATAACATAACCCCCACTTATTAATAAGGTTATTCAATAATTAAAAAATGAACTTCTAGTCCCTCAAATTACAAACACTGACATAGGTGGCATAGTTCCCACTATCACTTATAATAGATCCACTGATCCAAATTTTCATTTGAAGACCTTTGAAAATTTATACAAAGATTGGGTTAAACTTAACACCTTTATTGCCATGAGGTTATTAGCTAATGTTTTTCAAATGATGCTTTAGATTGGTATAATCAACTTAAATTTAATTCTACACTAGCTTAGAAGATTTAGTTAATACAAAAGTTCAAGAATTTTAAATTAGTGATCTTCTTGAAAATAACTTATCTCATTTTATCAATTCTAAATAATCATAATCCTATTGATATGGGTTTTATTCATAACCCATAAACCTTATGAGGTAGCCTCTAAAATTTCAATATATATGAATTAAATTCATTCCAAGGCATGAGTTATGGGGTATTAGGTTTTATAAATGACTTATTGGTGGAATATCAATGAATAAAGTAATTTTTTTTTACCACAAATGAGTTTGGATGTGGATGAATATAAATCTATGAGAGATGGGTGGATTGATGATGAATCTAACCTAAGGTGTGTAAGACCAAAAACCTCAAAAAGAGGGGAAGGTAAGACATAAAATAAGGCATGTGGACCAAGTAAAATGACACCTTTCTAAACCAACACTTGAACTAAAGGTTGGACAAATAATTAGAAACCAACATTTATTGTAAGCTACTAAGAGCACATAATAATAAATCATAGTTAGACAACTACAGAAACATTAAATATAGTAAATTTAAGCATATATAATCAAAGGTTATTATGTTTTCAAGATTATGTTAGCACATATACAAGGAGGGATTATGATTAACATACAAAAGAAAATTCAAATCAATAATAATGTAATAAGAATGACTGTATTGAAAATATAACTCATGTACAACTAGAAAACTAAGATACTAGAATGACAAAACTTCTTAAAAAATCCATAGGTTTGGAGAAGAATCAAGATTTATACATCTAGAATAATAATGTAAATTTCTTTATAATTTCCTATTAATCTCAATAGCCAAAATTATCCTCCCTTTGGGATCAGGAGGATACAAATATATATAAGCTTGGGGAAAGGGAAGCCCTCATCCTCAAAGTGAAATCTAAAATTATATCTCCAAAAATAGAATTGTATGCCAATCATCATGTAAAAATACATGTTGAAAAATATAACTATACATCAATTCTCATACAAAACATGCATGCATAATGTAATTTCTGTAAAAAAAAATTTATGACTAAAATACAATATGCATATGCCACATAAATTAGAAACCAACATTCCAACTTATCCAAACATGCACATACATATGTATTTTTAGATGGGTGGTTACATGGAACCACCAAAAGAATAAAACTATGGAATAATAGTTATAGGAATTTTTGTGGATGAAACTACTATTGATAGAACAAACACTGTTATTACATATGTGGTATAATTTTTCATCAATGTAGTTGTAGCAGAGAATTTCATGCATTAATATTATAATTAATGTGAATAAAAATGGCTTTCACTACTCCATTTATTGTATTTTATTCTTTATATTATATTTCAACACTAAGTTCTATATATTTTTATTTCTATGTGGCTTTATTTGCCTTCTCCAAGGTACACAATCATCATAATATGATAGATGTCTCTTTTCTAATTTTTCAATATTAGCATGAGTGTATTTTTTATTTGGTTATGTGTTTGAGGGACACATGTTTTTGTATCAATACTCTGATCATAACTACACTATGGATTACTGCACTTTGTTCTTTTGTTTGTGGGTTAGTGATATGATGGCACTTGGCAAGATAATGTTGATTTGATTTCCTAGTTTAAAATTTAGAAATAAATATGATTTTATAAAATTTGAGTGAGTGATAAGGTGACATGTAAATGACTCTCAGTGATTTGCTTAATCAGGATCAACTATACAAGGAACTCTACTGACATCACCTCTGGGTTAGCAAGATGGTGACATGTGGATAACTCTCATTGATATACTTACTTAGGATCAAACCTAAAATTAACTCTTATAACATCACTATCAAGTTAATGGGAGGGTGAAATTTAGATGGCTTGAAGTAATCTACTTACTTGAGATCAAATGCATAAGGAAATCTATTGATTTCACCATTAGGTTATCAAGATGGTGATACATGGGTGGCTCTCGATGATCTACTTATTTGAGATTGACCGTACAAGGAACTCTATTGACATCACCTCTAGGTTAGTGGGATGGTGAAATATAGACAACTCTTAAATATTGTATTACTTGGGATCAAATGTACAAGTAAATATATTGATGTCACTGTTAGGTGAGTAGGATGGTGACACGGGGATGGTTCTCAGTGATCTTTTTGCCTAGGATCAATCCTATAAGGAACTCTAATAATGACACCTACAGATGACTTGTGTTCTTTACTTTGGATTTGGGTGAGTGGAAAATTACCATGTGGAAAAAGTAGATGAGCTCTGAGCATGTTTTAAGTAATCCTTTAAGCATAGAATAACATGTTTGAGACAAATGTAGGCAAATAACCAACTATAATAAAAACATGTTAGCTCGATTATCCCATAAATCAAAATATGACAAGTACATAAAAGCCTTTTCAAATTTAAATAAAATCAAAGGAAAAAAAATCATGTATATTGCTTATTCATAACTTCAATTCTCCTTCTTAGATATTGGGGACTTTATAGATTTAGAAACCTTTTGTAAAGGTTGAAACTTTCAGGTTATGTAAGAATGTCACCCATCTCAGATGGATAAAGTAGGGCCTAGTAGTGAATAATCTACAAATATTTTCCAATTATCTCATGATCATATGAAAAAAATAGGAACACTATGGTGAGGCATATTAGTTCCATTAGTCTAAATAAATCATAAAAATTATATAAATCCAAGGTTTAAGATAAATCAAAATGATCGTTTAAAATTTGATTTTTAAATTTCAAATTTTTATAACTTTTAGACTTCAAAGATAAACTTTATACTTATGAAAATTAAGACTAATGTCATGAATTCCTAAGGTTATAAGGAACCTAAATAAATATATTTAAGTAATGGTGGGTCCCCATCTAAAAAATTGGGGTGTGTGTTAGGGCAAAACAAATGGTGACTCAATGGGGAAAATATTCATGAGTATTTTGAGAACCCAAAATATTAGTAGTGTACCATAGTATAAATTCAGTGCTAAAAAGAAAAAGAAAAATAAAATAGACCTTTAAAAGGACTTATACTTCCTCATGGAACATAATAACCCTTTCCATTCCTTGGATCTATATGTGATTTTGTGAGTTTATTTCCCCTTTTTTTGAGAGTTTTGACAAAGTCCTAGATAAACACAATATATTACATTTTGACATCAACTTTTATAACCAAATAGTAAGAGAATCCTAGGAATTGTTATGATACAAGCCAAGTGTCCATATACCTAATAAATATACCTTTGAGTCCACTCAAAACCTTGCTCTACTACTAGCTAGGTGTCCATATCACTGGTAGAGATTACTTGAATTTCCCATCTTCTATCAGTTTGTATGATGACTTATTTTTTGAAACATAGATAAAATAAGGGTTGGGAATCACTATTGGTTGGGTGTATGTATAAGAAGAATTATTTTGATAAATAAGTCCTTGTCAATGTGTATCTATTTCTATTTTTATTATCTCACATTCAAGTTTTAACATGTAGTAGTGTAGTTAATCTTTGGAAATGGAAAGTGTTTCTAAAATTTTCATGACTATATTAGAGTAATTCATAGAGGTATATTAAACTAATTCATTCCAAATAGAGCCTAATTCAATCATAACATATACCTCAATCCCATAAGATCGAGTACTTCTAGAATAAATCCTTATGAAAACAAATTATGTTCACTTGTAAATCATCCCCTTGTTTTTGGCATGTCTTTGGTAATTCCAACATAGGAAATTAGTGGGTTTATTTTGTAATTTACAAAACTACTCTATAAATCAAAACAACTAATCTACTTGAAGTAAAATGCATAAAATAGGAAAGACTAATCCTAAAAAGTAATAAATCTAATCTAAAAATTAGGAAATATAATCTAGAATGAAAGAAATATAATCTACTCCTAGTCTACATATCCACTTATAGTTTAATCAAATGCATATCTAAGCTGAGTAGCCATGAAATAATTTTTCAAAATTTATCCATTGACTAGAAAGGTGAGGTAATTACATTTGAGATATTTTAATCAGAAGACATTATTACCTAGGATATCTGATAGAACCAATCCAAAAAGGAGTGAACTTATCATGTTCTTCCTTTTTCTCATGTGACTTATCCCATAAAAGTACTAGGTATAAAATATTGAATGTCTTGATCTTAGATCTTTTATCAAACCATCATGTGACAATATCATGATGTTTACTGAAGTTGTGTAATGCTTAAGTTCTTGCATATTCCATATGGATTATATCAAGTAATATAGATTGTATTATTTTGTCTTCCCCCATGTACTTTTTCATGAAATGGTACATTGGTATTTTAATAAGCTCTGAAGTGAATGAGTAAAGATATAAATATTTATTGAAGTCTAGGCTAATCAAAATAGGAGCCCGAGTAATGGCAGTCTTGATATCTTGAAAAGCTCTCTTAGCTCTATTGTCCACTCCATCTTGGAATATTTATTTAGCATAGAATTCAATAGATTAAAAATATATATAAATACATAAATGAATTTCCTTACAAATTTAATATTACCAAATAAGTACTTTGATTCTTTCTTATTATTGGGAGGCATCAACTTGAAGATGTCTTAAACTTATTCTAAATCAATAGAGATCATATACTTAGTGATGACATGGCCTAGTAATTTCCCCTTAATGAACTCAAAGATAATATTATTTTGATTAAGAGAGACTCCATATCTTTGAAATCTATTAGATACTCTTTATAGGTGATTAGCATGATCAACTCTATCTTTAGAGTGCACGATGAGGTCATATATGTATATGATGATGCATTTGATAGTAAGTATTTGAAGGGAAAATACCATCACTCTCTATAAGGTTGATCAAGTGAATTAATTGGGTCAAAATTCATCCTTTTATATGCAAAGGTTACCCACTTGGTGGTAAAGGTAGTCTTCATTCTATCTTCTACTTCTACTTCTACTAGTACTTGATTGTAACCTGAGAATCCATCCAAGAAAAACATCATCTTAGATCCACTTACCATATGAATTAACTCATCCAATAAAGGGAGGGGGTAATTATATTTATTTGATACTCTATTTAGGTTCTTGAAGTCAACACAAAGTTTAATTTCTCTATTATTCTTCTTGACTAATATTAGGGTGGCTACCCAAGTTGAATGCCTAATTTTAAAGACAATCTTAACATCCATTAAAAAAACCTCTATCTAGATGAGAGGTTTAAGTATTAGATTAACTGGACTATATCTCTTCTTAAAATTATTGTGTTTTGGCTTCAATGGAATGGTGTGGGTGATGAATCTAGGGTCAAATATTTTCAAGTATTCATATGTCTAGGAAATCACATATTTATATTATGTCAATAGATTCTTCAATTTTTGTTTCTCACTTTTAGTATAGATCAAAAAAATGTTTAAATATTGAGGATGTTGGTGATGGCCCAAATTTTGTTTAGTGGAATCAGACTCAGATGCTTTTTGCTACTTCTACTTTGAGCTTGTGAATCTATGTCAAAACCTCACTCTAAGGAAATCATTCCTAGAGGGATGTGGGTTTACTTTAGTTGTAGGAAAAATATCTTTTCCCAGGTCTTAATTATGCATAGGATACACATCTTTCTCCTTTATTATTTGAGTTTCAAAAATCCCAAAACTACTCATGAATTGAACAATCTACTGATCATCCTCAAATACTTGAAAGTTGTGCACATTATATAGAATAGAGGAGCAATGAATCAGCTCCATAAAGAATTTATACATTTTATATTCTTGAAGTGGTGCCAAATTGGCAATTGAAGATGCCAATGAATCAACCATCTAATTTTGTTCTCTTGGGATATCCCTAATGTTGAATGCTCCAAATGACTAAATCAGGTCCCATGATCAATGTTTGTATTTCTTCAAGTATGTAATCTTGCATTGATATTTATTTCTAATTTTGTTGATAACCAGCTTAGAATCATCAAATATTCAAAAAAAATTGAAGTTATGTTTTAGCATTAATTGTAAACTAAGTATTAGAGCTTCATACTTAAATCTATTATTGGTGTAATAAAATTTCAACCTAAAAGTATTAGGTACTACTTTCCAACCATATCGATCAGGGCTATTCCAATACCATAACCTTGTTTTGATCTAATTTTGTCAAAATGGAGAGTCCATAACTGAGGACCTTAAATTTTTTTTCATTAATTTCTTACTTGGTAGTAAATGTATACACCCCTACATGTAGAGATGAAAAGTCAACCTTCTCATTATTGACTTTGTACTCTGTAATCAAGTACTTCATCTATGGTTCTTTATCCACTTAGGTTTGATTGGCTACTCCTTTCTAGGGTACCCACATGTGTAAAAAATGGTGGCCATATATCCATTCAATGTCTTGGACTAATCTCGACTCACCAATAGGCCCTAGGATTATGTAATGTCAAAAACCATGATATCAATGTAATTGTGTACATGTGGTTCTAATGCAAGATGTATGTGCACATTAGTCAACTCTCCAACACATGGGTTATAAAACTTGTAAAACTATAGGAACACACTCTTTGACTTATCTGGCATTAAATATAGCTTCTTGTAAATATTTGTCAGCATCACATTAGTTGAGGCACCTAAGTCAACCAAGAAATTTTGAATATTTTAACCTAACATTTGGATGGTTAGTAGAAATGGTGGTACTTCAAGTTTGTCTTTAAATACCATCATGTTACATGTGTAGCTTTGCACTTGTTTAATGATGAACTTCTAGTTAATACCTTAAGCAATAACACCCTTTATTTTGTGATCTAGGCCAACTCATGAAGATTGATGTTAGCCTTGATCTTCTTCATATTCTCAACAATTTTATGCCAACCTTTATTGTGGGACTTTGTAATCTGTAACTACTCATCCATATTTGGGGGAGGTGGATTATTGTTGGCCTTATAATATGGAAGAGTAGTAGCATTATTATTTGTAAGTGTTGAAGTATTAATAGGCTAATTTCTCCTCAGATTATAATTATTCCTATATAACTACTAGAATGCATGGATCTCATCTGTATTATTCTTTTATTCATTCTCATCCTCTACTAGGAATGAGAAGTCATAGGTATCAAATACCATTACTATGTTGGGATGTCCTAGAATAGTAGAAGAAGATGGTTTTTCCAAGTTAGAAAAACCTTTTTGCCTACCCATATCATTCTAAAAGATCTTGAATGTAGTGCAAAACTATATGTAGTCTAGCTCATCATGTTTTGTTATGTTATGAACTTGGAGCTAGGTAGGAAGATATGCTTCCATGATATTTATTTATAACACCCTATTAGGTGGTTATTTTTCTATATTGTGTCCAGATATATTGAAAGGCCTATTGTACCTTTAGAATCTAAAGTTTTGATTAGTATTATGTCCTCTAGTGTACCCATGAAATTTTGTACATTTGTTAACTCATAGCTTAATTTATTCACCACCATATGAATATATGCTAATTCTATTTTTTTGGAATCAAAATTAGTACCTTGTGTAGTAGTAGTATTGACTACTATCAAGGAATAATTATGGTTTTGATGGTTAGGCACAAAATTATTTAAGAAACTAATGTGTTGATTGGGTGGAACATGGGTTAAAGGCACATATGAGTATAATTGGTTTTGGGTTTGGGCCATAGTATTCTAATTCATGTTTGGGATGGGATGAAAGTCAAAAATATAAGACTAAGGCTAAGTGGGCCAATGATTTCATCTATGGGTTCAATTATTTATCTACATTGATAACTTCAACACAATTCAAAGGCAAGGTATCAACATCAACTTTACATATAAAAATAACATTCATAGGGTCCAGGGTGTTTTTATATATTTTGAGGGCCAAAGTCTCAGTAGGTTAGTAGTTAGTTTCCATATGGGTATACATGTTTTGGAACATAACATTGAAGGCTTAGATTGGCACATTTGATTCTCTTCTCATGATTGTAAGGGGTTGGTAATTAAACAACACTTACACTGGTGACTTGGCTAAACTATGTCAAAAAGGTGTTTTGATATTGATCTCAAGATGTAAGTGATCAATCTAGGACGTTAAAAAACTAGTCATATGAAACATCTTGAAATGTGAATAGAAAAAATATGCATGCCACATCTTTGTGGGTTACATTCAATATTCCTAGGGTGGTATTCAAGGCCTTTATATATTGATAAGTCCTAAGGGATAAAAAGAAGGAAGATGCTTCTCAATATTTTTAGGTAAACCATGCACAACCCTAATGATGTTGATGTATAATTGGCTAGTTAGGTTGGAGATTGGGCCATTGGGAATAGTGGAAGATGGGGTTGTCTACTTGGGGAGAATGATTGGTATCGAGGTCCTATCCTAACTCCTTTATTAGACCTAAATTTTCTATGGATTTCCAAATGCAATTATAACAAGTTAGTGTAAAAAATAAACCTTCTTAATATTTTAAGTGTTTCCAATGTAACTCTAGTGATTATTTTCAAATAAATACAAGTAGAGGCATAAAGGCCTTCTTTCTAGTGATACATGAATTCCCATTTATGTGGGTTTTATGAATAACCTAAAAACCTGATGAGATAAGATCTAAAATATTAGGATCTATGAATAAAACTCACTCCAAGGCACAAGTTATGGGGTATTAGGTTTTGGAAACAACTTGTTGGTGGAATAATGGTGAATACAATAATTTATTTATCACAGATGAGTTTGGACATGGATGAATCTAAATATACTTTGATATGAGTGGATTGATGATGGATCTAACCTTTGGTGTGTAGGACAAAAATAAATTAAAAAGAGGGGAAGATAAAGTAAAAAATAAGGTTTGTAGACCAAGCAAAATGAAACCTTTCTAAGGTGACACTTGAATTAAAGGTTGGATAAATTATCAAAAACCAATGTTTGTTGTAATATGATAAGATAACACCAACAATCAAGAATAATTAGACATCTAAGGAAACAAGAAATATCATAAAATTAATCATAAATCAGCAAAGGTTGCCACATTTGCAAAATCACATTATCACATATGCAATGGGGATTATGATTAATATACAAAAGGTAATTAAAATCAAAATAACATAATAAAAATAATTGTATTGAAAATACCAATCATGAAAAACTATAAAACTAAAAGACTATAATGACATAACTTATTACACAATCCATAGGTTTGGATAAGAATCAAGATTTGCACATCAAGAATAACTGTAAAAATTTTCATTAGAATTTCCTATTAATCTCAATAGCCAAAATCCTCACTTTGAGATCAGGAGGATACAAATATTTATAGTCTTGGGGAAGGGGAGGGAATCATCATCAAAGTGAAGTGTAAAATTATATCTCCAGAAATAGCATTGTATGCCAATAATCATGAAAAATGTATGTTTAAAAATATAATTGTATGCCAATTTTAACGTGAAGCACGAATGTACAATGGAATTTCTCTGAATAGAATTTTGTGACTAAAATACAATATGCACATGAAACATAAATTAGGAACCAATGTTATAATTTATCAAAACATGTACATAGATGTGTATTTTTAGAGGGGTGATGATGTGGCATAGCCAATAGAATAAAACTATGGTTGAATAAAAACCATAGGAATTACAATGTAGTTGATGGAACATGCACTATCACTGTATATGTGGTAGAAGTTGTCTTCAATGTAGTCATAGAAAATAATTGCATGTATTAATATTATAATTCATGTGAATAATAATTGACTTCACTATTCTTTTTATTGTACTTTGTTCTTTCCCTTTTTATTTGAACACCAATTTTTTCAAATTTTTATTACCATGTGGTCTCATTTACCTTCTCCCAGGTAGGCAGTCATCATAGTATGATAGATTTATCTTTTTCACTCTTTTAGTATTAGAATTGGTGTTTTTATTATTTAATTATGTGGATGAGTGACATGTGTTCATGTATCATTAATCCATTTTCAATTTTGTTATGGCTTACTACACTTTGTTCCTTTGGTTGCGGATTAGTAGGATGATGACACTTGACAAGATCCTGATGATTCACTTGATGGTAAAGTTTGTGCATGGAAATGTGTTGAAATCAATTCCAAGTGAGAATAAAGGTGAAATGTGGATGGATCTCAGTGATTCACTTATCTAGAATCAATTGTATAATGAAATTTTTTGACATCACCTCTAGGTTAGCAGGATGGTGACATGTGGATAATTATCAGTGATTCACTTTCTCGAGATCAACCATATAATTAAAATTTTTGATGTCACAATAATGTGAGTAGGATAGTTAATCATGGATGGTTCTTGATGATTTGATTTCCTAGGATCAACCATAAAATGAACTCTACTAATGTCACTATTAGGTTAATGGGATGGTGACACATAGATGGCTCTTGGTGATCCACTTTCTTAAGATCAACCATATAAGTAAATTTGTTGACACCACCTCTAGGTTAGTAGGATGGTAACATGTGGATGGCTCTCAATGATCCACTTACATGGGATCAACCTTATGAGCAACTCTACTAATGTCACCACCAAGTAATTGGGATGATGACATGTGGATGACTCTCAATGATCTACTTGTTGGAGATTTGTCAATGATATCATGGTGAAGTCATGGAAGTGTCCTAGTGAGTGGATGAAGTGATTTGATATTCCAAGTAACAATGATAAAGTGTGTAATGTGCTTGTTCTAGTATGTTTTATGTTGGCATGGTTGATCTTTAGTTTTGGCATGATTAGAGATGTTCAAGGATGAGTATGGTGGTTGAAGAATGTGAAAAAGGTCCCTATGATGTTATCTATGCTTTGAGATCTTGTGTTCACAAGTGGTATTCATCTGATTATCCATAGTTTTTATCTGGATACTCTAGGTCTAGTGGTAGAAAGTTTGAGTAGGTAATTTGATGATGTCACCATTTCTACATGTGAATGAGTCAAGGGGAACTGGTTATATGGTTGTGATCATAGTAGTCCCTAGTTATTATGTACCAAATATTAAGTCATGAATAAAAGTGAAGTCAAATATATGAGGGTGCAAAGTTGGCTTCTTAGTCAAAATTCATTGATTTTCCCATACTTAGCCAAATTTGTAGTTGGACAGAAAGAGTTGAGTAAGCATGTTGATGAGGTCAGCATTCACAGATGTGGATGTTTCAAGAAAATGTGATCACATGGGTTTGTTTAGTTTTAGACCTAGTTTATTTTCACTAAAATTTAGATCATGCACTATAACAGGACAAAATATATGCATATATAAAGTTGGGCTCTTAGGTAGTTTGATTGTGTTTTTCCATACTTATCCAATTTTACAATGTGACAGAAAGATCCAATTGAGAATTTTTATGGTGTTTTATATTTCACATGTGAATGTGTCAAAATAAATTGATCATATGGGTGTGTTTAGTTTTGATCCTACTTCATTTACACTAAATTTGAGATCATGCACTAAAACATGTCAAAAGTTATGTAGGACCAAATTTGGTTTCCCAGACATATTTTGACATACTTGACTTTGTGATAGAAGATTTTGATAAGCATATATAATGGAATTATATATCACATCTATATATTTGGATTTGAAGATCTGAAAGTGAGTACAAACAAAAATATTGAGATCCAAAGTTAACTATGTTTTCATATATGTTCTATAAGTGACTCAAGAAGGGTATACGAGCTCATATAGATGTTTTTTTGATGTTTCATAGTTAATTGGATATTGGGGAGTGTTTTATAATATATGATAATGTTATATGTGAATTTTTAAGGTTTGACACATCTTATGGAGTATGAATAAAGGTCTTAAAGTTGACTGTGTTTTCATCATAATGATTGTGTGTATAGAGAAGTGTTTGAGCTAATTGGGCATTAGTAGAAGAGTGTTTTTGTGACTATGATCATTTGAGAATGTCCTAGGTGACATAGGTAGTGGAACTATATATTTTAAATGGTCTTGTGTTCTTAATTTTCTTGAAGATATATCAAAAAGGGTGAATGGGTCTCCATAGGACCTAAAAGTAGCTTAGGCCTATTTTTGAAAGGGGGTTATGCTTAAGTATGACCCATATGAGATACCTTAAGGGTGAAGTAATTTAGTGTGGATTAAAATATTATTATGGACTTGATAATTAATTATTATTATATATATTGTGAAACCAAATATGTTGGGTTCTAGGTTTTAGTAAGTGAGATATTGGAGAGAGGCTTGTGTGTGTGGAGCAAAGGATAGGTAGTGTTCTTGTTGGTGAAGTTATTGAGAAAAATAGTTGGTTGATTGGGTGTATGACTTATGGGTCATGTTACTAATGTCAAGATAGTTATCTTTTAGTTTTTGGATATGAAAATAAGTTTGAGTGTGCATATGCGGATAGTTTGAGTGAAGAAGGAAAGAGTTTGTGGCATGCCTATGTGATAGGCTTGTTTAAGAAAGAGAGAGATTATGTAGGGGTCAAATAATCAAGAGGTCTATCATCAGGTGTTGTAAACATCTGATCTAAGTTAGAAATGTTCTTTCTAAGGAGGTTTTAAAGGACGTGATCTTCCTTAGGGGTAGTTGTTCCTTATGAAACATGGTTTCACTAAATACCTTTGATTAGAAGGACTTGATCAAGGTGAAGGTCAAAAGGACTTGATTAAAGGTTCCTGATCAAAAGGAATTTATTAATATATTATTTGTGATCATCTTATAGGATAGTATTCCATGTGTTTTTAGGCTTGAGAGTAGGTTTTATTCCCTAAGAGGGTTTCCCATATAGATATTATGTTGGGTAGGTGATCTTGCATTATGTTCATTATTCACTACTATGAATGATCTGTATGCTTCACGAATATTTTTTTTTAATGCTTAAGTATTTTCAAAGGTTTGGAAATTGATTTGGATTATTTTCCACCATTGATTAATCTCCACCTCTTAGTGGATTGTACCTATAAAAATTGGTATTAGATTAGGTCCTTCATGCAAAGTTTAACTAGTTGAAGGTGATCAAGGGTAAAATGGTTAACAAAGAATTATGGCTTGTATTCAAGACAATATAGTTTGTGATTTATCATAAGTGAAGACACAAGTATAAAATGTAGAGGTAATAGTCAATAATCTACAGTTTATGATAAGTAAAGATCTCAATCAAAATAAATTCATGACTTACTCAAATGTGATCCTTTCAAAAGATAATAGGGATTTTAGATCCACCAATAATCAAGATTTAAAATCTATTAAGCGGTGATGGTCAAGAGAAAATAAGATCAAACATGAACAATGTCTTCAATGGGTATTGCTTCTCCTAAAATCAATTTGGTCATAGATATAGGAATTGATCTCTCTCTCTAGAGATCAAAAGGGATCTCATATGCTATAATTGTAACCAACAAGGTCATATAACTAAAAAATATAGAAGATCATTTTGTAAAAAATATATACAAGTCATTGACACCATTAAATGGTTGAATGAGACTAAGCCTAAAGAGGAAAAGAAGCAAAATCCAAGCAGACCACCAAAGGAAGAGTCATTGTTTATTCAAACAACCTTAAATACTCAAGAAGATGAGAATAAGAGATGGTTCATAGATATTGGATGCTCAAATCATATGATAGGAGAAAGTTTATTTCTCTAAAGAAGACCAACTCAGGTGCAATGAGATTTGGTGACAATAAATTTTCTAACATTATTGAAAAAGGTACTGTGAGTTTGGACAATGGTCATATGAAGATTGATAATGTCTTGTATGTGAAGGTTTGAAACATAATATTTTAAGTGTAAGCCAAATGTGTAAGCAAGGAAATGTTGTAACTTTTCATGATGATGTATGTGAAGTAAGAAAGGCAAAATCTAATAGAGTAGTTGTAAAGGTTCATAAAATAGATAATAACATGTATGTATTCCATGAATCCCAGAAGGAGAAGTGCTTCATGAGTCATTTGGAAGAAAGTTGGCTTTGGTATAAATGTCTTGGACATATAAATTTTGATAATATGGTAAAGATTATTTTAAAGGGGTTGGTAATTCATATGCCCAAGATTTCTAAGATTCCTCATTCTATTTGCAAGGTATATCTTCATGGGAAAAAAACTAAGAGAAGATACAAAAACAAGGAATTTTCTACTACATCGCCATTGGAGTTGATCCACACTGATCTATGTGGACCTATGAGAACTCAAATTATTCAAGGTAATAGTTACTTCATGCTTATAATTTATGATTTTACTAGGATGACTTGAATATTCTTTCTTAAATAAAAATTTGAAACTTTTGAAAAATTTATGGCACTCACAGCTCTTTTTTAAAATGATAAATGTTCAAAATCAAGTGTGTGAGATTAGACAGAGAAGGTTAGTTTTTGTCTCATAATTTTTATGATTTATATGATGAACATGGGATAAGAAGAAAATATTCTACTACAAAACACCACAACAAAATGGTGTGGTTGAAAGGAAGAATAAGACTATTATTGAGATGGGTATAACCAGATTAAAGATGCAAAAATATCATATGGATATTGGGAAGAGGCATCCAAGACATCTATGTGCATCCTAAATATGTGTAAAATTAGAGTAAATTGTAATAAGACTCCTTATGAGTTATGGAAGAATAGAATAGATAATTTCAAACATTTCAGAGTGTTTGGGAGAAAGTGCTTCATCAAAAGAGATGAATATAATCTTGGAAATTTTGATTCAAGATATAATGAGGGTATTTTTAGGTTATTATTATATCATTACTTTCTATAGATGCTTCAAAAATAGACTTCATAAGATTTTTGAAAGTTTGAATGTAAGCATAGATGAGACAAGCAAAGTCAAGAAGCCAAAATTGTAGGTAAGTGATTCAATTCATACTGTTGTTACAAAAAATGATGAGTTATCTATTCAAATAGATGATGAAGATGAAGAGGAGGAAGAAAGACAAGATACTAAAACTCCATCTAGAAGAATTTAGAAATATCATCCAATCTCTTAGATTATTGGAAATGTTGATGCATGTTTGCAGACTAGCAATAGAATGTTGATTAATCAAAATCAACAAGACTCAACTCTGTTATCCATGATTGAACCTAAAAAATTTATGGAAGCTATCAAAGATGAAAATTATAATGATTCAATTGATGAAGAAATTTATCAAATAGAAAGGAATGAAAAACGGGACTTAGTTCCTAGACCAAAAGATACAGATGTGATAGGTACCAAATGGGTTTTCAAAAACAAGATGAATGAGAAAAGAGAAGTCACAAAAATTAAGGCTATATTGGTGTGTAAATGATATGCTCAAGTTGAAGGAATAGATTTCGATGATAATTTTGATCCTAAGGCAAGGATGGAAGCAATCAGACTCTTTTTAGCATATGCATGTTTCAAAGGTTTTAAGGTATATCAAATGGATGTGAAATCTACATTCTTGAATGAAAAATTAAAATAAGAAGTCTAAATTAAGTTACCTAAAGGATAATTCATGTCAAGTAATCACTATTTTGTGTGTAAATTGAAGAAGGCTCTGTATGGTCCTAAACAAGCTCCTAGAGCTTGGTATGATAGGCTAGATACATATATTTTGAGTCAAGGTTTTAAAAGGGTGATAGTTGATAGTAGTTTTTACATTAAGACAAAAGGTAATCATTAATTGATAGTTGTTGTATATGTTTATGACATAATTTTTGTATTAAACAATGATAAATTGGGTAGACAATTTGTAGATACTATGAAGACTGAATTTGAAATGTCAATGTTGGTAGAACTATCTTACTTCTTAGGATTACAGATTAATCAAATTGATATAGGAATTTTCATTTCTAAAGATAAATAAAAAAGTATATTTTAAGGAAGTTTGACATGATATATTGTAAACCAATGGTTACTCCAATGATCAAAAGATGCAAGTTAAGTAAACTAGATGACTCACCAAAAGTTGATGAAACTTTGTATTGGAAGTCTTTTATAGTCTACTACATCTAGGATTGACATCATGCAAGCAATAGGTCTTGTAGGAATGTTTTAAGATGATCATATAGAATCTCACTTAAAATCAGTCAAACAGATCTTAAGATATCTCAAAGGCACCTTAGACTATGGTTTATGGTATCCTATGAATAAAGAATTCTCTTTGAAATCATATACTGATGTTGATTGGTTAGGATGTGTGGATGATAAGAAGAGTATCAGTGGTGGGCTATTCTTCATGAGAGAATGTTTTTTGTCTTGGATAAGCAAGAAGTAAGCCTTAGTGTCTATATCAACTATAAAATTTGAGTATATAGTAGCGACCTCTTGCTACACACAAGTCATGTGGAAGAAATAAACTTTGGAAGATTACAAGGTAAGACAAAATGGACCTTGTCCTATTTATTGTGATAATACTAGTGAAATTAGTATATCAAAGAATTATAGTATGCACTCAAAAAATAAACACATTCCTATTAGATATCATTTCTTGAGATAACAAGTGATTAATCAATGTGTCAAATTGGAACATGTTCCTAAAAAAGACTAGCTTGCAAATATTGTGACCAAACCATTATCAAAAGCTAATTTTGAGTATCTAAGATAGAGCTTGCATATTATTTATTTATCTATGAATAAATATAATGTATATGGTTAATGGGGAGCAATAAGTTCATAATCTTTCTCCAGAGGTTTGTAAAGAAGCTATATTGCAGATATAGAACTAGTGGTCATGGAAGTGTCTTGAGAGAGAAGGTAGTAAGCATGTATGGTGATTCTTCATGGTGTGTAGAGATCTAAAGATGATAAAATGGTGAAATGGATCAAAAATATTAGGGGGATTCACTCTCAAATGTTTCTTGGTGAGTACCATCATATTTTAGTGTGTTGTGTGTTCTGTCTTCATTGGTTGCAGTGCTTGGTTGAAGTAAGTGTTGGCATAGAGAAAGAAGGATGTTGTCAAGGAAAGAAGAGGTAGGATCAAAGTAAGGGGGAGTTTGTATCATATTTATAAGATGGTAATTTTATATTTTATATTATTTATAGGTCCTTAGGATCAATTTTTTCCCACTTTGTCATTGTGTCAAAGGGGGAGAAAGTTTCTATTGTGCGAATGCTTGAAGAGAGATAAGGTGAGATATATATTGTTATATATGATGTATATTGACATCAATGACAAAGGGAAAGATTATTGGATATTTATCAATGATGTCATGGTAATGTCATGGAGGTGTCTTGGTGAGTGGATAAAGTGCTTTGATAGCCCTACGTAACAATGACAAAGTCTACAATGTGTTTTTTCTAGTGTGCTTTATGTTGGCTTGGTTGATCTTCAGTTTTGGCATGATTAGATATTTTTAGGGAAGATTATGGTGGTTAGATCATGTGAAAAAGGTCTCTTAATATGTTATCTATGCTTTGAAAGCTTGTGTGTATAATTATTAGTCATATGGTTGTCCATAGTTTTTATCTAGACACTTTGGGTCCAGTGGTAAAAAGTTTGAGTACGTAGTTTGATGACATCACCATTACCACATGTGAATGAGTCAAGTGGAGATAGTCATATGGTTGTGATAAAATTAGTCCTTATTTATTATGTGCTAGATCTTAAGTCATGTATTAAATCATGGTTAAATATATGAGGGTGCAAATTTGGATTCTCAGTCATAACTCATTGATTTTCCCATAGCCAAATTTGTAGTTGGCCAGAAAGAACCAAGTAAGCATGTTGATGAGGATAGCATTCACACATGTGGACATTTTTGGGGAAATTGATCATATGGGTTTGTTCAATTTTGGACATAATTTATTTGTGATAAAATTTAGATCATGAACTATAGCATGATAAAATATATGCATATGCAAAGTTGGGTTCCCAAGCAATTTGATTGTGTTTTTCCATAGCTAATTTTGTAATGTGACAAAAAGAGCCAAGTGATCATTTTTATGGTTTTATATCTTTCACGTGTGAAGGTGTCAAAATTAATTGATCATATTGGTTTATTCAATTTTGATGCTAGTTCATTGGCACTAAATTTGAGATCATGTGCTAAAGCGTGGCAAAATCTATGTAAGAGAAAAGTTGGTCTCCTAGACATATTTTGACATAGTTGGCTCTATGAAAATATTTTGAGAATGTTATTTAATGGTGTTATATCTTGCATGTGTGAGAGTTATAAGATTAGTGTGTTACATGGTTGGATTATTCTATCTGAGGAGATCATCTAGTCCAATTTTGAGATCTTTCATCAAAGCGTAGAAGAAGTTATTAAGGATAAAAAATGGCTACTCAGGCATATTGATAGGGTCCCCATAGTCATTTTTTAAAGTGTTAAAGATCAAGCAATATCAATGGTGTGTGTTACTACAAGAAGTCAGGAAGTAGTGAGATGAGGATAGTGGCATGATGTTTAATGACTAAGCAAAGGTATATGATAAGGATCTAATGGTGAGTAGGTGTGAATATAGTTGATCGAATGGTGAGTGTTGATCATTAAATACCTAATTGATCCATAGAGATCGATGGAGCATGTGGGGTCAAGTTTTTAAGGATGCACAAGATGTGGTTAAAGTGATATAGGTTTAATGATTATGAATTGGCACTTATGTGTTAAAGATCAGAAGAGATTGACTGTGCATATTCAATTTGAGCAACTAGTTCATGAGATTTGAGCTTAGTGTCTAAAGTTTAACTGTGACCATTTACATTTGAATATTTGAATCTATGAAGGAAAGACCAATGTCTAGTTTTTGGACCATATCTTTTGATATAAAATGAATTTACTATTTTATTAAAAAGAAAAGTGGTAGAGAACTCTAAGGTGCATCTATTTATATGGATTTGAAGATATATAAGTGAGTACAGACAAAAATATTAAGCTCCAAAGTTAACTATGTTTTCATAAATGTTCTTCAAGTGACCCAAGAAGGATATTCAAGCTCATATAGATGTTGATTCGATGTTTCATAGTTAATTAGATATTGGGGACTATTTTAGACTCCATGAGAATGATTTTCATGAATTTTTAAGGTTTGAAACATCATATGAAGTATGAATGAAGGTCTTGAAGTCAACTATGTTTTCATTCATAATGACTGTGTGTATAGAGAAGTGTTTGAGCTAATTGGGCATTAGTAGAAGAGTGTTTTTGTGACTATGATCATTTGAGAATGTCTTAAGGGACATAGGGAGTGGACATATGTATTTTTAAATGGTCTTTCATTCTTAATTTGCTTAGAGATATATCAAAAAGGGTGAATGGGTCTCCATAGGACCTAAAAGTAGCTTAAGCCTATTTTTGAGAGGGGATTATGCTTAATTGTGACCCATATGAGATACCTTAAGGGTGAAGGCATGCAATGTGGCTGAAAATATTATTATGGAATTGATAATTCATGATATATATATATATATATATATATATATATATATATATATATATATATATATATATATATATATATATATATATATTGGAACCAAATATTTTGGGTTCTAGGTTTTATTAAGTGAGAGATTGGAGAGAGGCTTGTGTGTGTGGATCAAAAGATATGTAGTGTGCCTATTGGTAAAGTTACTGAGCATAATATTTGGTTGATTGGGTGTATGACCTATAGTTCATGTTCCTAATGTCAAGATAGTGATATTTTAGTTTATGGATATGCAAAGAGGTATGAGTGTGTAGATGAGAACAATTTGAGTGAAGAAGGAAAGAGTTTGTGGCATGCCTATGTGATAGGCTTGTTTGAGAAAGAAAGAGATTTGTGCAGGGTTTACATAATCAATATGTCCATCATCAATTATTTTAGACATCAATTCTAATGTGGAATTGTTCTTTCCAATGAGGGTTTAAATTAATTGATCTTATTTAGGGGTAGTTGCTCCTTGTGAAACAGGGTTTTACTAAAGACCTTTGATCAAAAGGACTTGATCAAGGTTGTAGGTCAGAAGGACTTGACTGAAGGTTCTTGATTAGAAAAACTTGATTAGTCTCTTATTTTTTATCATCTTATAGGATAGTATTCCATGTGTTTTTAATATTGAGAGCGGGTTTTATTCCCCAAGAGGGTTTCTCACGTAGATCTCATGTTGTGTAGGTGATCTTCCATTATGTTCATTATTCACTACTATGAATGATCTGTATGATTCATGAATGTTTGTTTTGAATGATTAAGTAGTTTTAAAGGTTTTGAAATTATTTTTGATTGCTTTCCACTACTGACTTACCCCCCATCTCAGTGGATTGTACCTCTAACACTGCTTGCCTGAGATCAATCATATAAGGAATTATACTACCATCACCTCTAGGAAACTTACATTCTTTACTTCAGCTATGGGTGAGTGAAATGATGCCACATGGAAAAATTATATGAGCTTTAGGAATGTTACAAGGAATCCTTTAATTATATAATATCCCACTTGAGACAAAATTTTGGCAAAGAACTAACTAAAAGAAAACACGTCAACCTAGTTAGCTTGTAAATCAAAATCTAACAAGTACATAGAAGTCTATTTTAATTAAAATAAAATCAAAGGAAAAATATAAATCATGCATATTTAATATGCATAAATTTTATTCTCCTTGTCAAATCTTGAGGAATTTAGAGACTTAAAAAACTTTTTCAAAGGTTTAAATCTTTGGGTTACATAAACATGCCACCCATATCAGATAAATAAAACAAGGCCGAATAGTTAATAATATACAAATATTTTCCAATAGTTTAATGATAATATTAAAAACATGGGAACAATAGGGTGAGGAATATTAGTTTTGTTAGTACAAATAAATCATGAAAATTATGAAACCTAAGGTTCAAGATAAATCAAAAGGACCATCTAAGATTTGATTGTCAAATTTCAAATTTATATAACTTTTAGACTTCAAAGATAAACTTAGGACTTATGAAAATTAAGACCAATGTCATGAATATCTAAGGCTATGTGGACCATGAATAAAGATATTCAAGAAACAATGGGTCCCCATTTAAAAAAAAGGGGGTGTGTGTGTTAGGGCATAATAAATATGAAATGGCACACGTTTTCATCAAATGATGGAAGTATTTGTCTAACAAATCTAAGCATAACATGTCTAACAATAATTTATTTCATTTATTCACTAATAGTATTTACTATAAATTACAATATCACGTGAGGACTCTTTCTCTAAAATCATTGAAAGAAGCCCTCGACCAAGCTAAACATCGAGATTTCCTTACATAATAATTTGAGCCTTCACACCTTTCAATAGGAACTAAAATTCTTATGAAAGCTAAAAATTGACATGAAAATAATGATGGGGTGATAAATAAATATGATTCCATATGCATCATTCAATCCATTGCTCTAAGTAACCCCATGGAGCATAATCCTTCATTATCACTTTCAAACAATTCTCATCCTAGTTTTACATTTTCTCAAGTACATAATATAGATGTCTATAAACCACTTTACTTAGCATAAATTAAAAACATATAACATGAAATTCATCATGATATATTTACCCTAATGTACCTACTAAACATTGGTATGATCCCCATAATTTTTTTTGGTTTTATGCAAGTTGGGGATAATCTCTCAAAACTTGTCACCAACTAAGAAACTTTACTATGTATTAACTCCTTAGACATAACTTTGATCATGAATCAATCATACTTACATGTCAATAATATTATGAAATAGTAGATAAATCCCATGAAATGAAAATAAAACATGAGGCCTTAAACCAAAGAAATTCTCATATAGCCATTTACAAGGACCCTCTTACTAATCACCAAGATAACAATAATTAACCTCCCACTACCAACAATGTCAAAATATTGGTTGATCCTAACATAAATGATGATAATGTTTTCAACATCAATAATATGAGGACATTAGTTTCTTATATCTATCATAATCCATCCTCTAACCATAACAATTTATCAAATTTTCACACTGATCGTGACTCTTAACCATCCCATCTCATGGAATTGCGGTGTGGGGAACCAATTTCATCAAATTCAAAAAACCCACAAGTATCAAAACTAATAATGCAAATATACAATACCTCACATACTAATGATATAATTTATCCTACCCTTTCAACTAAAATGCCTCAATTATAAATTTCAAAACCTTATACTATTGGTACTTCTTCCTCTTAAACATAAGAAACAACTAATAATTCAACCATGTAATCTAAAAAAACACAAACAAATACAATTTATCAATCCACATAAATAAATAAAAAAACATGCCTTATCAACATCAATTTCAATCTACTTCTTTTACACCTTCAAAGGATTTATTGTAACAATATGCACCCTTAATCAATATAATTCTAATAGGATATGATGAATGGGATCCTATATTTAAAATTTCACATTTCCCATCTCAAAATCCTTTATAATAACTCATGATAACTTCTCCTCCTCATCATAATTGTCTAATACAACTATTTGAAATGAACATCCCTTCTCCTCTACTTGTGGGGCAAAAAGCTACTTTTTTTAGGATCTAAAGATAACATCCTTTAATAGTGTGAAGAAATGGCTATCAACATTGATGAAATTATATACACCTCTCATTCACTTAAATTCCCTATCTCTTCCATGATTCTTGATGAGATATTACTTCGTGTGGATGATCTTCCCTTGTTCATTAGCATCCAAATAGAAGATATCCAAGTTAAATGTGCATTAATTGATGAAGGTTCAAGCACTTGCATAACTTTCATTGATTTTATTAAAAAACTTAGATATTCTTAATGCAATCTCAAATATACTCAAATCACATGTCAAGGATATGATAGAATACAAATGCCTCATTTATAATGTGTTTGGATCCCTATCATGGTTCCCCTATCATAGTGTGTGTCAAATTCATGATATTTAACTTCCCACTTTCCTATAAGATTTTACTTGATCGACCTTGGACACACCTCATGAGAGAAGTAGCCTTATCAACATGCCAATGTGTTAAGTTTCCTTATAATGGTGATAAATTCAAGATTCAAGGATATAAAAATCCTTTGAATTTTGAATAATTACAATAAAATGGTGTTTTTAAAATACTTACCCTCAAACTTTTACCTAGCATCCCATTTCATGAATCACAACATTCTAATTATCCTGTCAATTCTACTAGAGGTTACACCAATCATCCTAAATTTATAGGTAACATAACATCTAATATTTTAGATTTAGATGATGATGAACTAGATGAGATCAGTATAAAAATTAAAACTTTTGATCTCTCTCCTAACATAATCACTCAATTACCTCCTTCTCTATGACCTTGATCTCATAAAAAACCATTAGATGAGATTTAGATCATTGTAACAAAACTAAAAATTCCATCCATCATACCTCTTTGACTAATAAAATCATTGATGCATGTACTATTGATATTCATACTCCTAATTACAATGATGGGTATTCCTTAGATGATTCATTTTTAGCTATATTTTATTAAGCTAAAAATACATAGATACTTAGATACCATAATTTTTAAAACATTCTCTTAATTATTTTCATGTAGTTCCTTCTCCTTTTATAGTTCCTAATATTGTTTCTTCTTCTAATGTTATATGTTTGATATGGAGCACACACACACTACTCTTATAGTTAATACTAATCCTATTCTAAGTATGTTTATGGAACATGTTATGACAAGACCTTATAGGTTCACTAGATATCATGACCCTTCCAACTTACTTCCTCCATAGATGTTAGCTACACTACATCATCCCATTACAAGCTCATCTTGTGATGTGGCTCAGGATAAAAAAAGATCTTATTCTAAGTTATCCTACTAGGAGTTATGACATATTACCTTTACCTAATCTTAATCCTCTACCAACATGATAGGTAGATGAGCCTTATTGTGAGATCCATAGAATGACCGATCATTGGGCCAAGGATTAATTTGCACATCAGCATCAACAAACCCCAAGTTTTACCTCTACTAAAGATATCAAACCATCATGATCTACTACTAAACATACTTTTTACTTTCATGTTACACATAATCATTCTTATACTTATTACTTACAACTTCGGTAGTACATTGATACACTTCAACTAGAATATGAACAATCTAAAAATAAGAGCTTACCACCTCAAAAGATACTGCCAGAATACATCCCTAAATATTGATAAGTTTAACATCTTTGGCATCAGTATACTACACACCATACATAAATATGTCAAGTGATTTAGTAACACTTTCATGACTTTCTATGGCCTATGCCTTCACTAGATCAACCTCATTCTCCAAAACATTCACAGGCAAAGGTTCTACATTATCCATAGCCTACATATCCTCATAGATCTAAGGATATTCATCATATTTTGACATCAGTTCCTCACATTGATTATATTATGTATGATATGACTCAAGAGCATCATTATTCTTCTAACATACCTACCTTCTCTGTAGACATGATACATCAGGAAGTCTTTTCATGAATTTCTATGAATATTGATGAGACTCTGATTAACATTATAATTCAACTACACAAGGACGTATAAGATGTTATGGATGATATTTTCCCTAGTATATATTAGTATTTGGGAACACTTCATGGTGTTTTCTCACATTATTCATTACATTATTACATTATTTGGATTTCATTTTTAATAATATATGGATCTTATGTTTTAGTTATCATTTAAAAATGTCTTATTGATAAATTTATTTATTTTTTATGTTTTAATTTTATGTCTTATGAATTACTTTCTTTTTCATGGATTAATTTCATGTTTCATTAATTAAATTCATTATCATTTATTTCTCCCCTATTTAGGTGGACTTTTCTTGTATGATTTTTGTGTCATTTTTTCTAAATAATAAAGATAATTATTATTGTAACATGGTTCTAAAAATTCACATCCCATTATTATCCTATCTAAATACCATATGATTAGTTAACAAGCATACTTATCATTATATCACTATATACATATATCTCTTCGATCTCTATTTCCCACCTTATTTTAATTTCATACTAAGTACACATACGGTTAGTATTGAGAACACATAGTGGTTTATAGGCAAGCCTAATTATTTGGTAACATGAAAAAATATCTAAGTATTGTGTGTCCTATAACCAAATCCTAAAATTTATTTATATTTGTTACTTTTATCACTCATGTTTGGTAATTCCAAATCTGTATGGAGGAGGAATAGAAAAATCCATAAAAATTTAAAATCTAATTCATTTTAAACAAAAGGTAATAATAAAAGGCAAAAACAAACATTTAAAAGTAAAAATCACACCAAAAGACATCATTCATATCTTAACACATATCCTATTCTTAATCAAAGATCAAACTCCATAGTTGGCCTCATGATAAAGTTGAGGTCCATTGGGGTGTAGTAGGCTAGTAGAATGGGATAAAAAACATCAAAATTATCTCTAGTGCTACATACTTTCTCACACAAGCACCCAATCTTCACAATATACTGATGGGTCTGTAAGGAGTCTTAAGGAATGGAGAACATGTTGTGGGAAGGTAGGTCCATATTAATTTTCCTGTATATATAACCTTCATGAAATGATCTTACTACTACACTTATTTGCCCATAAATTTTTATGTTTATTACGAACAAATTTTTTTTCAGTTTGACATAAACTAAATTTTTAGTAGTTACCTTTTTACTTAGTATGTCTCATGCCTACTAAAGTTTATTATAAACACCTATGTCATGCTTTCTTCATTCCATATTTCATTAAAACATTCCCACTACTCCTCCTTGATGAATATTGTTTGTTAGTTTATCATGCCCATTTGGTTTCCCCTTTTGTGATTTTTCAATGTAAGACCTTGGAACGGACCAAGCCTTCCTCACAAAATTTCTATTATCATCCATAAAACCATTTTCCATCATTACCACTTAACTCATTAGTTTACCCTTTGTGAGTTATAATGTAAGACCTTGGATATGACTAGGTTTTCCTCACAAAGTATACTCAAAATTTTATACCATGATTATAGTCACAAAAATAACCATACTTATTGATTTTGACATTCTTTTTACACATTTCTCAACTTGATTTAGTGTGTTTTATATCTTATTTTTGTCTTACATGCTCTTCACATTAGATTAAGATGTTTTAAAAATTCCTTTATTTTACATGCTTCCCAACATGATTTAGTGTGTTTTACATTTTTATTTTTACATGAGATTTAATATACATATTATTTGTACATTCTTAATTTTATTTTCTTATAATTATTTTTAACCATGCATTTGTTCACAATTGATAGGAAATAATATAAAATACATCATACATTTTATCATAACATATATCAAAAAATAAAACACATGCTAAAAAAAAAATAAATACATCTATAACATCATGAGTCATAATAAACAAATTAGAGATCTATATATCAATGGATCAAATGTTTCATACAATATAATAACATGTAATGAGAATAGTAAAATAAAAACACTATGGTTGTGGTCCACCCTATCCATTTGATGGATGGGCCACTATCACATCCTGATTTCTCTCTAAGTTAAATAACTTATTTAATATGTGGATTATTATAGTTAATTAGTTGATTAACTAATATTTGATCAAGCTTGATGAGATATGTTGATTATGGGATAGTTGTGTTGCTTGATTTACATGATTAGATATTATTAGTTAGAGATACTTTTGTATTTTGTTCTTTGTGATTATGTTTGGTTATTTTATAGAATTATTTTATGGATATAATGATGTTTTGTGATAACTACCTTCATTGGTATGAGATGGATACATGATAGATTCTTCCCTTAGATCATGGTAGAGGGAGAGTATCATTAGAGAGGATGATTATATGGAGATGTTGGGGGTCGATAGAAAATGAATCCAGAAACCCTTGTACATACCACTTAGCATATCATGTTTCATAATTAAATTGTGGATAACATATCATGTTTTGTGTACTATTATGGTAGGTGTTTTTTAATATGTTTTCTAGTATGATTTTATATTGGTAATGAACATGCTTTTTCATTAAGCAATTTCATTAGTTTAGTGATTGTGTTGGCTTATCATATATGAGGCATTTATTTGACGTAATAGTTGACTAAATGAGTAAATTTGTATATGCAGTGATCATTAACAAGTATAAACAATTTTATTATTATTTACCGATTTGGATAATAATAATTAAAGGTTATTATTATGTTAATTACATTTTAATGTCGAAAGATAATAACATTATTTTTAAATATCTTATATTTGATTAACTGCTAACCTATGATTATATATATATATGAATTAATTATTATTAGTAATTTATTAATTTTAATAAATCATTATATTGATATATATGTTCGTGAATAACATAATAACATAAAACTAAAACCTAAGGGTTTTATCATGAAATATAATCATTCTTTTATTTTTTTGATTAAGAGTTGTTTCATGGGAATACATTTTCCATCAACTAGTTAGAAGACTTTTCATGGAATAACATTGAGGACTATTTGATTAAATTTAGTTGGTCAATGATTGTTTGTTATCATGCAGATTTTAAAAAGTAATTTAAAATGATTAATTAGGGATTTGGGAGAAGGATCAAGATGATTAGGTTACTAATCATCCATTGATTTTGGTTAGGCTGAATTTTTGGAAAAAAAATGAAGTTCACTGTGTGTCTGCATGGTGGCATATGGGAAATATAACAAATAATTTTGTTGAGTTTATTGAGCATGCATTTAATCAGTTAGTTGCAGTACCATGCATGAAGGAGAAGGAAATGATGAGGAGTTTAAGGAAAACAAATAAAATATGAGAGATAAGCGTTGTGTGGGACAACACTACACACATAGTAGATATTCATAAGAACAGAATTGATATTCATAAGAAAAGAAGAGACAATGAAAGAAAGGAGAAAGGAATATTTCTTCAACTCATTCACATACTTCCAGGTTGGTTATGTACTTCAATGATTTTGTGGAATATTTGTAAATGTATTTTGAATTATTAGTCATTGGGTATTCTTTATTTTTATCATAGAGAAAATATAAGGGTGTATACAAAGTCCTGTGAAAGGCATGGCCTCAAAAAAAACCTATACCCAATCTAGGTGACTTGATTAGGTTAAGGTAGAGTTTTGGGTTTTTTAAACTCTATCTTAATTTCCTCTTGATAATTCAAATGACATTATTTAGTCATAAATAATTATTATGAGTTGTGTATATACAATGTGGCTCAATTTTTGATTTATATCCATACTTGGAGATAGGGATAAACCTATGTTTATATGTATATTAACTATGCAAACCTCTTTCAATTTTAATTGGGTTTTTTTAAGACAAGGGTAAAGGTTGGTTTTTTTATAGGGGTCCATACCCTATAAAAAGAAGGTCAAAACCCTGATAAGCATAGAAAACTAGTCTGAGTCAGCTTAAAAAATAAAACCAACATAGATACTACAAATGAAGCCAAAAATTAGAAAAATTAGCTCAAAAAATAGAACACCTTAGTATTTGTGAAGCATGTTGAGGGTGTCCTTTATTTATTTAATATTGTTATGCATGTTTTGGAGCCTGTTAGTCATGGTATTATCAGTGACCTTCTCATTATATTTTTGAATGTTGCCTCTACCTCCCTTATCTAAAATAGTAATGTTATCACTAATAATAGTAACCTGGGTACCAATGATCTCAACCATACCAGTAGTGATATTATCCAAATCAGTGAACTTACTATAAAGGATATTAAATTTCTCACTCAAATTGTGAATCTGAATATGAGAAGTTTTAATATTATCCTCATTTTAATCCATCTGCTTCATCTTCTTTTTATGATTGTGATTGAGAATATTCATCTCTTTTCTCACATCA